>JBBBDQ010001433.1:1932500-1992500 GCA_037127315.1 Ascarosepion bandense
GGAAATAGTTTTATTCTGAATTTCATGATATAAATTATAATATTAGTGTAAATCAGATTAATTTCACATTGCATTTGCTAATTTTCTAAACATAATGTGTCACAGATGTATATTTTATTTTCGTAAGATTTTTAGAACCGAGAATTAACTTTTGTTTTTAAATGTGTCGATCGTTCAAAAATGGCCGAAAAATTTAAAGATTAAAAAAAGATTGAAAACTTTTAGAATTCAATCAATATCATTTCTGTTTGAATTACAGAAGGGTATTTTGCTTACTGAAAATAGTGCATTTAATCATTTAGCTTTCATTTAAAACTAGAAGGTTCATAAAAAAAATTATTTTTGAAAATTCAATTTAAAATTTAGTTATCGAAAATCAAAGGAGGTACCTAGTCTTATCCGATGTGCTATTATCACCCGACTACGAAGAGCTTCAAATAAAGATTGTTTATGTATTCTCCAGAGAATCAAAGCAAGTGCGTGTGCTTTAAAGTCAAATAGAACTTTACTTGATTGGAAAGGAGGACTGATATAAAATAGAATTCAGTGCTATTTTATTTGTTTCTCAAGAAATCTTCTTGTTTCCTAATACTTTTATAAGATTTGCGAAGGCATTCCGTTGGGTCCTTGTATTCCGGTAATACATTTTTCCTCCTTTACTAAAACATTCTCCAGATATTTAAATTTTGAGATTGTATATTCCACCTGAAACTAAGTTTTACGCTTTTGAATTCGATAAACGGCTTCTGGAAATTTTAACGCTGTTGAAATTGCTTAGACCGCTAAGCAGGTCTAAAGTGTTTTCTAAAGTGATCATCGCTAACCTATCTCATGAACTCATTGCATAAGGCAAAAGTCTTACAATGCTGGTTCTTTTCTGCTTTTACTGCAGCGAAATTTCAATGGAAATACAGGTGTGGCTTGCAGTATAAAGCTTCAATCAATGTACTTACTCAAAACCCTTGCCTGAATTTCTCTCTGATGCAAATTATTCGGCCGTTTTGATCTTCGGCTTTCTTCAAGTGAATCGATCCGATTAATCCGAGAAATTTGAACTAAATAATTTATTTAATCTATGGTCGGTAGATGGCTCTTGTTCCGCTGTTTTTATATATAATAAGGTTATCAAGTTTTGTTCATTTTTTTAGTACTTCTTACACTGAGTTTCTACTACCATATCTATCGGCTGAATTCACAAACTCAACCCCTAAATCCAGTAAACTATTTTCTCAGAGATTAAATAAAGTGTTCAGTTCGAAATTTATTTAATTCTGAACGGATCGACAAGTACAAGATTAGAATAACATGTTTCCCTTCCAATTCGTTGCCCAAATAAGCTGATTTTCCATTGAATCTTTCAGCAGTGAAATTTTCCCAGGGGTCAATAATTCGTTATAAACAATTCATTTTAAAATTCACTTGACTCTAGTTCTTTCCCCACCCCGTATATCCTTTCCTTTCTCTCCACCTTTGAAACTGTCATCACACCTGTATTCCCATCCTTCTCTTGCTCCTTTTTATCCGGTTCGTCTTCCTCTTCACTCTCTTCTAATTAATCTTTTTACACTTATGTAGCCCCCTGCACATCAGTGATGTGCAGGGGTGATATGATACGGGGTGATACGATTTTAAAAAAAAGCAAACACAGACAATGATTTCTATGTTTTCTACCATGAGATATTGAAAGTTAAATGTTGCTGCGATCTTTTTTGTTTGGAACATTTGTAAATATCATAGGAAAAAATCAATTCCACTAATTGTTTACATGAAGATGACTTTTTGAGTGTCGAGAAATAAGGTAAAAACAAGATTTTAAACATTGGACTTTGTTCAGACATGACTACAACCGCAATAAAAGTTCATTTCATAGATAATTCAATCATAATTAAGAAGAATATTTGTGAGCAGGCGCTGGTATGTGTGTGGTGGTGGTACCAGGAGCATACACAAAAAAGTTTCGAGGCCGTATTGCTTTTCAACCGTGTTACATATTAAATCTTTAAGAGAAATATCGGGAACTTACCCCTAATATTATATATATATATATACGCTCTCACACCCTGATTGAGCACTCTGGAAGAATGGTAGACTTTGAAAAAACAGTAGCTACTCTGGCATGTACACATCGGTCATTCAGTAAAATGAATTAGAGCACTCTGGCTATTGGGAGCGTATAATAATAATATATGCGCTAAAAAGTTTGCCTTCTTCTACCGAACGCCCATAACCCAGAGGTAGAATCGCCGACTGACGCCAATTCGGTCGGGTTTCAATCCTGGGTTAAAAAGCAATCGGAGTCTAACCGTACTGATGAGCTGTGATCCAGCGAAACAGATCTGTCTGCGGATGACAATATATATATATATATATATATATATATATATATTAAAATACTTTAATCCAAACGGAAAAGTAGGAAGGTAAATCCCCAAAACCTGATTCTAATTAATATTAAATTTTAATATTAAAAATGATACAGGAGGAGAGCTCAATGTAATTAAAATTACAGAGCTAATATAAAATAAAATAAAATAAATTTTTAATATTGAAAATTGTTGAATGAACATTTCAACATGAAATCCCTAAGAGAGATTTCACATATCCTCAGCAACGGTACATATTTCAAAATGGAATTAGAAATAAGAATAAAAAAGAGAATAAAAAAGAGAATAAAAATAAAAATAAAAATATGTTTTTTTTTATTTATTTTTATTTCTCTTTTTTATTCTATTTTTTATTCTTATTTCTAATTCCATTTTGAAATATGTACCGTTGCTGAGGATATGTGAAATCTCTTAGGGATTTCTTGTTGAAATGCTCATTCAACAATTTTGAAAATTTATTTTATTTTATATATATATATATATATATATATATATATATATATATATAGATAGATAGATAGATAGATAGATAGATAGATAGATAGATAGATATAATTTTGCCAGTAAAGGGAAGTGAATTATCATCAATTTTCTTTTCAAAAGTAACGTTTATTACTATTATTGCTAACTACCTGATGAGACATTGTTCTCTTAATGTGGAAACAAAATGTACACTTTTGTAGTAGATTGTAGTCTGTACATCTTCTGAAGTATAATTTATAATAAATAATAATTACTCTATTTCTATATTGAGCACTGATTTAGATTAATGTTTTGAACGTTGTAAATATTTTTTCGTTCCATATTCTTTTATATATATATATATATATATATATATATATATGAAGTCGATCTTGTAAAATGATCTTGAGGCGAGTAAATTTTCTCAACTGCCGGTCGAGTGATTTCTTTTTCAAATCTCAAAGGCCATATATATATATATATATATATATATAGTCATCCTCAGACAGATCTGTTTCGCTGTCAAAGCTCATCAGTACGGTTAGACATCCGATTGCTTTTTACCCAGGTTTGAAACCTGACCGATTGGGCGTCAGTCGGCAGTTTTATCTCTATTGGCAATTGAGTAGAGGTACCTGAATTCTTAGTATTTTTACTTCTGTTTGACTACAACCTCCATCTCAAAGATGATAAAAAATAGGCGCCATGCATAAGACCAAAGAGTTTAATAATGTCATTTTAGGTCATTCTAAGTAACTTATGAATCTTTAATGGCATACTTTTGGGTTGTAAAACGAATCAGATTTTCTTTTTCATTCCAAGATTTTTAATCGACCGCAGGCGAGTAAAACAATAAACTTTAATTGCCCAGTTAAAGTTTTTTATCGTCTGAGTCGTTCGGGCGAGTGAAATCTCAAAGGCTATATATATATATATATATATGTGTGTGTGTGTGTGTGTGTGTGTGTTCACTTCTGCGCTAATGCCCGGGGAATGTATTCATCCAACACATCGTGTTAAATAATACGAGGAAGACGGATCTTTAGGCCAGGTTGTCATTCAGTCTATGGGAAAGACAATTGTGAATTCAAAATGTAATGTGAGTTGTTTGCATACTTCCTGAAACATTGTGCAACACTTCTCTATTATTCTCGAAAACATGTTAACTGTTTCTGCACAAATTTTAATCTCTAAAATTATATCACACGTGTATATAACATAGGTTCCAAATTCAGTTTTGATCTGAATCGTTAGGCTCACATTTGTCGCAATCGACTGAAGTTTGTAAACATATACCTTGAAATATAACTCCTATACCAAACTAACATTCGCAATTTATTTCGGGAAAATCTTCTTTTACTCACCCCAAAATCTTCTGCCTAGTCAGTGATGTCTCTTTCGAGACATGATCGCCCAGGTGTGTATCACGTATGTCACTTAAAGAGTAATCTGATTGTGTTTGCAAATATTATAAAAATTGAAACTAAGTACTTAATTCGGACTATTGTCCTTATCTTTGTTGCTTTTTTGTACGACGTTCGGCCGTTGTACGCTCCGGCCTTCTTCAGGTGCTAGAAATTTCGAACCGTACCCTTTTATTACGATCACTGGGGCATATCATTCTAATTCCTTGTGCGAAGCCCCTTTTTGGTAGTCATGAGTTATCTCCCGCAAACCGGAGTCTCTAAGTCACTTGTTCAACACTACTGCTATTGAACTCATGACAAACGTCTATATCCACGGAACCATGTTTCCTTAAGAAACAGCTGAATTTCAAGGACTTATAAACATAATGTTCAGTAACCATTTTTAACCAAGTTCAAAATGCAATATTTGATGTTAATGGTTTTTTCTAGTATTTTTATCAGAGTTCATTTTGCTATTTTTGATGTCAATGGTTTTCTCTAGTATTTTTTGCTTTTACTAGAACTCATGTTGCAATTTTGACACTAATGCTTTTCTCTGGCACTCTGTATCATTGGTCCCCATATTATAATCATCTCAATGCTTGGTCAGCTTAGGAGAGTTTTGTAGCCTAGCATATGTGCTGATTCCTTAAGTTTACGTAGATTCCAGTGGCGTTCTCTATCTATTATTTTAACATCATCCTCCCATAAGGGGGCGGTGTTCTCCTTTCTTCCTCCATATACAGACGAATATAAAAATTGAGTTTTTTTATTTCCATAACAACGACCTTACAAAAAAGAGTAGATTTTTAGAATTACGGCTATAAAACCCAATTTGCACTGATATTTGACCCATAACAGAAGGATCAATACCTTTCCCAATAGTATTTGCGTGTAAGTGAATGCAACGAATTCAACTCGAGTTTGAACTCGATTCTCCGATTTCTCGTTCCGAGCCGCTTATCCACTGCACCTCAACGCATAGTCGAGGTTGTATTTGATTAAACGAATATAATAATTACAAATTCGAATATATTATTTTATTGTGTGTAGCATTATATTGACATTTATTGTATTCAAGATATGAAATAACTTCATTACACCATATAGCAGATCTGTAAAATAAAGTGAAAAGCCGCGTAAACGATTGAGAAGAAAGCATAAAACATCTCAGATTACAGAGCCTTGATTGTTTATTCAGTTCTGACTTCTGGCTTAACTTCTGCGCAAATCCGAAACAATCGGTAACAGGATTGGCAGAAGAGATTTCGCCGAAGAAATCAAGTCTCTTTGTCTCTTGGGATCGGTCCTAATGTCGAACTAAAATAAAACCTTCAAGTTGAAAGACGCCTGTTTCGACATCAAATATAAATGACACTGTACTGAATGCTTGTAAACGATATAATCTACACTCTATGTTATCTAATTTTTTTGTATGTATGTTTATGTTCAATACGTTTTATTTTCAGCAGTTAACTCTGAATGTGACATGAATTCGTATAAAAAAAACAGTTATGATTTTATTTCATAATAAAATATTTTTTCTTAAGCCCATTTTACAATAAAATTATATATTCATTGAGTAATCCTTAACAAAGAAGAACTGGAAATTTGTCTATACTTCTGACATGCAGTAGTATTTACATTATTTACAAGTGCGTAACGATTCAGATCAAAACTGAATTAATAACCTATATTATATACACGTGTGATATAATTTTAGAGATTAAACATTGTGCAGAAACAGTTAACATGTTTTCGAGAATAATAGAGAAGGGTTGCACAGTGTTTCAGGACGTATCAAACAGCTCACATTAGATTTTGAATTCACAATTTTCTTTCCCATAGACTGAATGACAACCTGGTCTAAAGATCTGTCTTCCTCGTATTATTTAACACAAAGAGATGTGTTGGATGAATAATTTCCCTGGGTATTAGTGCGTAAGAGAATGTCTCGAACACAACCGTATTTTGAAATTGTGCTCATCTTTATTGCCATGTTTAAGACATTTTGGCCGGGGTACGATCCGGAAATGGTATCACACATGGAAGGAGAATGATATACCCCACTCATCGAAATAAAGGGTTCGGTTCAAAATTCCTAGCACCTGAAGAAGGATGGTGCTTACAACGGTCGAAACGCCATAATCACGGCGATAAAGATGAGGACAACAGTCCAAACAATGTAAATGATGTAAAAACGAGGAATGTCTTGAAAAGACTGGGCACCATGTTGATCCTAATGCTCCATGCGATTCTTTCAAACCATTATGTGTAAGCGTGTGTTGGGCGCGTACTATATCCACTCTGTCTTCCTGAAAATGATGTTCAGCAAGGTCTTGTTTCAAGTAGCTATATGATTAATAAGTCAAAATTACTACTAAATCATGCTAATTGGCAGTGGGCTTTAAGTCAAAACAGCTCTAATGATGCAATTGGATTTTTTAAAAAAATCTAACTGAAACTTTAGTAAGTAATGTGTATGGGTAGGTATTTGAAGGCTATCACAATTCGTTTCGTAAAAAAAAGAAGGTAAAGAAAGTGTTAGATATTACCTATTTATTATTCATTAATATTTCGGGATCAGAATCTCATCATCAGAATGATAGGAGAGCTTGATTTCACGTACCTTAGTGAATCGCACCTTTAAACGAATGGTCCTCTTTCGCTGCTACTGCTGTGGTTAATTGTAGTGTGTGTGTGTGTGTGTGTGTGTGTGTGTGTGTGTGTGTGTGTGTGTGGCTGTGTGTGTGTGTGTGTGGCTGTGTGTGGCTGTAAGTGTGTTAGTGAATGTATGATTCGGTTCAAAACTCCTAGCACTTGGAGGAAGTCGGATCGTACAAAGGCGGAAACGTCTTACAAATAGCAAAAACGATGAGGACAATAGTCTGAATAATGTAAATAGTGTAAAGAAGCCACCTCACTTGAGAGTTTTCAACAACAACAATAATTAAAATGGATAGCACCTGTAGCTCGATGAGAGAATAATGACAATCAAGTTGTTCACGTTCCGCACTTCTTCAAACAATACGGATGGAAAGATCCACCAGAAAAGAGTAACAACTGTTGCTGGACTTAAGACACCTATTTTGTTGAAAGATTGATTTCATGGAATGATTTTATAATTATCAAGCAATGGCTGCTCGATCAATGAATACTAAATGTTTCCTCATTAGAAAACTGCTAATGTTATCATTACTGTTTCGTACTGCGCATGTCGATAAACTATGACCGGGTTTTTTTAGATTGGTTTGGTTTGGTTGAGTTTTATGGCATATTCGCCTTGAAAGGTTATCTAAACACCGACAACACCTTACTGGTTAGAAAGCAAGTTCGGTGAGCATATTTGTTATCAGAGACGTCTCTGCAAAGATGTTCATCCACCACTTTCCAATGATAGACCTTGTTGAAGTATAAAAACTGGAGAAAATTAATTGTGGGGAGTGGGAAGAAATTGTTTTAGGGAAACGATGTCTTCTAGTTTTGTATTCAAAAACCTATTGTTAGAAATAATTTTTTTTTCAAATACCTATTATGAAATTTTTTTCTTCAAATGTCTATTACGGCAATTTTTTTCCTTCAAAAAGGTATTATGGCAATAATGTTTTTTTCTTAAAAAATGTATTATGGCAAAATTTTCTTTCCTTAAAAAATGTATTATGGTATTAATATTTTTTCTTCAAAAATGTATTATGGAAATATTTTTTCCCCAAAAATGTATTATGGCAATAATGTTTTTATTTCAAAAATGTATTATGGCAATAATTTTTTTCCTATAAAAATGTATCAAGGCAAATTTTTTTTCCTTCACAAAATGTTTTATGCTAATATTTTTTTCCTTCAATAATGGTAAAATGGTAATGTCGTTCTTTCAAAAATGTATATTTTTCTATGAAAGTTTATATTTATGTATATGTATTTTATAAAAGTCTATTTTTATACTTTCATAGTGCTTTGATCCCAGTTACAGGGGCAACTATTTACCAATAGCTGGGAATCTAACAGGTGCTACCACCCCTGGTTCGGGTGGACCTGGAAACAACAGCAATTAAGAAATGTTTCCATCCTTCTCACAACCTCCCAATCAAAGGCCTTGCTTCCGGATGCAGTTTACCGTCATACCCATTACCAGGGAGGTTTTTAGGTACTTAGAACTCTCTCTCTCTCTCTCTCTCTCAATGACTGTTGTTACCAGGTCCACCCTGACCTAGGCTAGTAGCACCTGGGTCTCATCTAAAGGTAAATAGCGAACCTCAAACAGGGTTCAAAACACAAAAATATATAAATTAAATTGGAAATATATAATCAGCAATACGTTTTCATAATAAAAGCAAAAACTTATCAGCAATACATTAGTGGGGAAGAAATTAGCAGCAATACATTTTTGTAAATAAAATATCAATGTTTACAAGAAAATAAAAGTTCGACATTAAATGACCATAAGGAGTTAAAATTCTGTTAAACAAACCAACCAAACTATTAGCATTGCTATAACCTCTTGCAAATAAATGCACCATGGAGTTCTTCGTCTTTTGAAAGGTCTTATTTTTTTCTGAGCCTTACAGTTAAACAACTCTTAAATCTCCATTTCTCTACATAATTAATTTGGTTTCTTTCTGTTTATTTTAAAATTTATTTTGTCAATTTTCCTATTGAAGCCGTTTAGGGTATATTTTAACCTATCTAATAATTCTGATATTAGTAAAATGTCATCAACCAATCGTAAATGCTTCAAACATTATCCATTGCAGTTTATGTTCATCCATTCTCATTTCATTTTCAGGAAGCTGCTTTGTGTGGCGCAGTGGATATCGACTCGGAACGACAAATCAGGGTGCCGAGTTCGAATACAAGTTGACATTCCTTGCATTCAATTACGCACAAATAACCTTGGGAAAGGTATTAATCGGTCTTTCCCTTCAGTTATGGGCTAAATAATAGGACAGATTGGGTTCTATAGCCTTGGTTGGCAACCAGTATACCGCAGAAAGCAATGGCAACCTACTGCGGGATAATCTTTTGACCAGTCAGTCATATCTCTTTCGAGACATGATCGCCCAAAGGGTGTATCACGTATGGCACTTAACTTTCATGTCCCGCTGAAAATAATTTAGACGAAATATTATCTCACTGTCTTACTACATTTATCACATTTTTTACTTTGTGTTTTAATATCAAAATGTTACAGTATTACAATCGTGTGTATTCTCAATAACTTTTTTAAAGTAAAAACTGTTAATCAAACTCTCACTTCTCAGTGCACGCACAACTTTTCTAATAATTTCATTTCCTGTTAAATCCTTATTTAGCACATTTCCAAATCTTCGCAGATTTACAAATCAAGGAATCGACTTTGTCGTAAAAGCTACAATAATCTGCAACCAGTAATCGACGTAATTAGAGATGGTCAATGTAGAGAAACGGACAATACGAATCACCGCTTGCAGGTTTTCAGTTAATGGAAATCACTGCGTCATTCATAGTTCTATACTTTATATATGGGTGATAACAATTAAGTAATTTGTCAAATTTTCCAAGCAAATTAAACAATTATGTCACTTCAACTCGCATGAGAAACAACTTCTTGAATCCACTTAGACTGGTCAAATTATTTTTCTTGGTAAAAGACAAGAATTAATATAATAAATTGGGCCTAGCCACGCTGTGGCCAAGATAGTTGCATATTTACTTTTGTGTCAACAGGTTATGTCTCATCCCATTTAAAAGAAAAAAATATTTTGCTTTTTGATGGATTATTCTCAATGGAAGTAAACCCTCTTCACTACAATATTACGCGTTCTCTGTCAGTTTTTCACACAAATACAAGAACATATTATCCTTCACTTAATTGGCACGGCCATTACGTTCTGCCAATACTTAAAAAATAGTGGACTATTTCTTTTTGGCCACGTGACAACACAAAATTGTTATAACAGAAACGATACTCAATTTTAGTGAAAAAATTTACGAAAAAAAATAAGAAAAAAGGAGGAATGATAGAAGTGTTTAAAGTTGATTTTAGGGAAATAAAAGAAATTGGTACTTTCGAACACTTTCAGTTTTATACCTTTACTTATAAATATATCAGTCAGTTAAGTACCATACGTGATACAGGCTTGGGTGATCATGTCTCGAAATAAACATGACTGACTGGACAGAAGATTATCCCGCAGTAGGTTGCCATTGCTTTCTGCGGTAGACTGGTTGCGAGCCAAGGCTATAGAACCCAAACTATCCTGTTATTTAACCCATAATTGGAGGGAGGAGACGGATTTATACCTTTCCCAATGATATTTGTGCATAAGTCGATACAAGAAATTCGACTGGAATTCGAAATCGGCACCCCGATTTATCGTTCCGGGTCGATAACCACTGCGCCATAACGCACATCCTACAATATATATATATAAATATATATTTCCACTAAACATGCGATTAGGTTTAAAATGATTTTTGGATGAAAAATAGTTCTTGAAGCTTTTATTTTAGTTTTAATTTCAAGCTATTAGATTAAATTAAATATTACCAATAAGCAAAATACTTTTTTGGATTTCAAAACAAATTTCACTTGCGTGAAATGTGTTTTTGTTTCAAAGTCGTTAAAATCAGCGATTTTAGCGCCATTCTTAGTCATCTGTAATCACAATGGAATAAGCTTTATAAAAATTAACTCACTCGTAATTTTAAAAATATGTTTTATTGAATATTAGATAATTTCGATCTTATTTTCTGATACTTTCGTGTATGAACATCCATATTTACAAAAATCGGTACATTTATGCCCCCTCCACACACACACAAAGAAAATGCAAAATTCTTCTTAAAACACTGGGGGCTGATCTAAACTTATTTATAAATGAAACTTTTGTGTGTGTGTGTGTGTGTGTGTACGTTACCTATAGACTCCGAAACGGCTGAACCGATTTTCTTGAAAATTTACACAGTTGTACTATAAGCGTCTGCGAGTGTTCTTAGCTAGGTTTTGTGTCAAGGTACCCCCGATAAATATCGAAAATCAATAATAAAATAATCGGGTTATTGGAGTGGTCCGATTTTATTAAAATTTGATACACGCATAGACAAAGACACAAGAAATGATATTCAGAAGTTTCAAGGTTGCAGTTTTTACAACTGTGTCTTGTGTCTTTGTCTATGCGTGTATCAAATTTTATTAAAATCGGACCACTCCAATAACCCGATTATTTTATTATTGATTTTCGATATTTATCGGGGGTACCTTGACACAAAACCTAGCTAAGAACACTCGCAGACGCTTATAGTACAACTGTGTCAATTTTGAAGAAAAACGGTTCAGCCGTTTCGGAATCTATAGATAACGGACACACACACACACACACACACACACACACACACACACACACAGACAAAGTTCCGTTTATAAATATGTTTATATTTAATGCCGAAATCTGAATATTTTTGCAGTCGGTTTGATATTCCAATTACAGGTGGGGGATACTAAAATCAGGTAGGTACAAAAATTTAAATACCTGGGAAGTGTTATAACAGAAGACGGAAAGTGCGACACAGAGATCCGAAGGCGAACTGGCATGGCGAAGGAAGCATTCCAGAATTGGAGTAGAGTATTAAGAAACAGGACACTTTCGCTAGAAACAAAGAAGAGAGTACTGGATTGCTATGTGATGTCAGTTCTTCAATATGGCAGTGAATGCTGGACAATATCATCAGAGATGAATGAAAACTTGAAGCAACTGAAATATGGTTCTACAGAAGGATGCTGCAGATATCATAGACCGAGCATGTGAGCAATGATGAGGTTTTAGAAAGGATGTAAACGAAAAGGAAATTAATACTGAGCATCAGGAAGAGACAACTGAATTTCCTGGGACATGCATTGAGGAAGGAGGGCTTGGAGAACCTGATACTAACAGGTCACATAGAGGGAAAAAGAGATAGAGAAAAGCAGCGGATAATATATCAGAAGGACCTGATCAGATGGATGACGGAACAGGAGAAAGCGTGCTAACAGCCACCAGGGATAGGGAGACGTGGAAAGTCATGACCGCCTACGTCCTGAAAGGACAAAGCACATAAAAGAAGAACAAGAAGATACAAGTTTTACTAATTAACTTATCGAATGTTTTGTTTGTTTGTTTCGAGTCTAAACGACCTATCAATCCTTATGGGATCATTTAAGCTCATAACCAATGATTTTTGGGTAAGGTTATTTGATTTTTACAACATTTTTCTTTTCGAGTATCAAGATTCATTGGGAGTTGTTTTTAAGAACAGGGTCCCCAAATCCTACCCTTGTTATTTAACCCATGACTGGATGGAAGGGACGGATTAATACCTTTCCCAAGGGTATCAGTGCTTAAGTGAATGCAGGGTATTCAACTGGAATTCGAACTCGGCTCACCGATTTCTCTTTCAGAGCCGATATCCACTGCACCACAATGCACACCCGTCACTATACGCTTGCAGCACCTGGTATTTCCAAGCGGTCACCCATCTAAGCACTGACCAAGCTCAACTTTGCTTAACTTCGGTGATCGAGCGAGAACCAGTGTATTGAACGTGATATGACCGTAAGCACGGACATCCGTCACTAAATGCTTAGAGCAGCTGGTATTCCCAAGCAGTCACCCATCTAAGTACTGACCAGGCTCAACTTCGGTGATCGAGCGAGAACCGGTGTATTCAACGTGATAGGCCGTAAGTCACGATTTTTTTTGTACTTTCTTTTATCTATAATATATGCATGAATCTATTAGTACAAAATTTGCAACACAACCCTCGCCCGTCATATTTCGATTCTCGATCTCGTTTGGTGTGCACCGAAAGCAAGAAAAGTTAAAGAAACCCCACTTCGAACACAATTTCTCATCATTATATATACGTGTTTTATTCGAAACTTCGCTTGCTTGTCAAGGTGGATATGTTGATGGTAATTGCGACAACTTCTGCTATTTCAGCTTTTTCCCCTACCAACTCCTCGGCTATATACTCATCTCGACGTAGTGGCTGGCAATACGAAATAGAAACCTCAGAAACGGGCGACGGACACGTTGTCTCCCGCCAATGGCGGACCAGAATCATCCCTGATCCCAACCATGACTGTTCATATAGACCATCAACCGGATATACCCTATTTCCGACTCCGAAAGAATACCTTATCCATTGCTTACTGTGTTACACTTCGGTCAATGTAGATGCAGCTTAGAGGACTAAACTTCAAAAGGAACTATGTTGGTCCATCGAGAAGAACACTTGAGATTGATATAAAAATCTGATATAATCCGGAAAGGAATATATATATATATCATTACGAGGTAGTTAAGTGATTTAGGCAAATGTAATCAGATAGATCATTCTGGTATGTAGACGAAATCGTCGTATGTAAAATCCTGAGACGTAGGCGTAGTCAATGGTGATAGAATAGACCTCTTGTTCAAGATCTCTAGATCTCTCTCACTCACTTTCTCTAGTAGAAGACTGGTAGATCTCATTCTGGACGTCCTTGCCTTCGTCTGTATTTATGGCTGACACCAGCTAATCACATTCCAGTGAGGGGAACCAAGGTGTATACATATCCATTCCCTAATCATTACATAAAAATCAAATCGTACTTTTTAGCGTGTTTGTCCCTAGTATCACTGAAGCCTTAAGAGTCACTCATAGTTGAGGTTCTTTAAGGTTTTTTTTAAGATTTTTTTACGTTTTTTTTAAGTTTTTTTTTAAGTTTTTTAAAGGTTTTTTAAAGTTTTTTTTAAGTTTTTTTAAGTTTTTTTAAAGTTTTTTTTAAAGTTTTTTAAAAGTTTTTTTAAGTTTTTTTAAACGTTTTTTTAAGTTTTTTTAGTTTTTTTTAAAGTTTTTTTTAAAGTTTTTTTAAAAGTTTTTTTTGTAAAAAGTGAAAGTAAGTATTACTGATTATGAGAATATGTAAGATAGACATCGGTTAATCGGAAACTTGAAGGGTTTAAGTGTGTAATAATCGGGGAAGTGTCTTTTGAACAAGATGTTTTATATATGAACAGCTCTGGGAATTAAACTAAGTAGAATTTCCTTCTGGCCCACAGAAATTTACAGTGAAAAGGATCCGATCTTGTATACGTGGTGTATCGTGCAATAGCTTTGAATATATAGACTGGTTGAAGAAATATAGTTTATGATCTTCCGAAAACATGGAGATGGAATAGCGATGTGGTAGTAAAGTTTTATCTGTATTAAAATGGAGGAGGCACAAATTAATTATATCACCTCAATAGCTAAATACACTGCTAGGAAGGCTGTGTCACTGTGTCGGCTCAGGATGTTTTTTTCCGCCTGAATCCATCTTGCACATATACAAATCAACCATCTGTCTGTGCATGGAATACTGTTGCCATATATGGTCAGGTGCCCCCGCTGTTCATCTCAATGTTCTTGACAAGCTCCAAAGGAGAATCAGTAACGTAATAGGTACCGACTTGGCGGCTCGACTCCAACCACTTTCTCACCGACGGAATGTGGCTTCCTTCTGTCTATTCTAGAAATAATTTCATAGCTTCTTCTCTGACGAACTTAAGCCACTGGTGCCCCTGCCAGACTGGTAACTGGGTCCCACCCATTCACAGTTAGATCAATCAAATGCAGACGACAATTCTACTCCATCAGCTTCTTTTCAGACTGTGGAAATCTCTTCCATATTCTTGCTTTCCTGGCGGCTACAGGAATTTAAATGCAATGTCAATACCCATTTCTCAATCACTTGACTCCAATTCTTTCTACATCACCCTGTATATCTATCCTTTTCTCTCTACCATTGCAAATGTCATCACTCCTGAATTCCCATCCTTCTCTTGCTCCCTTCTCTGACACCCCCTGTAACTAGTCTGTCTTTCTCTTTACTCTCCTGCTATCTAATTTTTTTTTTACTCTTATGTAGCCCCCTGCGCATCTGTGGCGTTATCGCCTTGCTTGCGTTGATACGGTTAAAACAAAATTCAAATAAAAAATATATTAATAAAAATTAAGAAAGGAACAAATACAGAAATATTTAGAAAAAATTGAATTATTTTTTCTTTTTTATTAGCGATATTGCACATGGAAAGTGTTAGTTCGAATTCAGGTCGGTGTTGTTCCGTTCACTTTTGCAAATATATGTTTGGCAAAAGATATAAACGTAGCTCAATTTTCCACCCCCGGTTATAAGTTAAATAGCAACTGAAACTCAACACTAAATTTTGGTGGTATTCCAAAACTGCGGAGTAGGTGATGAGAAGCCACGCTATCATCATTCCGTAGAACGGGTGGTAAAACAGACACGATAACAAAAGAATAGTAGCAAATATTTTTTCTAATTGTATAAAGGATACATCGCTCAGTATATTATTTCAGGAACGGATTATTTCAGTTATAATTTATTGCAATACCACATCAATATATCTTGAAAACGTTTTCTGGATTCTTATGAAAATAATTCCATAAAATACAATTTGTTTTTGATATAATATTTAAAAAAATACATTTTTTCTTTCTGATTTGAGAGGGAAAAAATCTGCTGTGAATTTTTGGAAATAAATTTTTCGGGATGATTTTTAAATTCTTACGATTGCAAATGATAAAAAATATATTTTCTTTAAAATGATGTACTTAAAGAATCGAAAAATTAAAGCTTCAGAAATATCTTTAAAGAAATTTATTTCATATTTTGCATTTGTTAAATTGTTTTTGTATAGATAATCAAGTTCTAAACTAGCCCCCTATTGGTTATACAAGGTTAAAATAATTATGTAAGTTATATGGAGGTGGTTATGAAATTATATGACATTTGTAGCGGAAATATGAATGCAATCAATACATAATATTAATTCGATATGTTTTTATTCGATAGGTCTTTATTCTATAGGTCTTTATTCGATAGGTCTTTATTCTGTAGGTCTTTATTCGATAGGTCTTTATTCTATAGGTCTTTATTCGATAGGTCTTTATTCTATAGGTCTTTATTCGATAAGTCTTTCTTCTATAGGTCTTTATTCGATAGGTCTTTATTCTATAGGTCTTAAATCGATAGGTCTTTATTCTATAGGTCTTTATTCGATAGGTCTTTATTCGATAGGTCTTTATTCTATAAGTCTTTCTTCGATAAGTCTTTCTTCTATAGGTCTTTATTCGATAGGTCTTTATTCGATAGGTCTTTATTAAGTCTTCATTTTTTTTATTATTGCAAATTTTTGTCTAATAATTATTTCTTAAAAAATTAAAAAGATCTAATCTGGGACCGTTCAATACTTTTGGACATCAAATGGTAAAAATATACAGAATAAATGCTTAATAGACAACCAAAACAGAAAACAAAGAATAAATGAACAGGATAATATGTTTTTAATTATTTTTGCATTGCTATTAGGATAAAAATAATATTCTACTCTATTTCCTAAAGAAATAATTTAATTTACAGAATAAAAATACATTTCTACCTTATTGGTTATTAAAGTTAAAAATTATTAATTTAAAATGATTATTTTTAACAACAAATGAAACCTGTCTCTGTATTTTAGCAGATTTGATTTTTCGTATTCAATTAAACCTAAAACAGTTTTTATTTGTTAAAGTGGGTTTTGTGTGAGGATCTGCTTAAGTTAATAATACATTGAAGATCATTTTTTTAGATCAGTTGACAATTTCATTTTCAGAATTATCATTAAGACAGAGGTAAGTATTTGTGTCATCCGCATAGACCACAAATTGAAAACTAATGACATCAGGAATACGTTTGGTGCAAATTTTAGGAAAAAAACTTCTGTTATTTATTAATTGTCTTTGAAAATAGAATGTAGAAGAGATATTTGAATTTTAAGAGATTTTTAAAGTGTCTCTAAATTTTTGTTTTCATTTTAAAATTATAATAGCGAATTATATATAATCCGAATGGCAGACATTTTCGTAATAACAATTTATCGTAAATAATCAGGCCAGTAGATATAAATATATAATACTGTTTAATTAACAAAAGAACAGAATATCTACTTAAATATGAGTATCGATAAAAAATAATGTTCAAAAAATTCTTTTCAAATTGTCGGTTGCTTATAACAAAGTTTCGTTAAAATTCGTTAATTTCCGTAATATATATATATATATATATTGAAAACAAGAACGTTTTACAATGCTTTAAAGTACTTATTTAATATGTAAAACTTGTTTTCATCTGTTATAGATTTTCTTTAGGCTATTATCGATCAAATAGAAGCAACATTTTACTGACAAGATGTCATATATACCATTTTAATTCTTTTTTAAGATGTTTTTTGCACAAAGCTCTTTTGGGGCGCTACCTGGGATGTCTATTGTGGTGCAGTTGATACTGATTCGGAACGACAAATCGAGGTGCCGAGTTCGAATTCCAATTGAACTCCTTGCATTTCACTTAAGCACAAATAACCTTCGGAAAGGTATTAATACTACTCTTCCCTCCAGTTATGGGTTAAATAATAGGACAGATTGGGTTCTATAGCCTTGGCTGGCAACCAGTCTACCGCAGAAAGCAATGGCAACCTACTGCGGGATAATCTTTAGCCCAATCAGTCATATCTCTTTCCAGACATCATCACCCAATGGGTGTATCACGTATGGCACTTAATTGACTGACTTTCATGTCCCGCTGAAAATAATTTTGACGAAATTTTATCTCACTGTCTTACTACATTTCTCAAATTTTTTACTTTGTGTTTTAATTTCAAAATGTTTCAGTATTACAATCGCGTGTATTCTCAATAGCTTTTTTAAAGTAAAAACTGTTAATCAAACTTTCTAAAGCGTGTATCATTTATGGCACTTAACTTACCTAATTTTAATAGGACTTTTTAAGACGATGGTTAGGCTATATATATATATATATATATTAAACATAGAAAATGAAACGTTATTTGATGGAGTTTTTAAACGATATTATCAATCAATATGTTTTTAATAGTTAAAAAGGACTTGTTTCGCAATCTATTGAGATGCTCATGGAGACAATAAGACATAGACATTTATTTACACACCATCGTTTTTTAAAACTTGACCACAAGCTAGAAATTCCGAAGATCAGAAACATATAATACGTTATTTTCAGGCTTACGGCCATATCACGTTGAATACACCAGTTCTCGCTCGATCACCGAAGTTGAGCAACGTTGAGCCTGGTCAGTACTTAGATGGGTGACCGCTTGGAATATCAGGTGCTGTAAACGTTTAGTGACAGATGTGCGTAGGGTGCAGTGGATATCGGCTCGGAAAGAGAAATTGGTGAGCTGAGTTCGAATCCCAGTTGAATACCCTGCATTCACTTAAGCACTGGTACTCTTGGGAAAGGTATTAATCCGGCCCTTCCCTCCAGTTATGGGTTAAATAACAGCGTAGGACTTGGGGACCCTGCCCTTAAAAACAAATCCCAGTGAATCTTGATAATCGAAAAGAAAAAGTATTACTAGACACAAAACTTATATAAAAACAACAGTAAATTGTTGAAATGAAATGGTATTGCCAGTAATAAATAAATAAAAATCTAGTTGGCAATAAATGACCCACCGAGATGTTGATATGCCATAAAACAAACCAATCAACATTATTTTACTTTAAGAAATGTAGCTGTATTTTACAGATAATGAGATTTAGCAAATAAAGACGCGCCATTTATTTCCCCGAATGCTACGGGGGTGCCATAGTGATTGACTAAGCTTGGATGTGGCACAATGCCGAAAATATGATGCACTCAAGGGAGATCAAACTCACTGCTTAGTCATAACTGATCTTGCAAGACAAGCTTGCACCACGCTGAAGTGTTCCGATGAGTGTTAGAGATTTGCTAAGTTACTAAGTTTCATTGTCTGACATAAACTCTACTCAATTTTACGATATGTCAACCCTTGTTAGAATATCTAATGTCAATGTTTTATGAAGCTACATATTCATCTATATTTCTGTGATGAAGTAGTACTTACGGTGTTTACATCATTCGGTCTATTGTTCTAATCTTTGTTGCCATTCGTACGACGTTTCGGACGTTGCACGCTCCTGCCTTCTTCAGGTGCTAGGAATCTCGAACTGAACCCTTTATCCCAATCACTGCGGTATATCATCTCCATCCCTTTTGCCTCGAGCCTATTTTTGTAGGCATTAGTTATCTTTCTCTAACCCTGCAAGTTACTTGTTCACAACTGCTGTAGCCTGGTATTGAACTCACAACTCTTTGGGTCAAGTAACAGGAACTAACCCACGTCTATATCCTTAACGAAACATGGCTCAGTGGATATAGACGTTGGTTAGTTCCTGTTACTTGACCCAAAGTGTTGTGAGATCAATACAAGGTTACAGCAGTGGTGAACAGGTAAATTCCAGGGAGATAACCCATGACTTCTAGAAGAGGCACTAGGCAAGAAATGCAATTTATATACCCCAGTGATTGTAATAAAGGGTTTGGTTCGAAATTCCTAGCATCTGAAGAACGCCGGAGTGTATAACGGCCGAAACGTCGTACAAATTACAACAAATATTTGGACAATAGTCTGAATAATATAAATACTGTGAAGCTACATATTATTCAGTAGAAATGTTCAATGCAGAAAAAGTAACGGTTAGCCTAGATTTGAAGAGGTTAAGATTGAGAAAACATCCTGGCGGGAGTCTGTTCCACAAAGAAGACGTTCTTACTATTGGAATACGTACGGAGCGGAGATTATTCCCACTTGCGTGTGTGGCATGACAGGTCCTAGTTGTAAAATTCAAAGGTGGTGGAATTAAAGGGTGTCGCTTTATCAGAACACATAGAAAATAGCAATAAAGCACCAAGAGAAAGAGTTGTAGAGTGGAAAATATTTCATCATCCACAGTGTCGCGTAAAGAAAATGGTAATTGCTGACTGACAGGCTCTAGTCTAGATAAACAGCAATACTCCATTTTTGGTTGAATCTGTCACATGTATAGATAAAGCATGCCAGGAGGACTCAGATACTTACGGAAGGGGTAAAAGAAAACGAACATTCTTTTTCAACTTCTTTACCAATATACGAGTTTCACTTGAGGTCTGGAGAGAGCTTGAGTCCTAATAGACTTTTAAGGCAAAGTGTTTCTTTGAGAGAAGACCTACCCATCATGATAGGCAAACGTTCATGGTCTGCTCAGTGTCAATGAAATGTTTTCCCAATCCAAGGGGACTTTTGTATGAAGTCAAATAGGTTTTCGAAAAATTACATTGCTTTTTTATTCCATGTTCGTGATGGATTGCCAGTCCCGAAAATCATTGTCTGATATCCTGGCTTCTAAACCCGGGATCTCATGTGGCCAGTTAGAACTGTGGGTTCTAATGGTCAAATAACGCAACTACAAAGCAAGCGGTGGTATGATTCTTCATGTTTAATTTGCCTTTTGAAGACAGGATAATTCATCGATCGCTGCATGGATTCCTTCTGGTTTTATCTCAATGGAATTGATTACTTTGAATTCAACCCCTGTAGATTTGATTTCTCATAGACTAAATATCTGGAAATGTTACATATTTTGTTCTTCAATACTTGCTCGCAAATGCCAGACAGTTTCGTTATTACGACAGGAAATTCATATTATCATTTTCAGAGTACATCACGCATTTATGGCGTGTATTTAGCCCAGAAACTTAGAATGCTCAGTAGACTTTAAACAAGAATATTTCTCATTTCCTAATGGATTATTACTAGCTGATTTTTCGTGATGAAATATTACAGATTTGCAAACGAGTGCATTTGTTTTCCACAGATTTCATTTTCCTTATCTTATATGAATTGTCATGTTTTCTTGTGAAGTTCTTCATGATTTGAATTCAGAATTTTTTTTCTGCCAGACTATCTCCTAACCAAAGCTAGGGAACCCAGATTTCTTTGCTAGTTAAACCATGGTACCATTATTTATCTAATAGCATTTGTGTGAAAATGAAAACATCAGACATGACTGGAATTTGAAATCAGTCCGCTAATTCCACTTCTTCATCGCTAACCATTACACTACCCGCACATACGAAGATGTAAAAATAAAATAAAATATTACATTAAAATCGCACAGTCGACATACGCCATTTTGAAGTTTTGGCTTAGTCACGGACAAATGGCCGATGATTCCATTAGTAGAATTATCAGCTCTAGGTATTTTCTTCTGGTTAGGAAGTCTCCCTGCTTAGCAATGCCATATCATGCCTAGATATGGTACCCAGTGTGCACTATTATGCTTGAAGATCATTGACCCTTCAAGACTGTTCACCCCTCATTTGACAGGTCTTATTTTTAATCTTGCTGCGTGTCTAGTTTTCTTCTTCTCCATAAAAAGTCTAGTTGGTAACATGCTTGGTCTCAGATGGTTCGACCATGGCGTAGGTATTACTGCTCCACATTGTACCAGTTGCTCCCGTAGAATGACCTGAAATAAAACAAAAACAGTTTATTGCAAATGAAGTTTTGAAGACATAACACAACAAAAGTGTACACAACAAACCAGACCGAAATTTGAACTTGTTTCAACGATTCCACTACTCGAAGATCCGTTCTTACCGTATGGATATGTTGAAGTCATGTAAACTTCACTTTACATGCAGTATATACCCACTTTTTCTGCAGGGAGAAGAAGATTTTGCAGTTCACCTCTGCAAATGACAAAACCTCGCACCCGCTAGAGTCTTTGAAAGAATCTTTTATCTCTCACTCTAAAAACATTCCAGGAACTTCTTATTAACGCGCATCCCACTGAGAAATAAAAAAAGCTCACCTCAGTGAAAAGTTAACGATGTCTTCGATAGTTTAACCTCATAACTGCCGAACACTTCTCTACGAAAATAAATAAGAAATTCTGTCAGTGCTGTCGTTTACTATCGATATATCTGCTGGAGAATGAAACATAAATCGAAAGTGTGTCTTTCTTATTGAATTCAACAGTTAGCTGGCTGACGCTCTTGGAAGACAGAAGATGGAAAAATGAGATTATTTTCCACGTTCATGCAAATCTAATAAAAACGATCAGCCTGGGAACGATTACCATGATAGAGTCATTAGCTGTTGCCAGTGAAGTAAGTTCAATTCTCATTGGATAGTTCGTTATCACATTCTTATAGGCGAAACGAAACTATATAGAAATTATTTAAATACACAATTACCACAAAGCCATAGCTAGCACGCTACTCTTGCTGATCATTTTTACTCATGCCTTCATTGCATTTGGCGTTCTTAAGAGCAAGGCCAAATGTATTTGTGCTTTGAAATTATTTAGACGCTAACCAAACGGTGATTTTAAACAAGGCAGCCTCGTTAATTATTGCAAGTGAAATAATTTTAGTCCTGACTCAGTACTTTCTCATTGCACGATTATATGACAAACGAAATTGTATTCAGAAACAATTTACATACTCACTTGCCACAGATTCGTAACAAGCCACACTTTGTTGTTGCATATATCGTCAACTAGCAGTACAGCCCGGCGTTGCTCGGCTGTAATGAAAGCTTTAAAACTAATCCATGGTCCTGGAGCTCAGACTCAGCCTAAATAATATTTGTGTGAAGTTTGGTGAGAATCGGATAAAAAGTATAAAGGACATACAAACAGATAAACAGACAGACAGACAGACACACACACACACACACACACACACACACACACACACACACACACATCTTGCCTTTTATATATATATTTTATCAATTTTCTGTACTATTGTAAGAACTGCAACCTTGAAATTTCTGAATATCATTTCTTATGTCTGTGTCTATGAGTGTATCAAATTTGATTAAAATCGGACCACTCCTATAACCCGATTTTTTCGATTATCGATTTTCGATATTTATCGGGTGTACCTCGACACAAAACCTAGCTAAAAACACTCGCAGACGCTTATAGTACAACTGTGCAAATTTTCAAGAAAATTGGTTCAGCCGTTTCGGAGTCTATAGGTAACGGATACACACACACAGAGGCACACACACACATACAAAGTTCCATTTATAAATAAGTTTAGATAGATTAGATAGATATTTATGCCTATCTTAAGATCGAGGCTAAGCAAAACTATAGTTAGAAATTTTAGATAGTCACTTGCAACAAAATCATAACAAGCCAAAGTTTTAACCATATCCTCTGCTTATGTGTCCAGCCTTTGAGATTTTACTCGCCTGATCTATTCTATCTATTAAAAACTTAATTGGACGATTAAAGTTTATTGCTTTACTCGCCCGCGATCGATTAAAAATGTCGCAATGAAACGTATCCATTCAAATATAATAAAAGGAAATGCGATTCCTTTTACAACCCAAAAGTATGCCATTGAAGATTCACAAGTTACTTAGAATGACCTACAAATATATTATTGAACTCTTTGGTCTTTATGCATGGCGCCTGATTTATCGTCTCGGTCAGTGTAGACGTTCCTTTAATTAACGCTTCCAGAGTGAAGCCAAAATGCCTCTTTCACCCAGATTAAAGACGCTCACAGATTTTTGGAAACTCATTTGGAAAAATATTATCCTTGCCTGAACATCTATAGTTCCTTTCCACTTACGAAAAGTAGAAACGAGCATTTGAAAGAAAGAAAAGAAAATACACATACTTCTTTCAACCACACACCGAAAAACAAATTATACAAGAAAGGAATTTTTTATAGAAAATCGTTGAGAAAATCAGATTTGTTATTTTTTATCATCTATGAGATTGAGGTTGTAGTCAAACATATGAAAGAGACTACGAATTTAGGTACCTCCACTCAATTGCCAAAAAAAACAGCATATCATGATGTTAAAAGGGCTCAAACTTAATAAAAACAACGTTTTATCATCAAAATATTTATGCTTTTATTAAGAGGAAAAATCATTTTTTTATTATTTTTAAAAAAGTTTTGAAATCCTTTCTAACACGTTCAAAATTTTAATTAAAATTTCATTTTTTGTTTTCCGTCAGCGATTCACGCTATGTTTACGTAAGGCGACTGTTAAGAAAATGGAGTTGGTCGAGTAAAATGATTTTGGGGCGAGTAATTTTCCCTCGCTCTCGACCGCCGGTCGAGTGATTTCCTTTTCAAATTTCAAAGGCTGCATGTGTCTATCTTAAGAGTGATGCTTAACAAAAAAATATTAAGAAATTACTTCCATAGTCACTTGCAACAAAATCGTAACAAGCCAAGCATTTAATGATTGTTACTTATTCTCTCAGTATATATGATTTTATCGTAATTTTACTAATGCCACCAGAATTAAAAAAAGAAAATAATTCTTTAAGAAATTAATTTGAGAGCTTAGTAATAATAAAAATATTACCATAGTAAAGAATCTAACACGTGTTCATTTAAAACAAACGGTATGTACGTAAAAACATCCCCAAATCAACATATGAAAAACCAACGCTGAAGACACCACCATTTACTCCCGCCTCTTTAAGAAATCTGATGATGCTGACAAAACAAACCTTGCTGCTTCTCTCGAAAATGAACTCCATTCATTGGTGAACTTGGGTAAGATATGGTTCGTAAATTTTAATGCTTTCAAAATGAATCTGCTATCCTTTAACCACCATAGACAATCTTTCCTGTGCGCCGTCTGCAAGAATCACGCTAGTCTCCCTGAAAGCAATACACTGCGCCTTCTCGGCTTCACCCTCTCAGCTAACCTTAAGGGAAATGACTACATTGAATTAATAACTAAATCTACTGCTAGGAAGGTCGGGTCCCTGTGTCGGGCCAGGAAGTTTTTCTCTCCTGAATCTATGATGCACATATACAAATCTACCATCCGGCCGTGCATTAAATACTGTTTTCATATCTGGTCAGGCGCCCCCTGCTATTCATCTTGGAATTCTTGACAAAATCCAAAGGAGAACCTTCAATGTTGTCCATCCAACCTGGCGGCTCGATTCCATTCTCTCTCTCAAATTTCATGGATTCTGCTCCGACGAGCTTAGCTCCTTGGTGTCTCCTCTGCTCGAATTTACTCGATCTACAAGTTTAGAAACAAGGTCCCACCATTTTACAGTGGAAACAATCAAATGCAACTTTAACTTCTACTCTACCAGCTTCTTTTCTCGCACTTCCCACCAGTGAAATTCCCTTCCGTATTCTTGGCTTCTCTGATAGCTACAATCTCCAAGAGTTTAAATGCAGCGTCAACTGTCATCTCTTATCTCCTTGACTCCCATCCGTTCCCCGACACGGTCCTGGGTATGACAATAAACTGCATCCGGTAGCAAGGCTTGTGATCGGGAAGTTGTGAGGTGCATGGATCCACCTCATGATTGCTGTTGTTTCCAGGTCCACCCTGACCCGGGGTGGTAGCAGCACTTGCTAAGGTCCGAACTATAGGCAAATAGTTTCTCCCCAAACTGGGGTTAAAACACTATTAGTATAATAATAGACATTCATAGTAAAAATTTCCGGAATTCATTTTTGAAGGAAAATAAAATATTACCAGTAGTACATTTTTTTTTAAAAATACATAGCAGCAATATATCTGACTCTCAACAAAACTCTTTTTACAAAAATACGTCAAAGAAAGCTGATCTACAAACTTATTTCTTAAAAAGAATATATATTCTATTCATACAAATTTATTGTAAAAATCTTGTCGGCATTAAATAACCCATTGAGGTGTTGATATGCCGTAAAGCAAATCATACTGTTCCTCGGCACTCCTTACCTTGTTTCTCTCCCTTTACACTTTACTCTCACACAGCTTTCTTCACACTAGTGTTACCGTCCTTTTCTTATCCATTCTCCCTACTGAGAATCTTTCTCCTTTCTCTTCACCTCCTATCATTATTATTATTATTCGGAATTTTTACATCACAAGATTTACCGTTAATTTCTTTAACATTCCGATAGACGTGAAATCTCACATTGAATTCGGAACATTGCAAATTATACCAAATTTGATTTAACAAAATCGAATACACGTGAAGTGAAAATACGAGAACATCTTTCTTTCTTCTCTATATAAGCTTTAATAAAAGTGGAACATGTTAGATTGATAAACGTTTACTATTCTGTTGTATTCGTTTCATATTTGATTAATATTTAATCCTGATAATTATGTGTCTATCTTAAGATAGACGCTAAACAAAACAGTGCTTGGAAAATATTTCGTTCGTTACTTGAATCAGAATTATAATAAGCCAAGCTTGCGTAAGGATAGGAAGTGAATTCACAGGTATTTAAAAATAGAAAGGGACGTAAGACAAGGATGGGTTTTCTCGCCAGATCTATTCAACTTGTACAGCGAAACAATTTTGAGAGAAATAAAACCCTTGCCAGGATTAGTCATTGCTGGCCGCAATCTTAACAATGTAAGATATGCAGATGACACGGTGCTGATAATATCTGATAATAGTACTCTGATCAGAAAGATGACATGTAAGTCTACGAGAGAGCGTGGTTGTAGTAAAACCAATATATGTACTAGGTTTTTTATTAGTATCAGAGATGCAATCTCTGAATGGGACATATATATATATATATATATATATATATATATATATATATATATATATATATATATAGGAAAATCTACTAAAAAGATGTAAGTTAAAAATGTACTTTTTTGACAGTGTTTATTTATTTTTATTATTATATATATATATTTGATATTTCAGACCGGCCTCGGCCTTTCATCAAAACAGATGATTTTAACATTTAAACTAGAAGCGTCCGTCGTGAGAGCGTTCGTCGCGTGATGTAGAAAGCAATAGAGTTTGAATAATTTTAAACGTAAATCTAACTGTAATAATATTTTTAAATGTTGTTTTAAAGAAAACATTTTTAAGTCTATCTAAAAAATCTTTAACTATTGAAATTTTTATAAAGATCAAAAATACCTATATATATAAGAGTTATATATATATATATATATATATATATATATATATATATATATATATATATTTAATCGTATCACCCCGAGCAAGGCGGTAACGCCACTGATGTGCAGGGGGCTACGTAATAGTGAAAATATTGGAAAAGAGAACGCTGGAAACCACATCCTAAACAGGGAACAAAAGATGAGTCTCTTAACCTGTTCAATAGACGTATATATATATATATATATATATATATATATATATATATATATATTCTTAACTCTAAAAGGTGACGGAGGTTGGGAATAATAGTATATCAACAAGTACAAGACTCACACACTGCGTAAAGCAGACAAACTGCTAGTGAACTGCCTGTCAGTTCCAATAGTGTCAACGTATTTTAGCGGGTACGAACATTCCATTCTTGTATACAAGTAGATTTGCATCACAAATATATTTTTATCTGATGGCCCAGACACATCTATGAGAAAGTTTATTTTTTCCTTTGTAGTCTTTCATCATAATGTTACGTCTATTTTATATGTCTGTCTGTTTGAATGGTAATGTCTCAAAGAATAATAATTTTGTAAGCTTCTGTGAAAGTTTAAAGTAATGTTTATACCGTTTTTCTGTGTATGGATCACAGCTACAATTATAAATCATCAATACAGGCATTTCCTAATTTTGTCATATCGATCCTTGCATTCCATCGATGTAAGGGTAGGTTAACAAGACCCTAAGTGATCAACATTCTAAACAGATTCACTTAATTGGTCACCTACCATAACTGAAACCCCTTGATTATTACGTGTTGAGTGCAGTTGAGCGAGAGACCAACAAAACTCCTTGTAACTGGAAAGATGAACTGAAGGCAGGGAATATGACAGCATTCAACAACATGAACAAGGACTGTCCAGAAGTGATGCAAAATATTTCAATGTTGTCTGAAGGCCGTGGTTGAAGCCAATGTTAGTTTTATTGAAGAAATGTACTATACCATTTCAACATATTTTTGCGTGATTATGGTAAATATATTTATTAAAAGATGTGCGTTGTGGTGTAGTGGATATCAGCTCGGAACGAGAAATCTGGAAGCCGAGTTCGAATTCTGGTTGAATTCATTGCATTCACTTACGCGCAAATACCCTTCGGAAAGGTATTAGTCCGTCTCTTCCTTCCAGTTATGGGTTAAATAATAGGGCAGATTGGGTTCGATAGCCTTTGCTGGCAACCAGTCTACCGCAGATAGCAAAAGCAACTTAGTGCGGGATAATCTTCTACCCAGTCAGTCATATCTCTTTGGTGACATGATCGCTAAAGTGTGATCACGTATGGCACTTAACTGACTGATATCTATTAAAATGATATATCAGTGTTATTTTCATGTTTGCGTCATTCGGACGACAATTTATCTATCGCAACTTGTATTATTGAGGGCCACTGATGCGGCCCACCGATCTGGTTGGCATTAACTATCGCTAAGCCTTAAGATAAGTAATGATTTTGGTCAAAACGTCGGCAGATCTAAGTGTCCTCAAAACCGAATCCGGCACAAAACAATTACAATGTAAACAATGATAGTTGGAAACCATAGAACATTGATTCGCGTGATTAAAATGGAGAAGGTGTAGACGTGGATATTAGAAGAAGAAGAAGAAGAAGAAGAAGAAGAAGAAGACGAAGAAGAAAGAAAGAAAGAAAGAAAGAAAGAAAGAAAGAAAGAAAGAAGTTGGTAATGGCGACCTGATGACAGAGATAAAATATGAAATAAAAATAAATACATGATTAAGAAGATATAAAACAATAGAAATCGAACAATAAACAGAAGAAATAAAGAAAAGAAATGAGTAAAATTCTCGATAAAATTTGCAACATCAGAAGGAGATGGTTTGACAAAGAACGTGTACTAAAGGGAGATAATTGAGATGCGAAAAAGATAATCGGAAGAAGAAGAAGAAGAAGAAGATTATATAAAAACATGTCGGAAGAAGAAATACGAGAAGAAGAAATACAAGAAGAAGAAAAAGTGAAAGAAATACAAGAACATAAAAAAAGAAATACAAGGAGAAAAACATGAAAAAGAGAAGAAATACTAGAAGATATACAAGATGAAGAAGAAATAAAAAAGAAGAAGAAGAGGAAGAAAATACAAGAAGAAGAAATTCAAGAAAAAGAAGCGGAGTAAAAAAGGAAAAAAAAGAAATATGAGAAATACAAGAAGTAAAAGAAGAAATAAAAGTAGAAAAGGAGAAAGAAAAACAATGAGAAATACAAGAAGAAGAGGAAGAAAAATTAGAAGACGAAATAAAAAAGAAGAAGAAGAAAAATACAAGAGAAAGAAGAAATAAAAGAAGTACAAGAAGAAAAAATGCAAGAAACAGAAGAGAAGTAAAAAAGGAAGAGAAAGAAATACAAGAACATAAAGAAAAAAGCGGAAGAAATACGAGAAGAAGAAATAAAAAGAAAAAGAAAAAGAAATACAACAACAAGAACTACAAGAAACAGAAGAAGATTAAAAGAGAAAGAGAAAGAAATTCAAGAAGAAATAGAATTAGAAAAAGAATAAAAAATACAAAAAGAAGAAGAAAAAGAGAAAATACAAGAAGAAAAGAAGAAGAAATACAAGGAAACATACAAGAAGAAGAAGAAGAAAAAGACGAAATACAAAAAAGAAGAAGAGATACACGGAACAAGAAGAAGAGGAAGAAACGAAAAAAGAAAAAAATGATGATGAAGAAATGCACGAAGAAGAGAGGAATGAAAAAAAGGGTGAATATAAGCAAAGGAAGATTCATGAAGAGAAAGAATAAAGCAAAGAAGGAATGGGCAAATAACAAGAAAAAATAAGAAAGACGAAATACGACAAATAAAAGAAAAAAATCTAGAAAAAAATAATGATAAAAAGAAAAGAATAGAGAGGATAATAAAGAGTAAAAAGATTTTAAAAAAGAAGAAGGAAAGATAGCAAAACAAAAAGAGATAAAGGGATAATAAAGATGGCGTATAAGGAACATAAACAGATTAGAAAATCTCAAAATTTGAACAAAATATAAGAGAAAATAGAATTTAGTTTAATTAGACTCATTTGTAGCAATTAGCAATTTAATAAAACTTACTGTATACACGGTGAATCTGCATTTTAATTGAATCTGTAATGGAAAATCGGAAATCTTAAAGAACAGATTATAATAGGCAAATAAGGAGATTAAAGCCATAAATGCATTTGTTATAATTACCCGAACACACTTGTTTATTGATTTCTCCTTTAATTCCAACGTTTCTATGAAGTCATGTGTTACTTCAGTTTTATTAGAAATTGAAATAAGTGGATTTCACTTTAAAACTATATACTAGATGACATTTGGTCCGGCGTGTGTACAGAGGGACAAATATCTATAAGATTTTAGCAAAGTGCTAACGTTTAGGATTTAACTACATTGCTACGGCATCAAAATTTCGTCGGTTCAATGGAATATTCTTTTCTGATCTCTTCATGAACCCAAAGTCTAAAGTCGCTTTGAAACAGATGTTTAATATCGTTTTTGCAACATCTATTTTATTGCAAGATTGATTCTGAACTATTTATAACGATCGAGATAAATGATTCCTACATTCAAATTCTTTTAAAATTTATTTGTGTGTGTGTGTGTGTGTGTGTGTGTGTGTGTGTGTGTGTGTGAGTCGAGATAGGTAGTTTAGTAAGGGGTGCTTTCTTCCTGCATAACTTTCGTGAAATATTTACAGGATGAAATATAATTCAGAGATAATTAGTTATTTTTAATCGTTTCGCCCCAAGCAAGGCATTAACGCCACTGGTGCACAGGGGGCTATATAGGAGAAAGAGATTAGATAGGAGGAGAGTAAGGAGAAAGACGAACCAGTTACAGACGGTGTCAGAAAATGGAGCAAGAGAAGGATGGGAATAAAGGTGTGATAACTGTTGCAAATATCGAAAGAAAAGAAAATATATACATGGTGATGTAGAATGAACTGGAGTCAAGTGGTTAAAAGATGAGTATTAACATTGCATTTCGTTTCCTAAGTGTTGTAGCCATCAGGAAAGCAAGAAAATGAACGGGAGTTCCACAAGCAGGAAGTGCAAGAAAAAAAGCTGCAGGAGTAGAATTGTTGGTTGCATATGGTTGATCTGACTGTGAATGGGTGGGACCCTGTTGCCAGTCTGTTTGCACGAAGTAAACTTCTGTGGCAGGGGCACCAGTGACTTAAGTTCTTCGGAGCAGAAGTCATGAAAATATTTATAGAACAGAAAGAGGGAAGCCACATCCCGTCGGTGAGAAAGTGGCTGGAGTCGAGCCACCAAGTTGTACCTATCACATTACCGATTCTCCTTTGCAGCCTTTCGAGAACACTAGGGGTGCCTGACTATATATGACAGCAGTATTTCATGCACGGACAATGGTTAAATTGTATATGTGCAAGATGGATTCAGGCGGGAAAAAACCTCCTGGCCCGACACAATGACCCAACCTTCGTAGTAGTGGATTTAGTTAGTATAAAAATTATTTTCGCTTCTCTACAAGCTTCTCTTTGAAGGCTTGTACCTTTTCTTCAAACATTCTCTATAAATATTTTCCTACAAGCTTAGTTCATGTACTCATCTAAAGACTATCCCCATTATTATTATTATTATTATTATTATTATTTTCTTTTATTTGCAGAGTGTACATATTTCTTTCCGGGTCCCAAACAGAGACCTAAGTGCAGAAACGTCATCATGATATTTTCCACAAATCATTTTTTAAATAAGGAAACCCAAATAACCCTAAATTCATATATATATTACATAGATAAGAAAGACACATTTGCGTATTTCAAAAGCTAACCAGAGAACTGAAAGACAGGAAAATTTCATTGAAAACAAAGGAAAAAATGCTGAAAAAAGCACAAAAATATCTGCTGCTTATCGTTTCTAGAGTACGATACCTAAGTGGATTGCTATCTTCACGAATCATAAGGCAAATGCAATATGGCGACAATTTTCATTAAAGTAACGCTTATCGTGGCAGACGGGCTCCAGTTATCATACCTCAGATTCCTCAGATGATCTCGGATTTTAAATGTTCCACATGATTCTTCCCTGAATTTTCTTTTAAACATATTTTAATCATTTAACCTTCTTGACATATGGTTTATAACAACTCACGTTCATTCATGGTGATGTTCCCCCTAGGGGTAATACAAAAACTTTATGATCAGGTAACTGAGAATTAAATCTGTGGTGCTGACGTGGTATTTATCATCACCCATTCTTATTCACAGAGAAAGAAAATGTACACATTTTATCACCCCCAATCAAATAAGACCAAAATCCATGAGAGTTATAATAGCATATATTGAATTTCCAGTAAATTTGAGAGAGTTCCATAAATGAGAATTGCGATAGAAAAAAACTATTAGTGTAGAATTTACGTTTACATCTCCTTCTTCTATGTGCCTTGTCTTTACAGGACGTAGGCGATCATGGCTTCCCACGTCTCCCTATCCATGGTGACTCTTAGCACGCGTTCTTTGCCATGCTAATTCGCCTTCGGATCTCTGTCTTGCACTTTCCCTTTTCTGTTAGAACACTTCCCAGGTATTTAAATTTTTCTACCTGCTTGATTTTAGTATCCCCCACCTGTATTTGGCATTTTGGGCTGCTCTTTTCGCTGATGACCATGCATTCGGTTTTCTAGCAGTTTATTTTATTCTTTTTGTCACTCTCTCCAGCTACCTTCTGTAGGAGGTCTTGTAGTTTCCTTTCCGTGTCTGTTATCAGCACTGTATCATCTGCGTACCTTATGTTTTTCAGATTGTGGCCTCCGATGACAAATCCTGGCATAACATCTAGGGTCCTCAGAATAGTCTCGCTGTACAAGTTGAATAGATCCAGTGAAGAGACACATCCTTGTCTAACGCCCCTTTCTATCTTTGTATGTCTGCTGAATTCGTTACCTGCCCGTGTGCAGTAGAGATTCTTGATTACTCTTACGTCTTTCCCAAATATGTCGAGGCTGCTGAGCATCTCCATAAATTCTTTGTGGCGTATTTTGTCGAACGCCTTTGTATAATCGATAAAACATAGCTACAAGTCCTTCTTTCGGAGAGCATCCTAATCATAAATATGGCGTTCCTTACAGTATTTACATTATTCGGATTATTGTCCTCATCTTTGTTGCCATTTGTACGACGTTTCGGCCGTTGTATGCTCCGGCCTTCTTCATGTGCAAGGAATTTCGAACCGAACCCTTTATTACAATCACTGGGGTATATTATCCTCATTTCTTGCGTAAAGCGTATACCCCAGTTATTCTTTGTTCCAGAGTTTTTGACGAACCCTCACTGTTCTTGTCGTATATCTGGCCTGATTCTGCTTCTGGCTATATTCATCAGGATTCGGGCGATCAGTTTTGTAATTTTTCGGTGGAGTTTGCACTCGTTTTTACCAGGCTTCTTAGGCAGTGCTATGAAAATCGACTTGCTTAGGTCGCGTAACAACTGCACTATCTTGTGCACAATCATGGCTTTTCACGATTACATCTAGCCATCTGTACTTTGTTTCTTTCTGATTTGAGAATTAATTGCACTATTTAAACAGAAGATCTAATCTTTGAAATCTGATGAAGACCCAGGTTCTTTAATAAAATTAATTATTGTTGTAATTACACTTTCATCATTTAATTTCTACAAAACAATTAACAATTCTTATTCGGAATAAAAGCACCAAAATAACTTCTCTTAAAAACTGGGCTTCAAAGTCGCTAATCTGCGCTCAGAATTCGATAAGTAAAAGAAAGTGAAACAATATGGTTGCTTTATAGTCGGTGATCCGTTATAGTGAACTGTATGCATGTTGAAATAGATTAGTTTGATTTGGCCTTATCAGTTAGCACACTATAAGAGGGGTCAGTTAGTCAGTTAAGTGCCATACGTGAAACACGCTTGGGCGATCATGTCTCGAAAGAGACATGACTGACTGGTCAGAAGATCTTCCCGCAGTAGTTTGCCATTGCTTTCTTCAGTAGACTGGTTGCCAGCCAAGGCTATAGAACCCAATCTGTCCTGTTATTTAACCCATAACTGGAAGGAAGAGACGGATTCATACCTTTCCCAAGGGTATTTGCGCGAAAGTGAATGCAACGAATTCAACTTGTATTCGAACTCGGCTCCCCGATTTCTCGTTCCCAGTCGATATCCACCGCACCACAACGCATATCCAGAAGGGGTATAAAACAAAAATATCAAATTGTAGATAGAAACTACAATTTATATGCAAATCAATTTATAAATCAATTAAGGTTTTTACAAATAAAATTAATGTATTTTGGGGATAACATGTCGTTGAAATATTCGTAATAGCCCTTGCAAGAATAAATGTATGCGTACGTAGGCAGGAACGTATATGTGTATGTATGTATGAGCGTTTTTTAGGTAGAAGTGTCTTTGAAATATTCGCTCAGTCTTAAAGTGTTGGAACTCTGTGTGTGTGTGTGTGTGTGTGTGTGTGTGTGTGTGTGTCCGTTACCCATAGACTCCAAAAAGGCTGAACCGATTTTCTTGAAAATTTACACAGTTGTACTCTAAGCGTCTGCGAGTGTTTCAGCTAGGTTTTGTGTCGAGGTACCTTCGGTAAATATCGAAAATCGATAATCGAAAAAATCGGATTATAGAAGTGGTCCGATTTTAATCAAATTTGATACATTCATAGGTAAAGACAAGAAACGATATTCAGAAGTTCCAAGGTTGCAGTTCTTACAATAGTGCAGAAAATCGATCACATATATATATATAAAAGGCAAGATGTTTGTGTGTGTGTCTGTTTATCTGCCTGTATATCTGCATTTTTCAGCCCTTTTATTTTAGTTTTTGCTTTGGGTTTGGCTTTATGTAGGTATAATTGTAGTTCTTAGTCTCAGCCATGATACCATTTACTCAGAGGACTTATTTAGCCTTTCAGATTCATTTTACGACGAAAAAAACGTATTTGATATCGATAGCAGGAAATCAAAATTTGATTTATATCCATTCATTTTTCTTTCAGTCTACGGTTTCGCTTTAACTGGAAACAACTATTGCTTTTTAGTCTTTCGTGCCAACGTCCAAAGGGTCTGAGCTCCAGGACCCTGGATTAGTTTTAAAGCTTTCATTACACCCGAGCAACGCCGGGCTATACTGCTAGCCAAGTATAAAAAAAGGAAGACGAATGAACCGTGAGAATAAGGAGGCGAGCTAGAAAGATAGAGATGATAATACTAACGATCGCTTGACGTTTTTCGAGGGACGTGTTAATTACTCTCGCCTTCTTTTCTCTCTGGCGACTTGCCGAGCTTGCCTCGTCTTTTATTTCGTTTGTGGGGATTGAAAAGGTCATTTGATTCACTTCCGGATGTAGACGACAAACAAACTTCGCGTCGGCTCGCGAAAAGGGCCCGAAAAAATTGTTTCTAATAAAGATTATTTGAATTTTGTTTTTTTAGATGTTTCCTTGTTTTCTATTGACCGAAAAACATTTTGCATCGAGGTGTGAAATTTCGCGAATTTTGTGTGTGGTAAGGAAAGTTTATAATTCGAGTAAATTCGTTTATTTCTAACAAAATAAATGAATCAGTGCTTAGCATTTGAAATTTTAAATGTAGATCTTGTTTTGTTCACTACAGCTTCTTCCTTGATGTAAAGACCGGGGTTGGCAAGCAGTAATTGTTGTACATGATAATTTAAAATCAATGATGTAGGATATGGCAGAAATACCTTCCACATTTAAAAGGTTGATAAAAACACCAAGGTGACAGCTATTAAAAATTGTTTTCCAATGTTATTTAAAGAAAGGGTCCCTTTTTCTTTTCTTTTTTTTTCCTTTGTAAAATGACATCCTTCAAATGGTAGCCTCCTTTTGACATTCAATTATGTTACTGATTTCTCTAAGTTTTTCTTCACCCGGAATTTCGAGCGCTTCAAGATCTTCCAAGTGGCTTTTTTTTAGCGCTGAACCTGTGGCTTTGACATTTTCAACCCACAGCAGTATCTAATTTATATCCGGAATAGCATCATTCCAACTTAACATGAAATAAGCACGAAAAGGTCTCCGAGTTGCAATTACAGATGCACCAGTCTTAACCATAAATGCACGATTTGCCCCAATCAAGTCATGATGTCAATTGATGGTATCTAGACGAAAGAATAATGTAAAAAATTAGCAAGATGGTGATAGGATTGCCACGTGCCTAAATTCATTAGCACCATACAGGTGACATTTAAAAATGTGGGAAGTATTTCTGCCGTACTTCGGACAATATACAGAGAATTATATTAGCTTTAAAAGCATACATCAACACGGGAATAAAAAACAAGAAATAAATAAAAAAAGAAATAAAATACTTCCGATAAGAATATATCTTTTATTTTTTAATATGGTTATCATGCCAGACTATCTTTGAATAGTCTTTGGAGAAATCAGTGTAGATTTTTTCTACTTACTAATTGTTAAGAAATGCAGTCTTAGTATGTGTTTGTATGTATGTATGTATGTATGTATGTATGTATGTGTGTGTGTGTGTGTGTGTGTGTGTGTGTGTGTGTGTGTGTGTGCGTGTGTGCGCAAGTCAATAACTGGTAGTTTTAAGAGTGTTTATGTCTACAAACTTATCTCCTTCAAAATATTTCCAATATCAAAATATCAGTAACTAGCACCAATAACTCCTTTAGATATCTACAGACACTATGCGACCAATTATTTATTTTGTTTGATCGTTTATACCAAATACAAATTTCAGTATCTCGAATACTTTGTTAAAGTAATAGCAAAATACATGTAATTGTCAGTATTAGATCTTACCAGTTGCTCGTTTCAGTGTTAATATTTAGAAACATTTAGTTGAGTTCTTTTCAATCTAATTAGATAGCTAATCCTATCAAATGCTTTTTTTTTATCATTCTACCTCGAAGGATGGCAATAAAGCCGCTAAAACACAGGAGGGTTCAGAATATGAGAAAAAAATAATATTACAGAGCGAGAACAACGAAAGAACACAGAAGTTAACGATTGACATGGAATTAAAATGTTTGAAGATTAAAGTTGTCTGGAAAGTATGAAGCCGGGAGAGAGTTCCGCAAACGATAAGTGCGATAGAAGGAACTATTAGCGTAGAACTTACGGTTACATCTAGCCGTCTCTATTCTGTTACTTTTTGATTTAAGTATTACTTGCACTATTCAAACAGAACGGTTAATGTTTGAAAACTGCTGTTGGGTAAGGTTCTTTAATAAAATGAATAACCGCACTTTTAATTTTTAGTGTTTTTGTCTGTATATTTCTCATTAAAACTGTTCTTTAAACAATTTTTGATTTCTACAAGTCATTTATTAATATTTACCCACAATAAAATCTCCAAAATAACTTCTTCGACAATTCTGTGTGGTTCGAACACTTCATCACCGTCGTGTCTCCACTGAAAAATGATAGCAAATGCAAGAATACATACATTGAAAAATCATTTTGTTAAGTGCCACACGCAGTAGGTTGCCATTAATTTCTGCAGTAAACTGGTGATCAACCAAGGCTATTAAACCCAATCTCTCCAAGTATTTAACCCATAGCTGGAGGGAGAAGAGATGGATTCATATTTTTCCCAAGTGTATTTGCACGTATGTAAATGCAACAAATTGAACTGGAATTCGACCTCGGCCCTCCAATTTCTCGTCCCTAGCTAACATCCTCTTCACCACAAGGTGCCACCTATTAAGTAATTGCTTATAGATTCAAATATAAACGACCAATATGTATCTATCCCCGCACGATGTAAATATTCATAGGCTCAGATATGAACAATCAAACTATAACTATCCAGGAATTTACACTTTTGTAATTAAATGCTTATTGACTCAAATATAAATGATCAAATTTCATCAATTATCAAAGGAAGTAAATACTTCAAGATTCAGATATAAACGGACTAGCAGTATAGCCCGGCGTTGCTCGGGTGTAATGAAAGCTTTAAAACTAATCCATGGTCCTGGAGCTCAGACTCTTTGGGCGTTGGCACGAAAGACTAAAAAGCAATAGTTGTTTCCAGTTAAAGCGAAACTGTATACTGAAAGAAAAATGAATGGATGTAAGTCAAATTTTAATTTACTGGTATCGATATCAAATTTTCTGCACTATTGTAAGAACTGCAACCTTGAAACTTCTGAATATCGTTTCTTATGTCTTTGTTTATGACTGTATCAAATTTGATTAAAATCGGACCACTCCTTCTATAACGCAATTTTTTCGATTATCGATTTTCGATATTTATCGGGGGTACCTCGACACAAACCCTAGCTAAGAACACTCGCAGATGCTTATAGTACAACTGTGTAAATTTTTAAGAAAATCGGTTCAGCCGTTTCGGAGTCTATAGGTAACGGATACACACACACAGACACATACACACACACACAGAGACAAAGTTCCATTTATAAATATGTTTAGATAATCATTGAACCAAGCTAACACATAGATTTAAATATAAATGAGCAATGGGTTTTATTTACTAACTGTAAATGCTTATAGAATCAAATATACATGGGAAATATTTTAACTTAATGCGCAAAAAAGCAAACGCTTCTAGATTCAAATGTAAATGACCAATATGTCTTTATCTACTAACTTTTAATACTTACAGAATCAAATATAAAAGGAATTAATTTTACTTAATGTGCAAAACAAACGAACGCTTATAAACTCAAATGTAAATCACTATTTGGCAGTAGGGAGATAGTTAATGTTTATTAAATTGGCCTCGTGTCAAATATAACCAAACTACTCACAACTTAAAGTTTTATTAAAATTATCAGAAGGTGGATTTGTGTAAGAATAAAAAGTATATCGTTTGACATGGAATTAAAAAAGAATAATTCCTTTTATATTTGATTTACAGTTAGAAGATAAAATCATCTTGGTTGTAGTAAACGAAACAAGATCCACATTTAAAGCATTGACTTATTGATTTTGATATATATATATATATATGTGTGTGTGTGTGTGTGTGTGTGTGTGTGTGTGGCCTCATGGTTGTGCTTAGCATGAAACAGTCTGTCGTCCCTGAGTGTTGAATTCAATGTTCACTCTTTTATAATTACATACGCTCTGTCTATGATATTGAGCACTTTATCATATTTTGTTTAAATAGAAATTTATTAATACAGCAGAATAACATGAATTGATAGATTTAATGTTCAATGAGAAACTTGTAGTGAGGAGTTAATTGTATCAAGAGTTCGTAGTAGTAACATGTGTGTGTATGTATATATGAGCGTTATCGTTGGGTAGGAATGCCTTTGAAGTTATCGCTCAGTTTTAAAGGGTTCCGTTCGGTTATCAAGTATAAGAAAAGGTATATGGGTGAACGATGAAAAGAAAGGAAGTGAGAGAGATAGAGAGATATCATAATAATGATCGCTTGATGTTTGTCAAGGGACATGTTAATACGCTCGTCATTTTCTCTCTGGTGACAGGCGAACTTGGCCCGTCTTTTATTTTGTTTGTGGGGCTTGAAAAGGTTATCTGGGAATTCACTCCGGGATGTGATTCCAGCCTTTCCATTGGACGAAGAACAAACTTCACGTCGGCTCGTAAAAACGTCTGTAAAAGAATTTGTTTCTGAGAATTGAAGATTACTTGAATTTTATTTTTAAATATTTCCTAGTTTTCTATTGACCGAAAAACATTTTGCATCGAGGTGTGAAATTTCACAAAATTTTATTTGGATTCGCTTTCGTGTGTGTGCTAAGCAAAGTTTGTAAATTCGAGTCTTTTTAATTTCTAACAAAATCAATAAGTCAATGCTTAGTATTTGAACTTTAAATGTGGATCTTGTTTTGTTTACTACAACCAATATGATTTTATCTTCTAACAGTAAATGTTTATAGAATCAAATATAAAAGGAATTATTTTTGCTTAATTTGCAAAACAAACAAGTGGTTATAGACTAAAAAGTAATAGACAATTATTTTCTTATCCCTGAACCAAATAAATGCTTATCGACTCAAATATAAACGATTAGAATTTACCTATCTTACAAAAACGGAACATTTCAATATTGAATAACCAAGAATATCATAAAATCAACCAGTTTAGCTCAATCCTCTAAGACATTGTAGGAAATGTCACAAAGCATTCATTTTTAACCCAGCAGAATTAATGTTATTTATCAGTATATTTAACATTCGAAAGATATATCTTAGTTACATTATAAGCAGAGTTAATGATCTTACTATATTTAATGTAAAAAAAATGTATATTAGTCACATTATAAATTTGCGTATTTGTTAAATTTTGTAAAATTTGAATATGACGGTTTTAAAGCATAGGTGAAGAGGCTCATCCCTTGTTCCCTGGTTAGGATGTAGTTTCCGGCTTGCTCTTTTCCAATCTTTTTACCTTTTTTTTTTCAATTGGAGTAGATAGACTAAACTATCGCCCGGTTTACACTCCATCCACGTCTATTAAACAGGTAAAGAGGCTCATCCCTTGTTTCTTGTTTAGGATGTGGTTTCCGGTTTTCTCTTTTCCAATCTTTTTACTCTTACGTAGCCTCCTGCGCATTAGTGGCGTTATCGCCTTGCTTGGGGTGATATGATTAAAAAAATAATTATTTATAAAAATTCATATTAATTCATATCATCATCATGGAGTCATCGAAATAGTTTCACAGGCATTCGTTGACCTGATGCGACCTTGTGGGTGAGTTGCGTATTCTTTCATTAAATAATGATTCATCATTTTGATTTGAAGAATTCATATTGGAATTCTTCCATATCCAATATGGTGGAACCCATGATCAGGTTGATTTTTTATGTATCGAAACAAATGCACAATTAAAGTTTACATGTTTCGGAAATATTAATCAGGTAGAACAATGTCATATACCAGTTCTTTGATCGATTTGCTGCGTCATATTTGCAACAGCAAGACATATATCGACATGCTGCAATATTAATGATCGTCTTCTAGGTAAGCAGAAGATAATTTCAGATCGATATCGTCGTTCCAGCTAGCCAATTGTTAATTATAGCGTTTTTACATTAACAGTTAACCCCAATTCAAGCAAGTTGTAAGAAATAATTTCCACTGAATCCCATAAAAAGGAGAGAAATATTTCTTTCATAGATTCCTTTAGATTTGAACTTTTAGAAGTTGTCATGAATCTAGTTTCAAATTTCTTTGTTTTCAATTCTGATGAGTCATCAGTTTTTCAGTCATTGTGAATATCTTACCGAAATGTTTTTGTAGAAGATTTTAGTTGATTAGTATTATTTAACGGTCTCTCAAACTCACTGGGTTAGCTAATACCAAAATATAAATATTTTGTCCGTAATTCTATGCTTTTGACTACAGATAGTTTGTATATAATATCATAGTTTCAGAGTAAAAGTTTGTTTTATAATATATATATATGTTTACTCTGAAAATAAATACAACACTAACAGTGTAGAAATACATAAAACATAACTAATTTATCATCTATATATATATATATATATATATATATATACGTGTGTGTGTGTGTGTGTGTGTGTGTGTGTGTGGCCTGATGATTGTTCTTAGCATGAAACACTCTGTCGTCCCAGAGTGTTGACTTCAATGTTCACTCTTTTATATTTACATACGCTCTATCTATGATATTGAGCACTTTATCATATAAATATAGCACACCTTCTAACTATATATATATATACCCGGATGAGCTTAAGTCACTGATGCCTCCTCAACAGGTGTTTACCCGTGCAACCAGACTGGCAACTGGGTCCCACCCATTCACAGTCAGGTTAGCCAAATGCAGACGACAATTCTACTCCTGCAACTTCCTCTCTCGCACTTCCCGCCTGTGGAACTCACTCCCGTATTCTTGCTTTCCTGACGGCTACAACCTCCAGAAATTTAAATGCAAAGTTAATACTCATCTACTAACCACTGGCCTCTAGCTCTCTCCCCTCCTCTGTATAACCTTCCCTTTCTCTCCTCCTATGTATCTGTCATCGCTCCTTCTTTCTCAGCTTTCTATTGTTCCTTTCTAACTAGCTTGTACTCCTCACTCTTTTCTAATTAATCTTTTTACATTTATGTAACCCCCTGCACATCAGTGGCGTTTCCGCCTTTCTCGGGGTGAAATGATTAAATATATATATATATATATATATATATATATATATATATATATATATTCAGATGATAAATTAGTAATGTTTTTATGTATTTCTGTACTGTTAGTGCTGTATTTATTGTCATTTTACTATTAAAAATTTTTTGCTAATTCTTATTTTATAAATGTACTGTTGAGTTTACTATTTACTCATAGCTGGGACCCTAACACGTGCTACCATCCCCAAATAAGAGTGAACCTGGAAACAGCAACAGCTGAGATGTGGTTCCCGCTCCTCAAAACATCCAATCTCGCAAACAGAGGCCTTGGTACTTGGTGTAGTTTGCCCAAAAATGTCGACATAAAAATGTAAAACGTGAAGAAAGTAAGAAAGTAAAGGAAGAGATAATTGTTTTTATAAATTGACTGTTCAGTAATGTTCAGTGGCTTTAAATGATAAAGACCCAGATTTTACAAGCTACGAAAGATTTCTCAATGATTTTAAATGATGTACTACAGTTGACTAATTGCACTTAACGATAAATATTTCAGACACTTCAACATTAAACAAAAGTCCGATTTTGGAACGCTTTCTTCAACCTAATATTTGTTTAAAGTATTTAAAAACTCAAACCTTATGTTTAATTTTGACATACCAAACGAACGCATTCATTTACAAAAAAAAGCGTTTCTAACTTTTTATTAAATTGTCATTTCTCCTTCAATGGAGATTTTGAACGAATCTGAATGTTTCCTTACAGAAGCCATGTTTTCAAAATTAACGATCAGACTTTAAACATTTATCTGTTTTTTGGCTTTTTTTGTATGTTTTTTTTTTGTTTGCGATCGTTTTTCTCATCGTTCTGGAATTCGGAAAGTTCGACGGTTCAAAATCTGACATGTTGTAATTTTTGACCGCCTTCGAAATCGTTTTCAAATGTTGTTTTATAACAGTTGATTTTTCCCTGGATTTTATTATCACAATGCATGCGAGCACACTGTTTGCATCAATCTAAGCTAATTAAAAATAATAATTTTCCGAAATATAATTCGTTTCTTTAGCCTGCTATAATTTTGGTGCGAATTGTTGAACCGAGGGGTTGCATTTTTCCGGATGTTTTTTCTGATCAAAACGGAAGATCATTCAAGGAACTTCTTCCGGAAAACAGTGACATTTTGAATGAAGTGAATTTGGTAATTTTTTCATGACAGGAACAATTTTCTTCATTAATCGAATAAAGTGTCTAACGATGAACAATTACCAATTGTTAATTATATGTCTCTATAATAACTAACAAGCAAGGAAGAAAATACAAAGGATTTTCATTAAAGATTTGTTCTGATTCGTTTTCAATATGCGCAAAGAGATAAAATTGCAAATATGCTTCTATACATGAGATCTTCTATGTGTGGTGACAGTGTACATGACTCTCCACAAGTGCATCTTCTTTGTTGTCCCTTACAATGTTTGCCTCATTACCATAACTTTCACTCTGAGTTCTGCCACCCATTTGCACAATCTCGTTAGTCAGGTTACTCGCTGTTTCCATTTGTTTTCCCCGTTTCCTTTAAGCTTTGTGTGTATCAAATTTTCCAGGCCTTGTTTCATTATTATGTCCCAGAAGTTTCAAGTTCTTAATATAGTATAAACGTCCATTTTTATTCCATTTTGCATAAAATTTCTTGGTTATTTATATGCTCTGTCCATAGTATTCTCAGCATCCTTCTGTAGAACTACATCACTTTTGCTTCATGTTTTATTTTTATCCGTGAAGAAAATGTCAACATTTCACGGCCACATGGGAGAACTGATACAACATTATTTCTGAGCACATTGTTTCGAATGTTTTTTAATAATTTCTTAATTTCTCGAAGGTGTCATTTGTTATTTCAGGACGCCTTCGGAATTCGCTGTTACATTTTCCATCATTTTTTTTAATCATTTCACCCCAAGCAAGGCATTCCACTGCCACTATTGCGCTATATGGTTATATAGGGGAAGGTAAAGAGAAAGAGTGGTTAGATATAGGAAATGTCAGAAGGAGGGTGATAGACGGGTATGGACACGGAGGGTGGGGGTTGGGTGGATGGGAAGAGTGTTTGAAAGAATGGATGCGAGTTAGTGTGTTAGGAGGTCTCTGTTGACCTTACATTTAAACTCCTGGAGGTTGTAGCCGTCGGAGAAGCAATCATGTGGAAAGGAATTCCACAGTCGGGAAGTGCGAGAAAAGAAACTGTTGGAGTAGAAATTGCGGTTACATTTTAACGGTTTCACTGTAAAAGGGTGGGATCTAGTTGCTAGTCTAGTTTCTCGTGCAAATTCGTATCTAGGGGGCAGCAGTGATCTAAGTTCATCGGAGCAGAAGCCGTGAAAGTATTTATAGAAGAGACACAGGGAAGCCACGTCGCGCCGGTGAGAGAGAGACTGCAGGTGGTCTGCCAAGTTTGTATCGATCACATTACAGACTCTCCGTTGTATTTTGTCGAGAACCCCGAGGAGAATAGCAGGGGCACCCGACCAGATGTGGCAGCAGTATTCAATAAAACATTTTCCAGACATTTGAACGTATTTACATTTCATATCTCTAATTCATAGTTAAGGTAGCATTTACATTATTCGGACAATTGACTTCATCTTTGCTGCCATTTGTAAGATGTTTGGGCCGTTATACTCTCCGGCCTTTTTCAGGTGCTATTAATTTCGAACCGAACCCTTTATTACAATCAGTGGGGTATATGAACCCCATTCCTTGCCTAGTGACTCTTCTGGAAATCATGAGTTCTCTCCCTCTAACCCTGTAAGTTACTTGTTCACTACTGCTGTAGCCTGGTATTGAACGCACAACTCTTTGGGTTAAGTCACAGAACACATAGCCCAGTGAATATAGACGTTAGTTTATTTCATCGAAATAAAGCAACCTCGAGTTTGGTTAGTACTTAGATAGGTGAGAGATTGGATATAATAGGTGCCGAAATCTTGGATGTGCAGGTGCTGAAATTAATAATGGCTCGGGGTTGTCAATCGGATAGTCGAGCTCCATAATCACTTACTCACAAATACTCTTGGAAACTATGTGATTCTACCTCTTCACTCCACAGATATGGTTAATTAGTAGGAATTGTATCACTTAAACTATCATTATCTTTTAAAAATATAATAAATTTCTGTACGAAATATTTAGATTCAAATAAACCATAGAAGTTTATATACCGCTAAGCAAACACAACCAACAAGCATGCATTTAAATGTCAGTGGTAATATGAAATTGTGCATTTACAAACAGACATCTACATATGTGATCAGTTTAGTGTCATAAGTAATACACGCTTGAGCGATCGTGTCTCGAAAGACACATCTCTGATCGGGGAAAATATTTTTGCAGTAGGACGTCATTTTTTTCTGCGGTAGATTGGTTGCCAGCCAAAGCTATAGAACCCGATCTGTCCTGCTATTTAACCCTTAGCTGGGAGAAGAAGAGACGGATACATTTCCCAAGGGCATTTGCGTGTAAATGAATGCAAAACATCAACTGGAATTTTAACTCTTCTTTGGTTAATTGACTAACTGACCCGTATTTGACAGAACATCTACTCAATGTGGGTATCAAAGTGATAAATATATATATATCGTATTAATAAATTATGAATATATATATATATATATATATATATATATATATATATATATATTCATAATTTATATAATTCAGTTAAGTGCCATACGTGAAACCCGCTTGGGCAATCATGTCTCGAAAGAGACATGACTGACTGGGCAGAAGATTATCCTGCAGTAGGTTGCCATTGCTTTCTGCGGTAGACTGGTTGCCGACCAAGGCTATAGAACCCAATCTGTCCTGCTATTTAACCCATAACTGGAAGGAAGAGACGGATTAATACCTTTCTCAAGGGTATTTGCGCGTAAGTAAATACAATGGATTCAGCTGGAATTCGAACTCGCCGCCCCGGCTTCTCGTTCCGAGCCGATATCCACTGTACCACAACGCACATCCTTAAACGAAAATATATTAAGACCACGAATAAGTCTCGCTGATTTTTCATGGGACGTAATACTTTATTTACAAAAATTACTACGAAACGTACCACTGAAATTATTGTCCATTGCTAGCCACTCCTTTTTCTCATCTTTCTGACAGTATTTGACCTTCACGTCGGAGAAACGACACACCATTTGGGGCTAAACATGAGTCGATCCATGTTTTGGCATTTTCATAATGAAAATACTGCTCAACCACATTAAGTGTCATCGATCGGAAGAAATGATTATCGAATCATGCATATTCAGCTTTGCCGCCGATGCTGATGCAAGACCGGGCTTACTCCACTTTCATCTGACGCTTAGGGTTATCAGTGTATCCACTTTTCATCGCCGGTCACGATATGATGCTTTTTTGCCGTTGAAGCAGTTGTTCATACGGGACAAGACACAGTTCGACATCTCCCGGCTTCAACTCGTATGTCACTTAATGTCTTTGCTTTTGAATCATTCTTAATGCTTTCAAACGTTTGGAAACTGTTGTATGATCAACTTTTAATGATTCTGTAAGTTCGGGTTGCGCCTGAGTCTTCATTAAGCAATGCCTCCAATTCTTTGTCTTCAAACTTTTTTCGGTGCGCCAGAGCGTTCAAACATCAAAATCATTATTTTTGAAGCGTCTAAATCAGTCTCTGCATGTTTGCTGTAAGTCTCAGCAGGAATTCTGTGTGCTTCAGTTTCAGATTTCTTTTGAATAAAGTAGTACAGTAACATTCCCTACAAATACACTTTTTTGAAACAAAACCCAATATGCTTATCGCTATGAAAAACAAATTTCAAGTTTGTTTATAGTACTTCCTTATAAATGCGTTATGATTTGAAACTAAATGCACGCAGAACTTATTCAAAGTCCTAATATTTAAAAGAATCGGTACTACTGAATGCATACAGTCACTGGAAGTAAAGTTAATATCAAGAAATAAAATGGGATGTGTAAAATTTATCTTCTAAGAAAATTTTTGACGGAAATATTTGCCTTCATGAGGGGATTAGATAGTAAAATTTAGTATCTAAGCCACTGTTGGGTGGATCTCACATCTGCTACATTGTGGCAGAGGACAATTAGGTTTGAAAATTTGCTTTTGTTTGTTTAATAGACATATGTCTGAAAAATATATTTCCGAACAAACGTCGTAAAAAATATTAGTAATCTTTTCATAGAAAATTCAATTACTACTGAGTACTCTATGGTTGTAAATAGATTTGATAATCTTAAAATATTCTTATGCATTTTTCCGTGTCTATTTCTTAATCACAAAGTTTTTTTGTGGGCAGTTAATTCGGTGTATCGTCATCGCCAAGACTGTCAAAGTCTTGTCTAAAATTATTTATACGATTAATACTATAGTAAAAAGATAAAAAAAACGCGTGACACAATGTTTTCATTAATGACACTTAAACAATCAGTTCGATAGTCGTCAAGTGGGTGTAACATAAATAATGCTTTTAATATATCGCTGCTACTAATCTTACTTACTCTAATCAATATATATATATATATATATATATATATATATATATATTGATAATATATATATATATTGTTAAATATAAGAGACAATGAATGTTTTTTATGTTTAACCATGAGCCGTTCTAAACATCGTATTTTGGCTTTAATTTCAGGTGAAATTAAAGACTAAAACTCTCCAACATTTGGATATTTTTTATTAAGTTGGTTCTAAGCTTTCGGCTCACATGACCCATCTTCAGAGAGTAAGAACGGATTTATTGAAAATAAGCAGACATAATGTTTGCAATTTATTTAATCCAACATGTTTAAAAGAAAATTTGCTGCCAAAACACACACACACACACACACACACACACACACACACATATATATATATATATATATATATATATATATATATATACGATGCTAAAGGAGTAGTTAATAAACACGGCTTTAATGCGAACTTTATTACATATTTGCATGTCAATGTTCGTGCGATGGCCTAAGAACCACTGAATGTGGAGGATAAGTCTAAGGTGTTGTCTAAGTGCAAGAGATGAGTTTGAGTTTGAGTTTTGTTTGCATATCAAACCCTGTGGGTTATTTAATGCCAAAAAGGTGGGATTTTAAGGGGGTTTTATATATTCGGTTGATTTGTCAGATTTTAATTAAAATTTTTGTTTTATTCGTTTTTCATTTTAGAAAACCTATAATGTCCTCTTAGTTTTGTATTCAAAAATGTTTTGCTGAGAATAATTTTTTTCCTTCAAAAATGTATTGTTGGTAATATTTATCTTTCAAAAATGTATATTTTTCTATAAAAGTCTATTTTTATGTATATATTTCCATAAAAGTGGATTTTTATACTTTCATAGTGTTTTGATGCTAGTTTGCGGGTTAACTATTTACCCATAGTTGCGACCCTAACAGGTGCTACCACTCCGGGTCAGGGTGGGCCTGAGAACAACAGCAAATAAGAGGTGGTTCCATGCTCCTCACAACTTTCCAATCAGTGGCCTTGATGCCGGATGCAGAAGCGCAAGAGAAGGTAAGAGTGCAGTTGATTGGATTATACAGATAAGAAAACAGTTATCCCCAGACTTGAAATGGTTAAGTTTAGACGGATCGGGAAAACATCCTGCTGACCGGAAGTCTGTTTCGCAAAACAACAATTCTTGGTTCAGTTCGAAATTCAAGCAAAGTTAAGTTGGAGCGTACAACCACGGAAACATTTTGAATGTGACAATAATGACGAGGACAACAGTACGAACAATGTAAATAGGTTTTCCACTATATATAAAGGGAAAACATATTTACACTATTTTCGCGATGTGCGTTGTGGTGCAGTGGATATCAGCTTGGAACGACAAATCGGAGAGCCGAGTTCGAATTCCAGTTAAATTCTTTACCGTCACCTACGCACAAATACCTCTTCCCTCCAGTTATGGGTTAAATAACAGGACAGATTGAGTTCTATAGCCTTATCTGGCAACCAGTCTACCGCAGAAAGCAATGGCAACATACTTCGGGATAATCTTCTGCCCGGTCAATCGTATCTCGAAAGAGACATGATCGCCCAAAGCGTGTATCACGTATGCCACTTAACTGAATGACTGTTATTATCTCCACGTTGGATTCATTTATTTTAATACTCAGCCGTTTTCAATTGGCAACATTTTTAGCTGATATACAGACAAATATCTATCTCCTTTTTTCTCTGTGTATATATATATAAACGCATATGTTTTTTTTATATATGAGTATCCACAAAAAATAATATTTAAAGTAAGAAATATATGTCGAATTAAATAAAAATTTATTAAATCTCTAGAAATTACATATATACAGGGTGCGATGGGTTAATTGTCGCCATTTTTATATTTCTAATCTCGTGCATGCGCATTATAGTAGGGTCAGTTGGGCATCGTATGTGAGAAAAACAAAGCACCATGACGCAATTCATTCCGCAAAAAATTTGGAAACGGCATGTTGTACTAATTGGCTTTCGCGCTGGAATCTCCGTTATGAATATTTCAGTGTGTTTGAGTGTCAGTCTGAGAATGGTGCAGAGGATTCAAAAAGAGTTGGATGAGTCTAATGGTGATGACGAAGGTACGGCAGTTCGGTAAACTCGCTCTGGTACTTCTAGTAAGAAAAGAAATTCAGATTTAATAGCATAGTCTCAGACTAAACGCGGTGACCTAAATCAAGTACTTTGAGAAGATAGTGCTGCGTTCGATGGGGTGGCTGCTGGAAGACTCTATGTCTGGCAACAGGATTCAGCACCATGCCACATAAGCAGGAGAACCCAGTCATGGTTGTCAGATAATTTCTACGGCCATATCACCAATTATATCTGACCATCTAATTCCTCAAACTCTAACTCGCTTGATGATTATGTATGGGGCGCAATTGGGTGGGTGTCCAAGAACAATCCTTGTAACACCAAAGGTGAACTGAAGACAAGAATTATGGCAGTATTCAACAATTTAGGCAAGAAGACCGTTAAGAAGTGTTGCATGAGATTTACATAGTAACGGCTATGTTTCAAGTTATTCTAGGAGCTACTGACTGGAAATAGTCTGTGTCCTTTCCTTTATAGCTCTTAATAAATGTTTTCTTTTTATAATATCTTCTAAACCCTGTCCGAATTGAGATGAATAGAGTGCGCAGCAGAATCAGATCAGAAATTTGACAAGGACAGCGCGGTTTCGTCAAGAACACTGGAATAAAGAAAGCGATATTTATGCTTAGAATGTTGTCAGAAAAGGTAATACAACAGTTGAAGGACGTGTACCTGTCTTACATTGACTATGCAAAGGCATTCGAAAAACGTACACCATAAAGATCTGTTGAGGACACTCGGCAAACTTGATATATTCAGGAATGACATCGGCAACAAACTGTCTGTAGACAGACAGAAAACGAGCTCAGAAGATATACAAGGATAGAAAGGGAGGTAGCACAAGGATGTGTCTCTTCACCAGATCTTTTCAACCTATAAAGCGAGAATTTTGAAAGTGCTAGAAGTCCTGCCAGGATTCATCAATGGTGGCTGCACTCTGAACAACATAAGATACACAGATGATACAGTGCTGATAACAGACGCAAAAATTAAACTACAAGACCTTTTACAGGAAGTACTTACAGAAAGTGAAAAAAAATGGCAACATATAATTTTTTTTTAATCATATCACCCCGAGCAAGGCGGTAACGCCACTGACGCGCAGGGGGCTGCGTAAGAGTGAAAAGATTGGAAAAGAGAAAGTCGGAAACCACATCCTAAACAGGGAACAAGCGATAAGCCTCTACACCTGTTCAATAGACGTGGGTGGAGTGGGAACCGGGCGATAGTTTAGTCTATCTACTCCAATTGAGGAAAGAAAAAAAATGAAAGAAAAGAGTGAAAAGATGGGAAAAGAGAAAGCCGGAAACCACATCCTAAACAGGGAACAAGGGATAAGCCTCTACACCTGTTCAATAGACGTGGGTGGAGTGGGAACCGGGCGATAGTTTAGTCTATCTACCCCAATTGAGGAAAGAAAAAAAATGAAAGAAAAGAGTGAAAAGATGGGAAAAGAGAAAGCCGGAAACCACATCCTAAACAGGGAACAAGGGATGATCCTCTTCACCTGTTCAATAGAGGTGGGTAGAGTGTGAACCGGGCGATAGATTAGACTATCTAGTGAATGTATGGTAATCATAAAAAAAGAGTAGAGTAGACTAAAATTAAGAAAGTACAGACATTTAAATACCTGGTAAGTGTCCTAACAAAGAACAGAATCTGTGACACTCAGATCCGAAGACGTATGAGTATAGACAAGGATGCATTGAGAGTATTGGGAGACAGAAAAATGTCGCTGGAAACAAAGAAGAGTATACTGGACTATTATGTGAGGTCTGTCCTTCAATATGGCAGCAATTCCTGGACAATCTCATCAAAGATGAAAGAAAAACTTGAAACAGCCAAAATGTGGTGCTACAGAAGGATGTTGAGGATACCATAGATAGAACATGCGAGAAACGACGAAGTTTTGGAGAGGATTGACACAAAAAGAATACTTCTTCATTATTTTTAACAAAAGTTCACCGAATTATGATACAAGAAATAAATTACTTGACAAAATGTCAGAAAGTCCACACAGACAATAAATAAACCTTATATAAATGACGAATAGATAGAAGGAGATATAAATATGTATTTAGGTGTGTACATCCGCCTGAGTTAAAAGATACAGAAAATATATTTAATATCGATTTATCTTAGTAGCTTAAAAACCTGAGAAAATGGTCACCATAAAAGCCACGCGAAGTAACAATCACTTAATAATGTATGTCTACATTAATAATAAAATGAGATGAAAAATAGTTTGCGTAGCAGCACCACGCTTAAAATGTGTGAATCTCTCCCTCACTCTCCCTATATATATATATATATATATATATATATATATATATATGCGTGTGTGTATGTGCGCACGCGCGTGCTTGTGAGTGTCGAATGATGAACTATATAAGATTGTGTGCATCTCACTAGAAAACGTTCCTGATTACCTATAGTAAATATAGTGTAGAAACTGTTAACGCGGTCTGAGCCAGATGGAAGAGTAGGCTTACATATATATATATATATATATATATATATATATATATATATATATATATATATATAAGAAACACTAAAGTATTTGTCTATATTTCTGAGATGAGGTAGTATTTACAGTATTTACATTATTCGGACTATTGTCCTCATCTTTGTTGCCATTTGTACTACGTTTAATAATAGATCATTCTATTTGTCTATATTTCTCAGATGAGGTAGTATTTACAGTATTTACATTATTCGGACTATTGTCCTTATCTTTGTTGCCATTTGTACGACGTTTAATAATAGATCATTCTATTTGTCTATATTTCTCAGATGAGGTAGTATTTACAGTATTTACATTATTCGGACTATTGTCCTCATCTTTGTTGCCATTTGTACGACGTTTAATAATAGATCATTCTATTTGTCTATATTTCTCAGATGAGGTAGTATTTACAGTATTTACATTATTCGGACTATTGTCCTTATCTTTGTTGCCATTTGTACGACGTTTAATAATAGATCATTCTATTTGTCTATATTTCTCAGATGAGGTAGTATTTACAGTATTTACATTATTCGGACTATTGTCCTCATCTTTGTTGCCATTTGTACGACGTTTAATAATAGATCATTCTATTTGTCTATATTTCTCAGATGAGGTAGTATTTACAGTATTTACATTATTCGGACTATTGTCCTCATCTTTGTTGCCATTTGTACGACGTTTAATAATAGATCATTCTATTTGTCTATATTTCTGAGATGAGTTAGTATTTACAGTATTCACATTATTCGGACTATTGTCCTCATCTTTGTTGCCATTTGTACGACGTTTAATAATAGATCATTCTATTTGTCTATATTTCTCAGATGAGGTAGTATTTACAGTATTTACATTATTCGGACTATTGTCCTCATCTTTGTTGCCATTTTTACGACGTTTAATAATAGATCATTCTATTTGTCTATATTTCTCAGATGAGGTAGTATTTACAGTATTTACATTATTCGGACTATTGTCCTCATTTTTGTTGCCATTTGTACGACGTTTAATAATAGATCATTCTATTTGTCTATATTTCTCAGATGAGGTAGTATTTACAGTATTTACATTATTCGGACTATTGTCCTCATCTTTGTTGCCATTTGTACGACGTTTAATAATAGATCATTCTATTTGTCTATATTTCTCAGATGAGGTAGTATTTACAGTATTTACATTATTCGGACTATTGTCCTCATCTTTGTTGCCATTTGTACGACGTTTCGGCCGTTGTAAGCTCTAGTCTTCTTCAGGTGCTAGGAATTTCGAACCGAACCCTGTTCTCATCCCTTGCGGATTAGTGCCTCTTTAGTGCCTCGTTGGTTAGTTCCTGTGACTTGAACACAGGAAATTTCATAACACCTGAAGAAAGCCGGAGCGTACAACGGCTGAAACGTCGTACAAATGGTAACAAAAATGAGTACAATAGTCCAAATGATGTAAATGGATAATATATAATAGAAACTCCTTTAAATTTCAAGTAAATTTATTTCAATATGTCGTAGGATCACCTTTGGAAGTAATTACAGTTTGAATTCTGGCCGGGATCAACTCGTATAAATTTTGAATTGTTTCAAAAATAATTTTTATTCATTCTTCAGGTAAAACTGTCTATAATTCTATCAATGATGATGATGGAGGATATCGATTTCTCACTTGTTTTTTCTAAAATGAACTAGAAATATTCAATGATGTCGAGATTTTGGGATCGTGATACCTGATTAGATGTTCTACTTCTACTAGACTGTTCCTGTTGCCGTTCAGCTAAAGCTTTAGCTGTATGAATGGATCCATTATCATCCTGAAAGACGCCATTTACTTTCTGAAACAGTTTCTGAGCCATAGAACAAGGTTGATTTTAAAATTCTTATACGGTCCTAACTGTTAATTTTAACAAACCTATTTAAATAATATCTTTAAAAATCAACAATCTTAGCAATGAAATTCTACTAATATTAAATCAACAAGCATAAAAATAGGTAAAATTTTGAAATGTTAATCAAATTTCACGAATTGGGCTATTATATGGCACTAAATGTTTCCATTATTTTTTCCACCTCCTGTATATATATATATCCTCCCATCCGTTAGTGTGTATATTGAATTCTGTGACTTCCGTTAGTCTGTCTGTCACAGCCTCTAAAATAGCCACACTTTAGACCGAACGAAACCTAATTTGGGGTGGAAGTGCAAATAGGGAAGAGTGTACAAATTATAGTGGATTGTATTTAGGTGCGTAGCCTAGTACAATCATTTTTCCTTCGTTTTTTTAAATTAAGTTTTATTATTTAACATACAAAATACTCACACTATTTTTAAAAGAATTTAATGATTAAACTAACAAGTATTTATTTAGTAAAAATGCAACATTATTTTTGCATTTTTTCTTTCAGTTTTTATATTTACAAGAATCCTGTTTCCAGTTCAGCTTGCGTTTGCAAGAATTACAAATAAATCATAAGGCCAAATGCTTCAAAAGTTTAAATTTGGCTGCAGAAAGGAATATTTACACATGGCCAGTTGTATAATGCATACTTAAATATAAGAAACCCTAAATCCTAAGAATTTATTCTTTGCTGTTAAAAAATAGAAAAGAAAAAAGAAGAAATATTGTTTAACATGACGTTCTATAATATTAGTTTATATTAAAACAATATCAAATCGCGAAGTAGGGTTTTGTCAAAGTATTTTTTAAATAAATCAGTTTATTCAAATTTCATCGATTAGTTTGTAAGTTGGACAAAACGTAAAATTTGTAAACTTCGACAAAACATGTTAGCTCTGGTAAAAATATGCTTATGGGGATTTTAAATTCATAATTTTCAAAAATTCATACTCTATTGTCCATAAGGACACATGGCCTAGTGGATAAAAGTGGTATTTAGATCCAGTGACCTGACCCGAAGTGTTGTGAGTTCCATAGTTAGCTACAGCAGTAGTGAACAAATAACTTAAAGAGTTGAGTTAAAGGGAGATAACCTCGCACATGGAATGAAAATGATATACCCCAGTGACCGAAATAAAGGCTTCGGTTCGAAATTCCTGTACAACGGCCGAAACTTCGTGAACATTGCAATAAAGATGAGAACAGCTGTCCGCATAATGTATATTCTAATGTAGCATCCCCTGATTTCTTTACTTGGCTTAATATCTGGAAATCATCTTTTGCTTTGTCTATATATTTAGCGCCATATTTTACTACACCTCTCATTTTTTAATTTTTGCACCTGCTTAATTTTGATATTCTCAATAAATATTTTGCAAAGTTGCCGGTTTCGTCTTTGTTCCCATAGCCTTGAATGACTATATTCATATATTGCAATATATTTACTAACACTAAGTCATACTTATTTGAAGCATACCGAATTCTGATAGATAGATAGATAGATAGATAGATAGATTACGAGATTTGCTTGGCAACAATTGTCTTTTGATAGGCGACGTAAATTTATTTAATCTAATACAAGGTAACAAACGGTGGGCGCCCTGTAAAAATCGAATTTACGGCAGTAGATTTTTAAATTATTTCTTAACCATCGCTTCACGATAAACTTTCTGAATTCATGCACGTGTATTAAGTACTAGCAGTATAGTCCGGCATTGCTCGAGTGTAATGAAAGTTTTAAAACTAATCTAGGGTCCTGGAGATCAGACTCTTTGGACGTTGGCACGAAAGACTAAAACACAATAGTTGTTTCCAGTTAAAGCGAAACCGTAGACTGAAAGAAAAATGAATGGATGTAAGTCAAATTTTGATTTCCTGCTATCGATAACAAATAAGTTTTTTTCGTCGTAAACTGAATTTTGAAAGCTAAATAAGACCTCTGTGTAAATGGTATCATGGCTGAGACTAAGAACTACAATTATACTTACTTAGATCCAAACCAGGAGCAATAACTAAAATAAAAAGGCTGAAAAAAATACAAACATACAGGCAGATAAACAGACACACACACACAAACATCTTGCCTTCTTTGTCTATGAGTGTATCAAATTTGATTAAAATCGGACCACTCCTTCTATAACCCGATTTTATCGTTTATCGATTTTCGATATTTATCGGAGTACCTCGGCACAAAACCTAGCTAAGAACACTCGCAGACACTTATAGTACAACTGTGTAAATTTTCAAGAAAATCGGTTCAGCCGTTTCGGAGTCTATAGGTAACGGACACAGACACACTCACTCACAGTTCCATTTTTAAATAAGTTTAGATTTAGATACATCAGTTTAATCTGGTAAAATGTCTCACTTGCAGAGCTCTAGACTTGTAGTCCTGACTAAATTATTGTATGACAGAAGATAATGTATGGTAAAGAGTGAGTTATGAGTATTTTGTGGAAATTTTTTGTTGAATAATCTACTGACATAACTATATGTACTTTAATACTTGCATGTGCCTTAATACCTATATATACTTTAAAATAAATATCCCTGAAGCTATTATAGAATGGTTGTCTTTAAATATTATGCAGACTAATGATTATCTGGAATATTTTTGGTACAAATGTAAAGAAATATTAGTTTGAGATACAACGATCTCATGATTGCAAAAGTGAAATTATGTTCAGGCGATGTGTATAGTTTTTGTTCAACAAAAAACAGTGTAAAACTCGAGCATTTCAACCCAAACAAGGTTTGAATGTCATTAGTACACAGGGGATTACATAGCGTGAAAGAGAATATTGAGAATAGGAAGGATTGAGGGGAGGGGAAAAGATGAAGACGGTTCAAGAAGACAGAAAATGGCAATTGACGTTGCATTTAAATTTGTGAAAATTGTACTTATTAGGGAAGTAAAGAAACAAAAAGGGAGTTTACCAGACGGAAAGCGCGAAAAAAGAAACTATTGGAGTAGAAGTAGCGGTTGCATTTAGCTATTTCAAAAGTACAGAACTACCAGGAGGAGACTTAAATTCATGTAGTTAGGGCACCAAAATCGGAGTAGTTGCCATGGAAATATTCGTAAAAAAGACAGAGGGATGCTACGTCACGTCCGTGAGAAAGAAATTGAAGTCGAGATGTCAAATCAGAATCGGCAACATTACAAATCCTTGGAATTATTTCGAATTTTTGTTGATATAGGTGTTATAATAGACACGACGTTTCGACCAAGTAACCGCTGGTCATTATCAGGTGTCCATAGATTGGCTGATGTGGATTATCTCGAAATATCCTGTGAAATCAATTATTGTTTTTTCATGTTGGAATTTGGTGCTCTCACTAACAAGTCCAAGACTCGAACTCATGACCACTAGATGATAATAACACATGTATAACCAACTACTAGATCCACTATGCCACTGTCACGAAGTGGCGTATATTGGGAATCTTGTAACACCTATATCAACCAAGACGAGAATAAAAGTTCGAAATAATTCCAAGTTTATTAAAAATTACTCATCTCAGAAATGAAAACAAATTACAGATCCTTCTATGGATCTCGAGATTGTCGAAACCAGATATGACAACAGAATTCCATGTAAAGAGGATTGGAAGATTTGCAAATGGGAGAGATTATAATATTAATAATAGTAGTACGAGTCAGTCAGTGCCATACGTGAAACACGCTTGGGCGATCATGTCTCGAAAGAGACATGACTGACTGGGCAGAAGTTTATCCCGCAGTAGGTTGCTATTGTTTTCTGCAGTAGTCTGGTTGCCAGCCAAGGTAATAGAACCCAATCTGTTCTGCTATTTAACCTATAACTGGAAGGAAGAGACGGATTAACACTTTTCCCAAGGGTATTTGTGCGTAAGTGAATGCAATGAAATCAGCTGGAATTGGTACTCGGTTCGTCGATTTGTCGTTCCGAGTCGATATCCACTGCACCACAACGCACATCCAGTAGTAGTAGTAGTAGTAGTAGTAGTAGTACATCTTATACATACGCGAAGATTATGGGAATTTAACGTATTTTTTAGGCAAGCAGAATTTTTTTTATAGTAAAGTTCACCCTAAACAAATCCCAGGAGCCACAAAGTTTATCTAGATTGGAGGAGAAGATATCGTTTAACTCTAGACATGAACAGGTAAAGATTGTTATGATCAAAGAAACAAGCTGAAACCGGCTTTTCTAGATGCTACATGATTAATCGGAGATACACAAATCACTGCACCATTCACAGCAGCAAATTGAAACTCTGGCCAGACTCGAGTTTCATTCGATTACACAGACATTTTATATCTTAATTTGTTTTGTTTTGTTTGTTTGTTTCTTTTTGCAGCACATCTTTTTTCATCTGAACTTTGTAATATTTTAACACAGGAAGAACATTTTGCGCTGTTGAATAAACATTGTTCCATTAATCTAGTAATTTTTCATATACATTGCATGCATATTCTTGTTTATATTGTAATTTATATAAAATATATTCACACATTTCTGTTATATCAACAAGAAGTAAAATTAAAGAATGTCATCATAGGACGTTTGAAAACCTATTTAGAGGAGAATCTTGTTTGGTTACAAATGGCGATTCTCACCATTTAGTTAGGTCATGCAGGTCACATGATGGCCGCTTTGTGACGCCACTCCATGTAGTTACTAAAATGGTAGTCGCTTTTCACTTCGTGAACAGCAACCAAACGAGAAGGTTGCTTTCTTATAGCCTAGACCAAAGGGCCGAGGCTGAGGCTAAATTTGTATCCGAAGCTGATTACAATCTCGTGTCGTCATTTCTCTTTAGAACATAGATAAATCCGGACCGTTTAAATCTCAAGCTCTATAAATGATTTTTCCAAATCGGAAGTATCTCCGCATTATACATTAGATTTTTCCTTTTGTTTCTTTCTACGAGAGTCGTTCAATAAATAAGGTGAATTTTTTGGTATAAGGAATTCTAATACGGATAGAAGCTTACTTTTTCCCCATTTACTTCTTTTTTAAAGGGATTTAATTTTTTTTTTTTTTTACAGTTTGAAAAAAACCTTTGAGAGTTTTGAAGATTAACAAAGATGGCCGACCAAGAAGCATGCTCCAGGATTGAATAGAGTTCAGTTATCAAGTTTTTGGTTGCTGAAGGATGCAAACCACTTGAAATTCATAGGAGAATGTCAACTGTGTTTCAGCCAAAAAATGTCTACAAGTGGGCTAAATTGTTTAAAGAAGGACGGAGCAGTGTTGAGGATGAAGACAGGATTGGGAGGCCTACTGAAGTGAGGTCTCCTGAGGTGATCGAATTAGTCAATGACATCATTCAGTCTGAAGGGTAACCGTAGATGACATTGCAAGGACATAAAGAACAAACGCAGGGGTCATCAGTCACATGAAGTCGTCTTGCATCAAGACAACGCAAGGCCTCACACGGCAGCCCAAACTGTGCAGACCATCAACGAGCTGTGCTGGGAACTGCTTCCTCATCCCCCTTACTACCAAGACCTTACCCCTTCATACTTTCACATATTTGGTCCCTTCAAAGCGTTCACGAGAGACACGAAGTTTGAAAGTAACGATAAAGTCAGAAGTGCTATGAGCGATTGGCATCAGTCCAATGAATTTTACGCGGAGGGAATACGGAAGCTTGCGCACAGATGGGAAATGTGTGGTACGCTGCTGGGAGACTAGGCTGAAAAATAAAAAATGTAAGCTTCAATATGTATTAGAAGTCCTTATACCGAAAAATTCACCTTATTTATTGAATGACCCTCTTAGAAGTCCTTATACCGAAAAATTCACCTTATTTATTGAAT
>JBBBDQ010001433.1:1997500-2325000 GCA_037127315.1 Ascarosepion bandense
TGAACACCTTGCGTGGAGGTAATGGGTAACTGTTGTAGGGGAGTCACCCACTTAATAATGGACTCTTCTTTGCCTATATTAACCGAAAGTTAATTACTCTCGAGGACGTGTGCAGGAGTGAGAGGGACTCTCGTAATATATGTTCTTGAACCTACCACCTTGTTGACTTATTTTTTTGGTCCCATACCGGGTCCATATCAGTAACGAACTTGTTTATTTGACTATTAATAATAATGAATGATTTTGTAAGAAGTTTTTCTTGTTGAATTAAAATAAACCTATAATTTAGACAGAAGAGAAAATGTTTAGTTGTCAGCAAAAGAAAAAAATTCAGGCATGTGAACTACGAATGGGAGATGTCGATATAAAACCCAAAAGCGAACGCGCATTGGATTAGGGAAAGATGCGTTCAAAAAGCTAAGCAAAGTACTGAAAAACAGGATAACTTCCTTAGAAACCAAAACATGTAATATCAATCATCTTGTATGGCACTGATTGCTGCACAAATGAAGAAAAAACCGTAGCTTACAGGAAATGTTTCTACAGAAGGACGCTGAGAATTCCATGGATGCATCGCGTAACAACAAACATGCCTTCAAGAAAATAGAAACAAAATAACACATATTTGAATCAGAACGATATTTCTTGGACAAATAATGATGAAAGAAGGCTTAGAGAATTTGATTCTCACAGGACGCATCAATGGAAGAAGGGGCAGATGCAAGTAGATATGTTTGTGTGAATGGATTGCGCAGTGAAGGGGATGGCTTAAAAATGATTTACAAGAGATAAGAGATTATGGAGAGCGGTAATCGGACACGTCCTGGACGGACACGACACATTGAAGGAGAAAATGAATCAGTGCAAGATTTCTTCAGAACCTTTGACACTCCTTGACTCTGGCATACCAAGAGATTACCCTGTTCTTTTCTTACGCCACGTTACGCACAGATGTCGTAACATTTGTCTTACTCTCGATAATTTATTCAGATACGTCATAATTTACAATCGTTCGATTTACGTTAAATATGCTTGAACAATTTTCCTAAATATTGAGAAATTAACAGTGATGGATCCGTTTAACTAAGAAATCATCTCGTTTTAGTTGATATCACGACTACAAAGCTTATCCCGTTCATAATCCAGTAAAGCAAAAACGGAGACAATCTAATGGTTCATTACGCCTCATATTACCCTTTAATTGCCTCGTTTTCGCTTCGATTATCACCTAATTCTCTGTGATTAGCTACCGTTTCAGTTAGCCGTTTCATCAACCGGCTAGAAAATCTCATCCTCCGAGGGTATAATACTTATCAAAAGGCATGAGAAGCATTACCAATGAGGATGCAGACGATCGATTTCTCTTATTCTTATGGTCCTTTCCCCCGAAGCAAATATTCGCTATTGTTCGCGGTCTGTCCTTTACAGTTCCCGACATCACATTATTTAGTCTTCTTTCTTTTATGTACCGTGTTCCTTCAGTAAAATATATTAAATAAAACTATTTCTGCCCACGCTGTGACCTTTACGAATATTTTTAACCGAATTCTTAATTAGCAACGTTTATAGCTAAATGCTTGCTTTCTATTTGGTTTATATTTTATCCATGGACGACGTTTACGTCCAACGCAAAAAGCATTTCTCGCTTCGCAATCGCATTACGGAAGTGATATGCACCGCTTCTATATAACATGCTAAAATTTCCCCTCTCTCATTCTATGAAGACTAAAGACTCCGACTGATACCAAATCGGTCGAGTTTCGATCCCAGCCAGAAGCAAGTAGATGTCTAGCCCCACTGATGAGCTGTGATACAGCGAAATTGTCATCCACATACAAGCCTATATATATATATATATATATATATATATATATATATATATATAGTAATGAACTTAATCACAGTAAGTCAACACTAATAATAACAGACTAAATATCCGAATATAATGCTAACTAGCAGTAATATAAACCGTCTCCTAATCCGGCGAGGACTCAATTCTAGATTCGGTGGTGGTTCAATTCTAGATTTTTGTATTGTATATATATATATATATATATATATATATATATATATATATAATTTGTCATCCACATACAAGCCTGTATATATATATATAATCATCCGCAGACAGACCTGTTTCGCTGTATCACAGCACATCAGTCCGGTTAGATATTCGAATGCCAGGATCAAAACCCAACTGAATTGACCTATTAGCTATGGGCGCTTTCTGGAGAAATGCGGATTTTAGCGTGTTGTATACACAATGTCCGATCACCGAAGTTAAGCAACATCGAGCCTGGTCAGTACTTAAAATGGGTGACCATTTAGGAATACCAGGTGCTGTAAACGTAAGGACCAAGAATTGTCCACCGGTCCTCCAGGTTTGGGGTTTGGGGGTTTGGGGGTGGGGTGCAGGGCTAACAAGCTTGCCCCGTAAAAACAGTTTGTTACAGAAACAGCAACAAAAAGTTGCTGCTCTATGCACCATCTGGGTGTGATGGAAAAATGATGATGATGATACACCAGTAGCAGAGAGTGTTCAAATTCATTACTGAATTAATTGATGCGTATATACTTGAGTAGTTACTGTTTTTAAAGTCAAATATTTCTCCATAGTGCTCAATCGGCGTGCGAGAGCATATAAACAAATGTCCGCTTTAAGGATTTCGTAAACCGAAGGAGTCGTCTACAGAGCAGAAGTAAAAGATAAAATACACTTAGGATGTACTGAAAGCAGCTTTAAAACACTATGGAATAATCGAAGTCCACATTCGAACAAGAAAAAATTTAAAATAACATCAAACTAGCCAACTATGTATGGAAATTAAAAGAAAAAACTGCGAATCTCTCCAAATGACATGAAAAATATTTTTAAAATATCCAAACCCTGCAACGGTGAGACCTAACTGCGAATCCAGTAGCACGCGTAAATTCATATAGTCATGTAGGAAACAAGATCATCAGCACAATTTCCATGAAAATATTTTTAGGAAAGACAGAAGGAAGCCATGTCACGTCGGTGAGAAATTGACTGAGGTTGAAATGCCAAGTCAGCATCGATCACATTATAGCCTCTTTGAATACTGTCAAGAATGTCGAGATATACGGCAGGAATACCAGACCAGACAAGACGTGGCAACAATAGACAATGTACAGAGGACTGGGAGATATATAAGATGAATTCTGATGAGAAACATTTTCTGGCTCGGCAGAATAAACCAACTTTCTTGTCAGTAAATGTAGCAATTGATTCAATATAATCGATCCACTTCATATCATTGAGAAACATGAGCCCAAGATGACGTAGAGTATTGGAGTTTGATGCAGATAGAAAAGGTTTTCTATGGTAATTGAAATTTGCAAGCCATTTCTTGTCACAGTTAATCACTGATTGAAGGTCCCTTTCGTGAGCAGTTGCTAGGATAACTTTCTCGGATCTGTCTTACCCGTTGAAAATCACTTAACTAATACTGATAACTTGGATTTGATTTTGTTAAGTATTTCGACTGATTAATCTCGATTTTTCAACAAAATGAAGAATTTAAATTAGCGTTAACTACAAAGGAATAAAAATACTATATTTCAAATGACTAAAATAAATCTTTAAAATATTATAATAGTGCTTAATAAGCATATTTTGCCAAAATGCCTTATACATGATTAACATACGAATATTTATTGTAAGCAATATCAGGTCCTTGATGATACTAACTTCATTTCTGTCTATTCATCTGCTGTCAGTAACAGATTAAAAACATAGTAGCTAAAAATAGCAGTCAATTAAATGCCATACGTGATACACGCCTGGGCGATCATGTCTCGAAAAAGACATGACTGAGTGGGCAGAAGATTTTCCTGCAGTAGGTTGCCATTAATTTCTGCGGTAAAATTGATTATTAATCAAGGATATACAACACAATCTTTCCTGTTATTTAATCCATAATTGTAGGGAAGAGACGGATTAATACATTTCCCAAGGGCATTTGCGCGTAAGTGAATGCAACGGCTGAAAATAAAAAAAACTCAAATTATACTAACGCTTGTTTATCACTTCGAATGCACGTGAAACCTGATTAAACAATGAAAATCAAACATCTTCTTTATCTTCTTCATGTGCTGTGTCCTTTCAAGACGTAGGCGATCATTGACTTCCACTTGGCTCTACCTCTTGCCGCTCTCAATACTTTTTCTCTTGGTATCTCTAAGCCTCTCTCCGCTATCAATTTGCTCAAACCTAACAATTACATCTCGCCTTACTTTCCACTGTCTCACATTCCCTTTATCCGACCTGTGAGTATTAAGATTTCTAGGTCCTCCTTCCTCATTACGTGTCCCAGGAATCTCATTTGTTTCTTTCTGTTATTTAGTATAAGTTTTCTTCTCGTTTGCATCCTTTCCAACAACTTATCGTTTCACACGTGGTCCGTCTATGGAATCCTCAGCATCCTTCTGTAAAACCACATTTCTACTGCCTCAAACCTCTCCTTCATCCTTGATGAGATCGTCCAGCATTCATTTTTCTTATAGAAGGACAGATATCACATAGCAATCCAGCACGCTTTTCTTTGTTTCTAATGATTTTGAATTCAGAGTTTTCTTTATCCTACACTGATTCCACTTGAATTTAAAACCATGGTTTGGAGGGAGGAGGTTTCTCAAATATATTTGTGTGAAAATAAACATCATGAAATTCGAATACGATTAACAAAATTCTATTTCTGAGTCGCTAACCTTTAAACCCTAACCCTAACCCTAACCGTATATGGCAGTGAATGCTAGACAATTTCATCAAATATGAAGAAAAGAAAATGTGATTCTACAGAAGGATGCCGAGAATAGCATGGACAAGCTTTTGGAGAGAACAGAAACAAAACGGAAACTTTTACTTATCACCAGAAAGAGACAGTTGAAGTTTCTGAGGCAATGAGGAAGGAGGGTTGGAGAATCTGTTCCCACAGTGCAGTAGATAGACTAAACTATCGCCCGGTTCACACTCTACCCACGTCCATTAAACAGGTGAAGAGGCTCATCCCTTGTTTCCTGTTTAGGATGTGGTTTCCGGTTTTTCTCTTTTCCAATCTTTTCACTCTTTTTATTTTATTTTATTTTCAATTGGAGTAGATAGACTAAACTATCGCCCGGTTCACACTCCATCCACGTCTATTGAACAGGTGTAGAGGCTCATCCCTTGTTTCCTGTTTAGGATGTGGTTTCCGGTTTTTCTCTTTTCCAATCTTTTCACTCTTACGTAGCCCCCTGCTCATCAGTGGCGTTACCGACTTGCTTGGGGTGATATGATTAAAAAAAATGTTAGAGGGAAGCTGAGACAGGGGAAAACAGCGGCTGACATACTTGATAAACTTAAACAAATTGATAGCAGGGAAATGTTTAGAAGAAATAACAGGACTACATACATTTAGAGCAACAAGGGGCAAAAAGATGTGGACGGCCATGATCGCCTACGTCCTGAAAAAACATGACATATAAGAGAGAAAAGAAAGAAGAATCTTTACACTTTCCGAACGGCCTAACTATAATCTTCCCTTAACTGTGCTTTTGTTTCTGACTCATTTTTACGAGTTCATCGATTAAACCTTTTCCATATCTATGAATTGATTTATTTTTCTCAGTCGATTTTTTTTTAATAAAGTGCGTGTGGAGGTAGGCTCCGTGCTTTCAAGCCAGCCGTGTGCTTTTTAAATAATGCGATAAAACTAAGACAATGAATATATATTTAAAGACATGCCCTGACAGACAATAGTATCACTTGATACGTTCGCTTTTCAGAAGAGTCTCTTTTATCTTGAAAAACAATTTGGCATTGAGCACAGTGATTCGATTCCTTTTACCGAGATTTTTAGTTCTTTTTTTTTTTTTTTAAGATAATTAGATTAAATCGGAGGACAGGTCGAACGTGCCCCCAGAAAAGCAGACTGCTTGATCGTAACGGGACCCGTTCGAAGATAATTAAACATTTTTCTCTCGGTCTGAGATATTTATTTATTTATTCACTTATTATCATTCCTCACAGCAATTGTAAGACGTGAAATAAAAAAAAAGTAGCGTCTGTATTGTTATCATGACTGCTTTGATTTCATCGTCGCCATCCTCAAAAATGAGATTACGTATCCAAGTTAGTCAAATTATTGGACTCTTTTTGTTTAAGAATAAGATACAAATAACAAAGATAAAGAAACTCGCTTTAGTGTGAGAAACAGAAGCGACATATTATGGTATTAGGTAATGCCACAAAAGAGTAACAAAGAGTAAATTTTCTTTTTAGGACTCGAAGGTCTTTGCCCCTTTAAATCTTTCCAAAACATCCCTATTTCCATGCAAATGTATATACTGAACGTAAATCGATAATTGTTTATTGAAGAAACCTACCTTTTTTTCATTTTATTAGGTACCTACAAAAAATCACTGCTCATTTTCGATACCTCAATTTAAATTTAATTTTTAAAAATAAAAATGTTTTCTTGAAGCTTTAATTTTAGCTTTAATTGAAAGCCAAGAGATAAAATTTACTAATTACAGTAAGCAAAATACCCTGGTTTAGTTCAAACCGACATTATATTGCTCGGAATCACAAATTTAACTGCTGAATTTTTTTTTTAAATTTACCGCCATTATTGAGTAATCAACACATTGTGTAAACAGTAGCTAAATTTCTGTTTTAAAAATCTTGCACAAAAAATATACCTCCTTGACACGTTATTTAAGTTGATTTTTATAATTGAAACTTACCTTTATCTGATTTCAAACAAGTACTAACTGCTTACTGTCGAGAAATTTACGAAATAAATCACTCTTTACTGACGGTAGACCTCTTGTCATCGCTTATCTAAGCGACAAATTATGTGTTGACAAGTAGCAGGTGTGAATGACGTTTGGATGGCGACCGAAAGTGACAAAAAATTCATGTAGCTTAAAACGTAACATTTGGAAATTTAATTTTTTTTGTTGTTTTTTAACTAAATAGTAAAATTAAAAATTTAACATAATATTTTCAGCAAGTATAATATTTTATAGAATTTTAGTTTAGATTTATAGCCAGACTATACTTTCTGAATAAATAAAAATAAAATATGCTTTCTGAATAAATAAAAATAAAATATGCTTTCTGAATAAATAAAAATAAAATATACTTTCTGAATAAATAAAAATATGCTTTCTGAATAAATAAAAATTTAAATTCTTTTAAAAGAAAGAATTAAATTAAAATAACCGAACAAAGTTATATTATGTTATTCATTAATATTTTTTCTGAAATATTAAATATTTTTATGTTTAGATATTACATATTTATCTTAAATTCTTAATATGCTTTCTGAAAAATTAAATTTCTTTTAGAATAATTTTAATTTAATAAAAAAAGAATGAAATTAGAATCAAAGTGTGGTTTGTATAGTTTTCAATGTAAGGGGAATTCATCCAAACACTTCTAAAAACAATACGACCTCTACGGAAACTTGTTATGACCCCTATGGAACACCGTACTTAATAAAAATTTCCAAAATTTAATTTTTTTAATTATTTTAAAAGTAAAATTGGTGAATGATTTTTATTAAACTTTTACATTTTCGATAGGCAATATGATAATCAATTCATAAGTAAAAAAGAAATTCAACAACGTTTTTGTAACAGGTTTTTAAACTATTTTTAACACTTTTATGAACTATTATAATAAAAAAATAAAAAATATAAACAATTATTTCAAAATTTTATTAGTAAACGAAAAAAAAATTTTTCTTCAGAGTCCTCAATAATTATTATTTATTCCAGCAATTAAAAGTTTATCAAATTAAATTATATCAGAGATTTATTGCATTTTTATCTTACTCTTCGGAGCAGATTTTCGGCCAGGTTGTCCACTTTAGAATAAAAACATAGATGATTTATATGCCCGAATGAGTCCTGCATTTAACTAATAAAAAGGATTTTTACAGCTAATTAAAATTTATTAAAATTTCGGGATTTACGTAGAGGGGGGGGGGTAACAGAGTTAAAAAAAATATTTTCACCAAGAAATTTAAAAAAATAATAATTTCAAAAATAGTTTCATTCATTTGTGAATGAGTACTGAAAGTTTCATTCAAATCTGACTATTATTTGATTTTTGCGAGAATTTTCAAATTAATGTGTTTGTTACCGGGAAAAAAGTGGGTTGTGTCATCATTTACGTAACCTATTGTAAAAAAGGCATAATTTTTTTTTTTTTTTTTAGCCGCTAACTCAAATAAACAACATTTTCTATCAAAATTTCGAAAATGTTAGCAGGGATTCAAAATTTTTTAAAAATAATTAAAAATTGTTTGATCTTTCCTCTTAATAAAAATATAAATATTTTGATGGAAAAAGTTTGTTTTATTAAGTTTATGAACGTTTTGTTCATACAATGCTGTTTTTTTAGCGATTTGTTGGAGGTACCTACATTTTATCAAGAAGAAAAATATGGAACTTCTTGTCGTTGTTTATCTCACCCCCTAACCACGATTAGAAAATGTTAATCACTACAGACTGACTTCACGCGTAGATTTCCGATTTTTCGGTTTTTTTACTTCCATTTTGCGATTAATACGCAGAAAATGAGTTCCGAAACCCAACAAATCGCGGAGTAATTGCTAAAAAGAGTGTAAAAAGTACGAATTCAGTGTCCTACACCTTAAGTCATTCAGTGGTTAATCAGATACGATGGTAAGGGGTGAGATATAGTCCGATTTATTTCTGGCCGATAACATGAAAAAAAGTACGTTTCTTCTATAAACAATTATCGATTTGAGTTCAGCATATACATTTGCATGGAAATAGGAATGTTTTGGAAAGATTTAAATGGGTAAAGGCCTTCGGGTCCTAAAGCGAAAATTTACCGAACAAAGGACTAGAGCCGACTAATGCAAATAGGGACACGCGAGAACACTCGTCTTCATTCATCAGCCCCTCTATCTCAACCTCGGACAAGTAAGATTATATTTAAGGGTAGTATTTGACCTTGCTTGACCGGCGACGCCTTTCTGATCTAACGAATGTTTCTCCTGCAAAGGGAGACGCACGTTCTAATCCTACCAGAGGGTGCATATTTTTCTTTAAAAAGATTTCTCAAAGAATCAGGATGATAGATGAAAATAAAACGGTGGGCCTGCTCAAATATGTGTTTCCGCGAACAATACCATTTAAAGTGATAAAAATATGTTGGATTATTAATAACAAATCCATTACTTCTCTAGAAATATATACACATGTGTGTGTGTGTGTGTGTGTGTGTGTGTTTAGTCAGCACGTCTTCATTTAGACATGTTTCATTAAATAATATATACATATTTTTCTACTTATCCTTGATAATTTCCAGTTATATAATCAGTTTCTTGATGTCAATATAAAATTCATCAAGAAAGGGGCCGCAGGTTTTTAAACCCAAGTACTTTCGACCTTTTCTAAGATTATTTTCAGGAGTAAATTACAAAGACAATCTTCTAACTCCGATAAAATCCGCATACTGTTGTTATAATGACTTTTAAAACACGCACGAATGTATAAAAATAAGTTGATACAATATGTCTATATTATTCAATCGCACATATATATATATATATAGTTTTAGTTACGTATCTCTACTCATTTTCGATGTTTTAACCTTAAATTGAATTTTTAAAAATGTAAAACAGCTTTCTTAAATGTTATATTTTAATTTTAATTGAAAGCTAAATGATTAAATCTATTTCCAGTAAGTAAAATACTCTGGTGTATTTCAAACAAAAATTATATAAATTGGAATCTAAAATTTTTCGATTTCTTTTAATCTTTCAATATCTCGGCCATTTTTAAGCGATTGATATATTGCTAAACAAAAGTTAATTCTCGGTTTTAAAAATCTTGCAAAAATAAAATATACATTTGTGACACATCGTTTTTAAAAAAATTAGCAAATTTTGTTAAATTAATCTGATTTACACAAGTATTACTTATTTATAGCATGAAATTTAGAATAAAACTATTTCTTAATCACAAAGTTGAACTTTTTGACCTGTCCGCAGTATATCAAATGTGTTGACAGGTTGCCAGATTAGAGATAAGATAAGTATGGAGATTACAAGGGACGTAAGTGTACAATTTTTCTCGGATAACGGGGGAAAGTCTGAATAACGTGACCATTTAATTTAGACATAAAAACTACCATACAAAAATAAAACTTCAAATACAGAAAAAAATTAATTGAAAATTATTTTTAAAAAGGGGAGGGAGAAAGATTTGTATTAAACATTTTAATTTTCGATTACTAAGTATAATCTTCGCTTAATACGTTTATAAACTAACCCTAACAAATCTTTGAAGTGTTTTGAAAATATTTTGAAACTTTATAAATTGTTATAATATAAAAAAATGAAAACAATTCTTTTAAAGTTTCATCATTAATAAAAAAAAAATTCTTCAGATTATTATGGCCTTAATTTTTATTATTTATTCAAGCAATTAAAAGTTTACCAATTTAAATAATGTCATAGTTATATTGCATTTTTTTATTTTACTATTAAGAGCAGATTTTCGGAAAAAGAAGCAAACTTTTTGCAAAAACACAATAGATGATTTGCATTTCCTAATAAGTTCTGCGTTTAACTATTAAAATCAACTTTCCAACAAAATTTAATTTCTTAAAATTTCATGAATTTACGTGGAGGAGGAGGCTAACAGAGGGAATAAAATATTTTTATCAAGATTTTTAAAAATAATAATTTAAAAAATAATTTCATTTATTTGTAAATACGTCCTTAAAATTTACTTAAAATCCGACGATTATTTGATTTTTGCAAGAATTTCCAAATTAAAGTGTTTGCCACCGGAAAAATACTAAGTTACGTAATATTACGTTTTCCATTGTAAACTCTCGTAACGATTTGGTGACCCGTTAACTAAAATCAAGCCAAGATTTTTACCAAAATTTCGAACGTGTTAGAACGGGTTAAAAAAAGTTTAAATAATTAAAAAATACTTTGATTTTTCCTCTTAATAATAATATAAATATTTTGATGGAAAAAGTTCGCTTTTATTAAATTTGGAGCCTTTTTATTCATAGAATACTGCTTTTTTTTAGCGATTTCATGGAGGTACCTAGTTTTTTTAGCGATTTCGTGGAGGTACCTAGTTTTTTTTTAGCGATTTCGTGGAGGTACCTAGTTTTAGTGTAAAGAATTCATGCCGACTTCGAAGTTTGGTGAAGACACCAATATGGCATCCTCATTTATCATCGCCTCTATTTCCACCCCGATATTGAGCATTTTACAATGAAAAAACCCTGCTTGTCAAAATACCTTTTATCATTAAAACTACTGAAAATCAACGAAGATAATCCTGTGTTTAATTTCAAAAGGTGTAGATATAATTTGGCACCGTCGTCGACTTTAAAAAATGTGCAATAACAAGTCTGAAAACAGGTTAATCGGAATGGAACCGCGTCTCCTTTGTTCGTTGGCAGGAATGGGATTATGTTTTCAGGATATTTTGACGGCATTTTCTGTCTGGTATCATTTCTTGGAAAAGTAGACTTCAAAATTTATGTACACCTGACGATAATTGCATGAGTTAGCACTGGAAATTTTTCATATCCGCAAAGAAGTAACTTCTAGAGCAGTTAATATTCGTTATTATTATGTTGTCATTTTTCATCATATTTCGATTTCTGCTATGATCGCACTACCTACTAAGTCTGCGAGAAGACTTAAGGCAGGTCGTGGTGTGTTTTTTTGAATCCATTTCATATTTTTCTATCTCCCATGAAATCCCTAGCGTTACATAAACAAAATTCTCCTTAGTGTGTGGGCTGTACTTAACAAGGTATTTTTTGTATATCTCTTAAGCTTAGGTTTCCAGGGATTCTTTCAATGTGTTGTTTTGTTCTATTTTTTATCATTGTTATCTTATTTTCAATTTCCACATTTTTTTCTATTTCAATTTCCATGTCTTTATATTTTGACAGTTTTTCAAATTCCTTGGTTGCTATGTTACAATTTGCTGGACAAGCCATATCAGTTATTATTATTATTATTATTATTATTATTAGTAGTAGTAGTAGTAGTAGTATTTCAATATGGCGTATATCTTCACACGTTTTCTTAAATTTTAAACATTTATTTTGGAAATTGAATCGGGACGGTAACTTTTCTGCAGCTTCTCGTGAATCGTGAATAATGGGGGGGGGGGTCAAAAAAGAAAAAATAAGTTAATAATTGGAAAAGGTCTAAGAAAAAAAGATCCGTTGTTAAAGGCTAAATTTCAGTACTTAAACTGATACTAATTATTCGTTTTAACAAAGTGACTCTCGACTGATATCAGATTGTCATACATGAAACGACGCATTTTTGGCTATTTGTTGATACTGTCATCTAACAAAGATGTATTAGTAAGATGTTTTATTAGTATATAAAAAAAGGGTCTTGAATTATTTGTGATTTTTTTCCTTTCCAGCTAATCTTTCTTTCAATTTAATCGTAAGCCCAATAAAAATTATTACAATGAAATATCGAGAATTTTTTCTTATGTCTTTCTGTCTTCTTTTGATTACATCTTTTCCAGGTTTTCGATTTTCAAATTCTTTTTTCCCATGAATACTTTTGCGGATTTAACCCTACCTGACCTCATCAAGTAAATCCTGACATTTTGTTATGGCTACTTCCATATTACAAACTTCCAGTTGACTGAAAACAATTCGTTTCGTATATGAAAAAGAAAGAAAACTATATTTCTCTCTTTTTTCACAATTATCAGACAATTTTTCTATTCCCCGGATTTTACAAGTACTTAATAACATTAAAAATATTTTTTACGTAAGCTCACATCGCGTATTACAATAAAGCACAACTAACAATACTACTAATATCAACTTCTCTCACTCCGTTGTATTAAACCAAAGAAAAAATGTATCTGCGGGGAAATAGTGTTACAATCTTACTGTATGAGTGGGTAAAAAAAAAACATTTTCTTTCATCTAATCTTTAAATGCAATGAGAAATAAATACACTTTGACAACAGTAAAAGAAAAGGCCAGTGGTTAGACACAAGTGGAACCCCAAGACAATTGGCAAAATCACCACTGCACCTAAAAAAGTTAACTGTAGGTGGTCTTTTAAAGGGGTTATTCATTTATGGCTCATAGAAGACAATGACATCAACCTTGTATTGTGGAGAAATTGAGTGTATGCACGTAAAATTAAAAAAAGAAATATCCTAGACTTGTGAATAAGAATGGCCCAATTTCGCTGCACCACAACGCACGGCCGCACTCTTCTCAGTCAACTGCCTAAACGCTGCATGACCTGAATTGTGAAATTTTGTCTCGTCCTCCATATTCATCTGATTTCTCACTTATTATCACTTACTCAAGAAGTTTGAGCTTTTCATACGCAATGATACATTTTCCAATTAGGAAGAAGTAATCGAAGCAATTAAACTGTTTATCATATCAAAGGATAATCAGTCAGTCAGTTACGTGCCATACGTAATACACGTTTGGGCTCGAAAGAGACATGACTAACTGGGCAGAAGATTATCCCGCAGTAGGTTGACATTACTTTCTGCGGTTGACTGGATGCCAGACAAGGCTATAGAAACTAATCCGTCCTGTTATTTAACTCATAGCTAGAGATGTATTATATTATTACATAGTAATTATTGGGGGATCAGTTTATTACTTCATAATAATAGAAAACCTATCCCCCACATTATGACCAGTATAAGCCTTAATTATGATTCCAACTATTATATTCAGTCAGTCAGTTAAGTGCCATACGTGATACACGCTTGGGCGATCATGTCTCGAAAGAGACATGACTGACTGGGCAGAAGATTATCCCGCAGTAGGTTACCATTGTTTTTTGCGGTAGACTGGTTGCTAGCCAGTCTGTCTTATTATTTAACCCATAACTGGAGGGAAGAGACGGATTAATACCTTTCCCAAGGGTAGTTGCGCGCAAGTGAATGCAAGTAATTCAGCTGGAATTCGAACTCGGTCGCCTGATTTCTCGTTCCAAGCTGATATCGACTGCACCACAACGCACATCCTCAAAGTATGATAATCATTTTAAAAATAAGATAAAAATTTTTAGAGGTACGTTGGAAAACAGTTATTCATCAGCACGGTGCCTATTTCAACTAAACAAATTAGTTATTTATTATTTCGGGAGCATTTTATTCGTTTAAGTTCGTCCTTTCATGTTTGACAAACATAATGGATTAGAAAAATCAGAAAAAGAATAATTCTATCTGCATGTCCCTCATCTCTCTCTCTCTCTCTCTCTCTCTCTCTCTCTCTCTCTCTCTGTGTGTGTGTGTGTGTAATTTTAATTTCAAATATATTTTCAAAATTTTATTACAAAGTGTCAATCTCAGGACAGTGTAGAGAATTCAGAAAGTTCTGTTGAATGAGCTTAATGGTGATTACGAATGTGCTTGAGGTAAGGAACAGTTATAGCAACGTTATGCCTTCATTCATTTTTCACACAGGGCTTGAGCGTAAACATGGAAGCCTGTATCAAGCTACTTGAGGAGTCAGTGCTGCCGTGACTCAAGAGGGTGGATGCTGGAAGACTATGTCTGGCAAGAGGACTCTGCATCATGCAGATGAACCCAGTCATGACATCACCCCTTACACCTGGCTCTATGACTCCCCCTGACTGCAACCTCTTTGATTATTATGTGTAGTGCGCAGTTAAGCGAGAGTCTAGCAAAGCTCCTCATAAATGAACGGACAACTGAAAGCAAGAATTATGACAGCATTCACCAACTCAAAAAAGGAGACCGTCCAGAAGAGATCCAAAAGATCCCTGACTTAAGAATCTCGAAAAATTAGTTGAAGCTAATTGCGATTTTATTGAATAAAATTACTGTTTAGTATTTCAAAATTTTTTTTTCCAATTTTGGTAAATGTATATATTAAAATGAAATGCCAAACTTCTTTACATTTTTGCGTAAATTAGATGACACTTTGTCCATCGCTAAATAAAGTACGTTTTCAACTTCAATTAAGAATATATTCAGATCTATAATAAAATAAGATAAATTGCTCATTGGAGCCGAATTAAGAGGATGTTAAATTTATTCTAATATTATTTGTAAAATTGTAATCGCCTTTAATTTTCAACGACTGCAGCCCAACGGGAAGGAAAACCTTCGATTCCACACCTAAAGAAAGAAAATGTTTGAAAAATTGATTTACAGCTTTTTCTTTCTGAATATTTTGTCACTGAAATACTCCGCCGATAGCAGCATTGTTTTTTTTTGTTTTTTTGTTTTTTGTTTTTTCATGCCGGGGAATAATTTTCTGCTTACCAAAGTAGAATACTTTCAACTTAATGCTTCGTTTACCCATTCAAATTGCTGGTTGGCACCTCTAGTGATGGTCGTTACATATACCAGTAGGTCGTAAGGGGTGATATCGTTAATATTTCACCAGACTCAAAGCATTTTTTTTTATGGAGTCCTAGTTGGGAGAGATGGCAAAAAAATATTATCAACTACAAAGTACTGGAATTTGTGGAGAGGCATGATCGCCGGTATCCTAAAGGAACACGGCTCATAGAAGTAAAGGCGTATAAGGTAGTAATTACGGTTCTCAAAATTTAAGAAACGCGTGAACAGAAAAGAACATTAAATGAATGAACCAAATATATTTAAACGATGAAAACATTAAATTCAAGATAAGAAAATGATAAAAAATCAAAAATGACATTGTTAATAGAAAAATTAATCAAGACAACTGAATATTATATAAAGAGTCGACCCATGTCATCAAAAATATCAATAAGGTATTTATATAGATGTGCGTTGTGGTACAGTGGATATCGGCTCGGAACGAGAAGCCGGGGATCCGAGTTCGAATTCCAGTTGAATTCATTGTATTCACTTAGGCGCAAATACCCTTGGGAAAGGTATTAATCCGTCTCTTCCTTCCAGTTATGGGTTAAATAGCAGGACAGATGGGGTTCTATAGCCTTGGCCGGCAACCAGTCTACCGCAGAAATCAATGGCAACCTACCGCGGGATAATCTTCTGCACAGTCAGTCATGTCTCTTTCAAGACATGATCGCCCAAGCGTGTATCACATATGGCAATTAACTGACTGATTTATATAGGCATCCCGCCGAAAATGACTGCAACATATAAATTGATGTACCTACTATTGAAGATCTTACATTAAGATATAAAAAAGAAAAAAAATAATCCAAACCCCCTAAACATGACAAGACAAATATATATATATATATATACACAATGGTTTTTATTATAATAAGGAGAATATATATATATATATTCTTCACTACCCGAAGACATAATTATTACAAATAAAATTGACCACTGTTAAAGAGCAAACACGCAGCAAGAGCTTTAATAACTTTAGTAAAGTGAATGAACTGAGCCGATTCTGTCTTGTTATTGTCTGTCTAATGAACTGAGCCGACTCTCTCTCTCTCTCTCTCTCTCTCTCTCTCACACACACTATTGCCACTCTCTCTCTCTCACTATTGCCACTCTCTCCATATATATATATATCGGTTTTTATTATATGATAACTGATATTAAGTTCTTTACACCATTGGGTTTTCTACATACTGAAAGAAAAACTGATAAGAAATACTAAATAGGTTGTGCCAGTGATTTCATTTATTTTTTTTTTTAATTCAAGATTCAAAACCGTTGGAAAACTAAACTACACTTTCTCGACAATATTTTCCTAACATTCAAAACTTGCTTAATTTTTATAAATTTTTATATATTTTAACTTTTAGCTAAAGACTCCATCGCCTTATCTATAGCGGGATTGAAAAGTAACTCCTCGTTTTAAAATAATTATAATTTATTTATTAACTATAATTTTTACAAGAAATGCTATATAAGAGGAAAGCGTTTCACCTGAGGTTTTATTTAAAATTCCATATGGGCACCAGATTTGACTACCAGCTTCTCGACCCGCCAAGGAATTGCGTCAATTGATTTCACCAGGAAGAATTCTTGTGTTATGGAAGACAACTTGTATTCACACTTCAAGTTCTTCCAAAGTCTTTGTTTTCGTATAGTAGACTTGCTTCTTTAACCAATCTCAAATAAAAACAAAAATGAAGCCAGGACTCCTGGTTGGCTGCTCATTCATAAAATAGGGCGTAACTTATAAAAATCAAAGATGTTTTAAGCGAATTCCAGTTTAATCTGAAAAAAAAAATCATCCTTTGAAAAGAAAATATTTTGAAAACATAATAACATTACTTCCAACTATAAATACTCACTTAAAACATTACATCACCATCTTTCTAAAGGTTCATTCTTCAGAAATCTATCTTATGTCTACCAAAACATAAAAGTAAATAAAATAATACTGCTTCCAAAAATATAAAATAGTATCATAATCCTATCCTACCAGACCCGAACGTGATTGTCCGTAATAATTATTATTATTGAAAGAAAGAAAGAAAGAAAGAAAGAAAGAAATGAACAGAGTGAAAGACAGAAAAACTAAATAAATAAATGAATTCATTGGAAGAAAGAAAGAAAGAAATGAGCAGATTGAAAGAAAGAAAGAAAGAAAGAAAGAAAGAAAGAAATGAACAGATTGAAAGAAAGAAAAACTAAATAAATAAATGAATTCATTGAAAGAAAGAAAGAAAGAAAGAAAGAAAGAAAGAAAGAAATGAGCAGATTGAAAGAAAGAAAGAAAGAAAGAAAGAAATGAACAGATTGGAAGAAAGAAAGAAAGAAAGAAAGAAAGAAAGAAAGAAATGAACAGAAAGAAAGAAATGAACACATTAAAAAAGAAAGAAAGAAATGAGCAGAAAGAAAGATACTGGAAAAAGAAAAAAAGAAAGAAATTGAAAGTAAGATATATAACGATATCAAAGCAATTTTTTTTAATCACTCGTATGTCAATTTCATTTCTCCTGGAAGGAGCACCTGTTTTCTTCTTGATTTCATTTTAATAAAATACCAAACGCACAGTGTGTTTGGTATACTGGTTACCAATCAAGGCTATAGTATCTAATCTGCCCTGCTATTTACATAGCTGGGTGTAGAAAAGACGGATTCTTTCCCAAGGTTATTAGCCCGTAAGTGAGTGTAATAGATTCCACTAGAATTCAAAATCTGCCCCCAGGTTCCTCAATTCGAGCCGCTATACAATACTCATAAGTAGGTAATTCGCTGTGTTAAATATTTTTCTTGCCTAAAATATTGTGATTGTTTTTAGTTTAGCGGTATGTCAATCTCTATGACTTATTTAATGCTGAAATCTAAATATTTTGAATGCAATTTTATTTTATTTTTTTTAAGGATAATAAAAGAAGTCTTACTAATTGACCCATATCTGGGAGAAGAGGTAGATTCGTACCTTTCCTAAAGGTAGTCGCGAGTAAATGGATATCATGAAGTCAACTGGAATTGGAACTCGTTTCTCTTATTGACAACTAGCACGATAGTCCCGCGTTGCTCGGGTGTAATGAAAACTTTAAAACTAATCCATGGTCCTGGAGCCCAGACTCTTTGGACGTCGGCACGAAAAACTAAAAAGCAATAGTTGTTTCCAGTTAAAGCGTAAGCGTAGACTAAAAGAAAAATGAATGGGTGTAAGTCAAATTTTGATTTCCTCGTATCGATATCAAATAAGTTTTTTCACCGTAAACTGAATTTTGAAGGCTAAATAAGTCCTCTGAGTAAATAGTATCATGGCTGAGATTAAGAACTACAATTATACCTACTTAGAGCCAAACCCGAAGCAAAACTAAAATAAAAGGGCTGAAAAACTGATTTTGATCAGACCCGGTAGGATATCGGGGTATCGATTTCCAATATCGGAGTCAAATATGTCATCCAAGGATAGAACTGCAACCTTGAAACTTATGAATATCGTTTCTTATGTCTTTGTCTATGAATGTATCAACTTTGATTAAAATCGGACCACTCCTTCTATAACCCGATTTTTTCGATTATCGATTTTCGATATTTATCGGAGGTACCTCGACACAAAACCTAGCTAAGAACGCTCGCAGGCGCTTATAGTACAACTGTGTAAATTTTCAAGAAAATCGGTTCAGCCGTTTCGGAGTCTATAGGTAACGGACACACACGCACACACACACACACACACAGACAAAGTTCCATTTATAAATAAGTTTAGATTCCGAGCCATCATCTAATACACCAACTGCACATGAAAGCTAACGTTACCTGGTATTCCCAAGTGGTCACTCATCTAGGTACAAACCAGGTTCGATGTTGCTTAACTTCAGTGATCGTATCGGCAACAGTCTTTCAAAGTAGTAGGTATATATTAGCACATAAATAAAAAAAATAAAAGTAAGACAGAAAAGTACTCAGTAAAAAGTCAAAAGGAAAAATAAGAAGAAAGAATTGTGTGATTTACCGTACTGAGCAACTACATTCAATAAAATGAAGAGGCGGATAAGATTCAATAGATTAGTAATTGATTAGATTGGAGTATATAGATCTATCTATCGCCCGGTTCACACTCCACCCACGTCTATTGAACAGGTGAAGAGGCTCATCTCTTGTTCCCTGTTTAGGATGCGGTTTCCGGGTTTCTCTTTTCCAATCTTCTCACTTTGTTTTGTTTTTTTTTTCAATTAGAGTAGATAGATCTATCTATCGCCCGGTTCACACTCCACCCACGTCTATTGAACAGGTGAAGAGGCTCATCCCTTGTTCCTTGTTTAGGATGCGGTTTCCGGGTTTCTCTTTTCCAATCTTCTCACTTTGTTTTTTGTTTTTTTCAATTGGAGTAGATAGATCTATCTATCGCCCGGTTCACACTCCACCCACGTCTATTGAACAGGCTAAGAGGCTCATCCCTTGGTCCCTGTTTAGGATGTGGTTTCCGGCTTTCTCTTTTCCAATCTTACTTTGTTTTTTTGTTTTTTCTAGCCCCCTGCACATCAGTGGCGTTACCGCCTTGTCGGGGTGATAAGATAAAAGAAAAAAAAAAAGAAAAAAAAACTTTGAGTAATAAACTTTTTCACCTGAAAACTTGATCTGGACAAATATGTAGTTTTGTAGTTAATCTCTTTAAAAGAAGTAACATTTTCGGAAATATTCTCTAGATTTTTCTTTTAAAACATTTTTAGTTTTATTTCTCCATTATGGCGAAATATAATCTCGCAGTTTCTCGTAATTTCTCGCAATTTTCAATTTGTATCGGCTGCCACTAGAGTTCTTCGATAGCAATTAACACGTTCTTTGGCACCCTAATCTAGCAATTTATATGCTGCTACGTTAACAATAATGTGTAAATATATAACAATCATTTGAAACGGTATCAAAAACGATTAATTTGACAACTGTTGCTATTTATTTTAATAACAAATTAAACGCGTATTTATTATCTGGTTTTCTTTTTGTTGTTTTGCTTTAGTACAATAGAAAAAGATCTCATTTATTATAATTCATATTACATAATTACTCATCTTTATTGACATATTCGTGACGTTTTGGCCGTTGTATGCTCCTGTAGCGGCCTAACTACTTTTTTTTATTTGTCATGTAATAATGTTAGCTTCTCAATTCAATGTGTACCAAAAAGTGAACAAACAAGACGTGAGTAGACAAAATTTTAATTATAACAATAATCGGTTAAAGGGAGAGAACTTATGTGTTTAAGACTATAATTTAAACAGTTCAAAAATGATGAGTTGGAAAAATAATCTGTATTTCCAAATAGTTGAAATAATTCAAAATGATGAGTTGGAAGAAATAATCTGTATTTCCAAATAGTTGAAATAATTCAAAATGATGAGTTGGAAGAAATAATCTGTATTTCCAAATAGTTGAAATAATTTGAAATGATGAGTTGGAAAAATAAACAGCAAGCAAGGTGTGTGTGAAAGAATGTTAAAAAATACTTGCGTTTAAGTTGATAAGTTGAAGTAATATAATTATTTACCAGGAGAAAAATATTGGATGCAAAAGGTTGTTATTGCACAGTTTGAATATTTAATTTAGTTTCTCAGTCAGGTAAAAAAAATGAATCCGGCTTATTTTCTTTTTTACAAGTAGGCGAAAATATATATGCCTTAAAAGAAAAGTGGTTTTCTTTTTTACGAGGAGGCGAAAATATATATGCCTTAAAAGATAAGTGGTTTTCTTTTTTACGAGGAGGCGAAAATATATATGCCTTAAAAGATAAGTGGTTTTCTTTTTTACGAGGAGGCGAAAATATATATGCCTTAAAAGATAAGTGGTTTTCTTTTTTACGAGGAGGCGAAAATATATATGCCTTAAAAGAAAAGTGGTTTTCTTTTTTACGAGGAGGCGAAAATATATATGCCTTAAAAGATAAGTGAGCTGGAAACAACAACAGGTCTGGTAGCTTCAAAATCTTCCTTCCAACTGGAGCTTCAAGAGCGGGAAGATTCCCGCTTTTTCGAAAGAGAGGCAAAATGCTGCTGCTGATGCAGAACGAACCAATGGAAAGTTTGGTTACAAAAAGAAGATGGTTTGATTTATTTTACAATTTTCTTTCTCGAACTTTTTATAAATATAGGTGATACGAGGGTATCGTAGAGAGCTCGACACTCCTACCTTCTTCAGGTGATTGGAATTTTGAACCGAACCCTCTGTTTCGATCATTGGGGTATATCGATCTCATTCCATGTGCCACGCCACTTTTGGATGTCATGTAGTTATGTCTCTTTAACTCTATAAGTTATTTATTCACCAATATTGTAAACCGGTATTGAACTCACAACTCTTTGAGTCAAGTCATTGGATTTAACCGACGCTTTTATGTTCAACGACACATGGACCAATGTATAAAAGCGTTTAATACCTGACTAAAACAGTGGTAAACAAAAAACTTAGAGAGCTGAGTTAAAGGGAGATAACTACATGAGATCCAAAAGTAGCAAGGCACATGGAATGAGAATGATATACCCCAGTGATCGAAATAAAGGATTCGGTCCGAAATTCCAAGCACTTGAAGAAGGCTGGAGCGTACAGCGACCGAAACATCGTGAATATAGCAATAAAGATGAGGACAATAGTCCGAATAATGTAAATAATTTAAATAATCCCTCATCACAGGAGTATAAAAATATTACATAATTTATATTAAATTTACGTTTACTTTTACTGACGTTTTATTTTTTATCATGCATATTGTTGTGGGATCTCCCCACCTTTTGTATATGATAATGGACTCGACTGAGTGTACATATAATCCTGTTATCGGGAGAATAATGAATCACAGTTGTAGTGCCAGAACCGTGGAGAGAAAACGTAGAGATGCGTTACAGTTATCGAAGAGTTCCGATAGATACCGAAGTTACCCAGAGACCAGACTAGCTCTGAGCTCCACTCAGCTAGAATAAGTTACTCGGACATACTATTTCACTTCAAGATTTGTATATATTTATTTCTACTAATAGTATTCCTGAATTGACTAACCCGTGTTCCAGTTTGTATATTACGTTCAGTATAACCTACTTTCTATTTCCATACCGGTTTTTGTTGTTCATTATTTTGTCGATTTCTCATCCAGAATCCACAACACATATTGTAGGATATGTTTTGCTCTGATCAAGAAATCAGAGAGCCGATTTCGAATTCCAGTAGAATTCGCTACATTCAGTTACAAAAAAAACCTTGAGAAATGTATTAATCCGCCTCTTTCCTCCAACTGTGTCAAATAACAAAACAGATTGCGTTCTATAGCCTTCGTTGGCAAGCGGTCTACTGTGAAAAAAATTGGTAACCTACTGCGGAAAAATTTTCAACCCAGTCAGACATAATCGCCCAAGCGTGTATTACGTATGGCACTTAACTGACTGATATTGTAGGGCTTTATAAGTTCTTATTTAAGCTCTGAGAATATAAAAAGTCATTCAAGGTAAAATTGCATACCTAGATTTAAGGGTCAGGAGGGAGAGTGATATTTAAGGCCATTTTAAGCAGAAAAAATAGTGGGATAGCTTGTGCTCACCTCAAAGGTCATCGGAGATCAATTTTTGATTAAAATAGCTTTTTTTTCTGTAAAGCAAAAGACAGAATCGTAATTTTTTATGTGTTTTAATATGTGCAACCTCCATAAAAATGTTTTGACATAATATAATAAAGGTTCAATTTGTTATCAGCTGTTGTAAATGAGAAAATCCCCAAAGTGCACAAACATCGTAATGGCTCAACGTCTTCTAAAGAATGGTAGATTTAACTGCAATAAATTTCTAGAAGTTTCAACCATATAATTTTTTTTTTCGGAGACATCCGAGAAATCTACTTATACCCAATTAATGTTCTTCAATTTGGGCTTCCTGATTTCAGAGATCCGAAGGCGAATTGGCATGGCGAAAGAAGCATTCCAGAAGTTGAGTAAGGTATTAAGAAACAGGATAATTTCGCTAGAAACAAGGAAGAGAGTACTGGATTGCTATGTGTTGTCAGTTCTTCAATATGGCAGTGAAAGATGAAGGAAAAACTTGAAGCAACTGAAATGTGGTTCTACAGAAGGATGGTGGGCATAAAGTGGGGGATCAGTTCCATGTTACAATCAATATATAAACTGAAACCTTCATTTGTGGTCACAGTAGTTTCTATACATTTATATTCCTGAGATCCAAAAGCACAAGGATGCATTCCAAGAGCTGAGAAGAGTATTAAGAAACGGGATAATTTCGCTAGAAACAAAGAAAAGAGTACTGGATTGCTATGTGTTGTCAGTTCTAAAATATGGCAGTGAATGCTAGACAATATCATTAAAAATTAAGGAAAACTTGAAGCAACTGAAATGTGGTTCTACAGAAGTAGGCTGCGAATATCATGGATCGAGCATATCAGCAATGATGAGGTTTTGGAAATGATGGAAACAAAAAGGAAATTAATACTGAGCATCAGGAAGAGACAGCTGAAGTTCCTGGGACATGCAATGAGGAAGGAGGGCTTGGAGAACCTGATACTAACAGACCAGATACAGGGACAAAAAAGAGAGGGGAAAGCAACGGATAAAATATTTGAAGGACGTAATCAGATGGATGACGGAACGAGTGTTGCATGGTGTAACAGGAGAAGGCGGGAGTGCTAAGAGCTACCAGGGATAGGGAGACGTGGAAAGCCATGATCGCCTACGTCCTGAAGGGACAGAGCACAAAGAAGAAGAAGAAGAAGATGTTTTTACCGAGAGGTAAAATACTTAGACACGTCATCATGGTTCCCAGAAAAAAGTAATGTTGCGCAGTAGAACTCGTCTAGCTTATCAGTCATATTCTCCAACTATTCTAAATTAATAGGCTGATGTAGGGTCTGTTAATTGCATATAGATCCTTGGATATTGCAACAGAATTTTAATTTAAGCGAATTCTATTTGCAATGAGCCTCAGGTTTACCATTCTTATAATACTTATGTTTCTGAGAAGATATTCTGGTAAACGCTTCTTTTAAAATAAATATTATCAATTTTGGGATGCCAAGAGCAGAGAAAAAATAGATTCTGATCTGCCAGAAATGTGAATGATAAGATTATCTGACAAAAGCTTTAAAAAATTTAACAGTGAATACAGAAAAATAGAATTGCTTTGCAGGTGCCAGTTGAAGTGCAATAACAAACCCCAAAATTGCGTGTTATATTCTGAGCACGGATGTGATTAGGAGGACGCCATATTAGAAAAAGAGAGTGGAATTCACCCGAAAGATTCGAAAGACAAGAGGTACTAAACATTTGCATTTACCCGTTCTTTAGACTGTGATCAAAGTGTAGCACCTGTCCATTGTGCTGATAAACTTAATTTTCTCTCTCATTTGCATCCATGTCTGCGGACAAAGCGCGAATGAAAATACAGTGGAACCTGGTGTATGCGACCATCGTCGTCAGCGACCACCTGCTATTAATGACCGTTTTCCTATGCACGGACAATTTGCTAATGTTAATTGACCCTCAGTGAGCGACCTCTTCCAAAATGCGACCACCGACCAGCAAGAAAGAATAAAAATCACTGCTCAAGAGACCACTTTAACAAAAATTTATTTTGGCAGTATAGTCCTAACTTCTAAATTAGGAGAATTTAAGTTAGTAATCTATTTCATTTTTCTTAAATCTAATCCAGAAACAATTTCTCGTTGTTTAATGTAGTGAAGTGTCAAATTTTTATTATTTGTTGAAATGGCGGTGGTCAAACGGCGGCTGTCTTGTATGTACGTATTACATTTGACAAGTTCAAGAGATTTGTCGGTTTCTGTACTAACTTGGATAAATTCGGGCGTTGGGGAAAATCACATCTATGGGAAATTTAAATTTTCAATGTTTATCTCTTTCATTATCTTTATTTTTTCTCAATCGTTTTACTCTCTCTCTCTCTCTCTCTCTCTCTCTCTCTCTCTCTCTCTCTCTCTCCTGATCATTGTCATTTTTTCTTGTAGGTTTGTTTATTTTTCCATATATTATCGCAGATTCTCTTTTACTATCACTCACTTCTAAGAAGAAATTGAAAGCTTTGGTTCATGAAGACCAATTGTCAACATCAATTAGAATATAATTGGGCACATTACAAAAAACAAACAAAGAAAAAAAAACAACACCACACAGACTGCAATAACTGATTTTTTAAGCCTACACCAATGTAAATAAATAATTTTATTTCTTTTGTTAACCGTTGTAATTACGTTTTTAATGTTAAAAAATAATTATGCTGAATAAATTTTTTCAAAGTTAGATCATCTTATGTTCTCATTTATTTATTACCAGATTACATGGTAAAATACGAAAATATGTACATTCTGGAGAGTGAAATATACGATCGTGGGGAGGATAGGTCACGATTCCTTAGTGAGCGACCACCTGCCGTATACGACCCTTTTTATGGCAGTTGGGGTGGTCACATACAACAGGTTCCACTGTATTAATATTATTAAGCTGTGTTTGGTCTTAGGGAACAGCTGCTCATAGCAGTACCTCCCGCCCTGCACTAAAAAGTGGGTATCGGTAGTAATACCATCGGTTGCAGGAGCTATTCTGAAATATGGCCTGGGTACACTCTCTGGTTCCCCACATTAAACTAACTTTGGGTCATATTCTGCCATCGCAGGGCGGCAAGTAGATACTAAGTGTTCGGGCATACAAACGGCATTTTATCCTTCATTTATGTTTTTGAACAGAAATGAAGGATGCCTGGTTACGGGGATTCCAACCCTGCGGCTGCACTTCCCTCATTCCAGCGACCCCCACCTCTATGGGTCAGTGGAATATCGATGTCAGCACGACATTGATTACAGAGACCAAGCAATTTTTTCACTTGGCCCATTTGCATGTGGTTCTCCACTTTAAACTGGCTTTGAGCAATACACCGTCACTGCGTTTCGATTAAATACCAAGTTAATTTGTTTTAATGGAATGTCCCACACTCTCTATAGGTGGACTGACTATATTAGTAGCCATATTTAGTGAGCACAGGAGATACTTGTTACTTGCTTCGGCAATTTCTAGCCTGCTATCAGATTCCCTGTCTTGCCGTAGTGTATTCTCTTTACAATAAACCTCTCTTCTTCCATGTATGCACTTGTTGCTTTACTTTTACTCAAGTATCATCTTGTCTGTTTGTAACCTCGTTAAAGGATACAACATAATTATATTTTCTTCACCTCTCTGTCGTGTTTTGTCTTCGGGCAGTTCTTTGAAAAAAGATCTGAGGAATACTTATCTCAAGGGAATCCAACCCTTCACCAGCATCTTTCTTGTTTTAATAAAATATTCTTTTATTACAATGGTCATTGAAACGGGATAACTTATGTATTGGTTGATCTCAAACCCACATTAAAATGACCTTGAGTGACATCCGGCCACCATTGGAAGGCGAGTAACTAAAAGCGGCCTTCAGCTTGGGATGATGGTGTATCTTTTCAATTCTGACTTTAGAGAAGGGCGCGATTTTATAATATTGGAAGCAGTCTTGAAAGAATTAGAAGTCTTAACAAGATTCATTATTGATGGCATCAAATTTACCAACATTAAATATGCAAATGACACAGTGTTGATAGCAGACACTGAAAGGAAGGAAACTACAGGAACTTCTAGAAAAAGTAACAAAAGACAGCGAGAAGAAAGGACTAAATGCAATGAAGACAGAATACATAGTTGACTGCAAAAGAAAAAGTGCAAGATATAAAAATTCTCCGGAGTCACCAAAATGAAACAAGTGCAGAAATTTAAATATTCCTTGCGGTGCAGTGGATATCAGCTTGGAACAAGAAATCGGAGAGCCAAGTTCGAATCCCGGTCAAAATTTGTTGCATTCCCTTATGCGCAAATACCTTTGGGAAAGGTGTTAACTCGTCTCTTCTTCTCCCCCCAGCTATGGGTTAAATAGCAGAACGGATTAGGTTCTATAGTCTTGGTTGGCAACTAGTCTACCGCAGAAAGTAATGTCAACCTACTGCTGGAAAATATTCTGCCTAGTCATTTATGTCTCTTTCGAGACATGATCGCCAAAGCATGTATCATGTATGGCACTTAAGTGACTGTAAGTGTGGAAAATGCAACACCAAAATATGAAGTACATTAAATAACAAAAGGTGCATTCCTCAAGATTAGCAAAATATTAAAAAACATGAAAATTACTTAGAAAATAGTGCTAAAGTGTTAATTAATATCAGTGTGAAAGAAAAATGTGAAGCAGTGGAAATGTGGTTCTACGGAAGGATGCCGCGGATATCATGGATCGAGCATTTCAGCAACGATGAGGTTTTGGAAAAGGATGGTAACGAAAAGAAAATTAATAGTGAGCATCAGGAAGAGACAACTGAAGTTCCTGGGATATGCAATGAGGAAGGAGGGCTTGGAGAACCTGATACTGACAGGCCTGATAGAGAGAAAAAGAGACGGAGGTAGGCAGCGGATAACATATTTGAAGGGCCAGAGCAGGTGGATTACAGAACGGGGATTGCGTGGTGTAACAGGAGAAGGCGTGCTAAAAGCCACCAGGGAAAGGGGGACGTGGAGGGCCGTGATCGCCTACATTCTTAAAAGACAGGGTACATAGAAGATTAAGACTCAATGCTAGACAGTCTCAACATAGATAGACTTTAGGCAACTTAAATGTTGTTCTAGAGAAGGAAGCTGAGAATACTAACTACTCAACAACAACAACATTTTAGGGAAAATGGGAGCAAAAAGACACTTTACTTAGGTTCAAAAAGAAACAGTGGACATTTCTATGATACTTAATGAGGAAATAACGGTTTGGAGAATTTGACGCTCACATCACATGATATAAGGCAAAAGAGACAGAGGTAAACAGTGCATGACCTAACTAATGAATTGGCAGAACAGGGATTAAGTGAGAGATATGGCAGGAATACAAAATTTATTTAAACCTACAAAAGAAAAAATGTTGTAAAGAGCCATTATCACCCACCTTTTGAAAAGACACGTCACATAGAAACAATTAAGAATTCATTTGTCTATATTTCTGAGATTAGTTAGTATTTACAGTATTTACATTATTTGGGCTATTGTCCTCATCTTTGTTGCCATTTGTACGACGTTTAATAATAGATCATTCTATTTGTCTATATTTCTGAGATGAGGTAGTATTTACTGTATTTACATTATTTGGGCTATTGTCCTCATCTTTGTTGCCATTTGTACGACGTTTAATAATAGATCATTCTATTTGTCTATATTTCTGAGATGAGGTAGTATTTACAGTATTTACATTATTCGGACTATTGTCCTCATCTTTGTTGCCATTTGTACGACGTTTAATAATAGATCATTCTATTTGTCTATATTTCTGAGATGAGGTAGTATTTACTGTATTTACATTATTTGGGCTATTGTCCTCATCTTTGTTGCCATTTGTACGACGTTTAATAATAGATCATTCTATTTGTCTATATTTCTGAGATGAGGTAGTATTTACTGTATTTACATTATTCAGACTGTTGTCCTCATCTTTGTTGCCATTTGTACGACGTTTAATAATAGATCATTCTATTTGTCTATATTTCTGAGATGAGGTAGTATTTACTGTATTTACATTATTCGGACTATTGTCCTCATCTTTGTTGCCATTTGTACGACGTTTAATAATAGATCATTCTATTTGTCTATATTTCTGAGATGAGGTAGTATTTACTGTATTTACATTATTCGGACAATTGTCCTCATCTTTGTTGCCATTTGTACGACGTTTAATAATAGATCATTCTATTTGTCTATATTTCTGAGATTAGTTAGTATTTACAGTATTTACATTATTTGGGCTATTGTCCTCATCTTTGTTGCCATTTGTACGACGTTTCGGCCATTGTACGCTCCGGCTTTCTTCAGGTGCTAGGAATTTCGAAGCAAAACCACGACCACCGAAAAGGAAGGCCAGTTCAATGTAACATCAAGAACTCGTGATGTCATCATATTGAGGTCTAGCTTTCAACACTGAAGTCGTAGTTTGTGTATTTAGATTTTTCATGGTGTTTTTGAATTGTTTATTTTTTCCTTTTAATATTGCATTAAAAAAAACAATGCCTTACAGGTGTGTTGTACCAAATTGCAAAGGGTATTATAAAAACAGCCCAAAAGTTTATGTATTTTCTTTTCCGAAAGATAAAGAATTATGTTTGGATAAAGCGACAATTTTTGTTTAACTTACTAAATTCAACAAAGTGAATATATTTTTTTGTATTAAAAAATAACTATATTAAACTGAAACTTTTATGATTAAATTCATTTCATATCTTTGTAATTCACAACACAAAGTTAAGACATAAATCTAGCGAGAAAGTTATATTCAACATGACTTAACTTTATCGTTCGTGTTGTTTTAAAAGCTAAAAAACTTCATTTTTAAAAAATGAACTTGAAAATATTTTCTATATAAATTCATAAAGGAATATTTTTATAGACAAAAAATATAATTCTAACATTTCTTTAGAATTATTATATTCGGAAATAAAAGAAACATTAAGGATTAAATTAATTCCATTTTTTTATTCACAACACATTAAAAAGAAAATTGTGAAAGTTTTTAAATACTAGAAACCTCATAAAAAAAATTTTAAATTTTTTTTATATAAATTTATAAAGGTATATTTTTAGAGGCATAATTAAAACATAATTCTAATAGTCTAACAATTTTTTAGAATTGTTTTTTTATTAGTCATAAAAATTTTTTTATTTATTATTTTGGTTTAAAAATGTATAAAAATTCTCTCTTTTGTACTTAGTTTTATCAATCAATCATTTTGTTGAATTATGAATTAAATCATATTCCTTCAAAATATCAGAACACTTCACTTTTCTTAGAATTGTAAGAAAAATTATTCATATTGTAAATTTTTGCTGATTGATTTTTTTCTTAGATTTTCACAAAAATTTAGATTTGATTTTTAAATTTTTTTTTAGGTATGTGATCTACATTTTTGACTGGAGGACAAGGAGAATCATCAGCATTTGACAAAAAAACAGGTATCAAAATTGCAGTTAGACTTCATAAAACATATCTTCAGAATGATGCCATTCCTAGAATTCTTCCAAAATGTCCTTCATATTTATCTTTATTGACCACCTCTAGAGAGTTGCCAGATTCAAGAATTTTACTGGATAATTCTGCCCTTAAAATGCTTTAAATATTAAGTATTACTGATGATTTGCATATAAAAAACAGAAGAAATTCCATAATATTGATGATGTAGAAGGCAAATTTAATTTTCTTGATATAAATTACTGGAGTGTTGTTAGGAAGCAAAAAACACTTATATGCAGTATCATCAAATCCCCATATCTAATAATTAATCTGTTTTTGTAATTGAATCTGATTTTACTGTACATGTGTTTCGTAGAGACGTGGAAATGAATACAATATTCTTCTTCTATGTTCCCTGTCCCTTAAGGACGTAGGCGATCATGGCTTTCCACGTCTCCCTATCCGTGGTTGCTCTTAGCACGTCTTCTCCTGTTACGCCATGCAATCCTCATTCTGTCATCCACCTGATTAGGTCCCTCAAATAGGTTATATGTTGCTTTCCCCTGTCTCTTTATCCCTCTATTTGGCCTGTTAGTATCAGGTTCTCCTTCTTCCTCATTGCGTGTCCCAGGAACTTCAGTGGTCTCTTCCTGATGCTCAATATTAATTTCCTTTTTGTTTCCATTATTTGAAAAACCTCATCATTGCTCACATGCTCAATCCATGTGATTTGCAGCATCCTCCTGTAGAACCACATTTCAGTTGCTTCAAGTTTTTCCTTCATCTTTGATGAAACTATAAGTTTCCTAAAAATGTAACTGATCAAAATACTCTTGAAATTCTAATAGAAAAAATGAAGAAAATTGACGCAGAACAACAGCAAACCAAACTTCCAAATATTAAAATTGGTAATGTCATTGCTTCCAGTGGTGCATGAAGAATCAAACAAATATTTTAGTTCAATCAAATTTATGAGCAGCTAAATTTACCATGCAAAATCTAGCATGGTAAAAAATACTAAAGAAAACCATTAACATCAAAAATTGCAATATGAACTCTGGTAAAAAAAACGGTTACTGGACATTAGGTTTATAAGTCCCAAAAATTCAGTTTTTCTTGTCCTTAAGGACACATGGACCAGTGGATATAGACGTTGGTTAGTTCCTGACTTGACTCTTAGAGTTGTGAGTCCAATACCAGAATCCCTTCTTACTGTAAGTAAGAAGTCATTCTCTTGTGGACCTTCGTTGCCAATTGTGTCACATCTCGTCTCAGTGAGAGAGGATGGGTAGATCAATTCCTTGCCCTGGAGGGTTGACTCATAGTGTAGTATCTGTTCTCACATAGTCACATTCGGTCACCTCCAGCTAGGCGTACGCTTCGTTGGTGATGCCGCTACGCGCAGTTGATTACTAGAGCGCATTACGTTTTAGTTAGCAGCCAGTCCTGCTTTAGGTTTGACTCTGTTTCGGAGGTGGAACGGTCTAGTCCGCTTGAGATCCTGTTACCCGCGTTCAGCCCGCCAAAGGTGAAGGACTGTTCAAGTCCAATTGCCGTGACTTTCGCACGCGCTAGCTCACAACGATCCCGTTTAACTGCAGTCGAATCCCGCAAAGAAAGCAACACGAGCCAGTCTACGGCCGCAGCGCACAAGTGCTAGGTCACCCACCTGCGTGGATGTTTACACGTGCTAGGCCGCGACCGCACCTGTCTTCCTCGCCCTACGTTCAGTTACAGCTGAGACTCGATCCCAACTTTCCCACTTGTGCCGTTCCTGCTGACCAACGACGACGTTTCGTTCTGTGCCGTTCCTTCCAGACGCTATCGACATTCCAGCCTGCGCCGAACCTGCGAGACGCTAACGACATTCCAGCCTGTGCCGTTCCTGCCAGACGTGGACAACGACGTTCCACCCTGTGCCGCTTATGCCACACGCCGACGACATTACTGACGACATTCTTGCCGACCGACGACGTCGTTCCAGCTTGTGTCGTTCCTGCCAGACGCTAACGACTTTCCAGCCTGTGCCTTTCATACCAGACGCTGACGACATCCTTGCCGACCGACAACGACGTTCCAACCTGTGCCGTTCATTCCACACGTCGACGGCATTATTGACGACATTCCAGCCTAAGCCTTTCATGCCAACCACTGCCGACGTTCCAGCCTTTTTCGATTTCTTACTGATTGCTCGTCGATTTTATCACAATAAACATCTTCGCCTCCGTCTCCTCATTTCATCTGCTGTTTTCAAACACAAACGTTTGCAGGATCGAGACCCATAACTTACCTCGGCCCTGCAACAAGTTTATATTCTATAATTGTTGAGGTCTTTTACAAAGAACATTTTCAGTCTAGATTCTTCTATGAAGAAAAGGTCATGCTGTCAATATACTAAACGAAAGACGAACCGATCGTTCTCATTCTTAGGCCGTCGACGACCCCTAGTACACGAGTGGATCGTCGATGCTTCTGTAACTTGTCTTTTTTAAGGATAAGAGTTTTGATCTTAGGCAAACCCCTTTATCTTCCGTCCGAACCCAAATGTAACAGCCACTTTTACTCCAACAGTTTTCTTTTCGCACTTCCTGCCTGTGAAATTCTCTTCCGTTTACTTGCTTCCTTGACAGCTACAATCTACAAAATATTAAATCAATTGCCATCAATCTTATTGAATCTCGTTCATCTATCATCGTTTTCTCAATACCCCTTATACTTTTCTCTCGCTGTAACTCCCCACTTCCCACTACTGATTGTCCCCTTTTGCTAGGGGTGAAATGATTTTAAAAAATCATTTTTATTAGTAACCACTCAGTAAGAATGTCATATTTTATTAATAATTTCCTGACAATTTTTATTAATGATTTTATAGTTTTATTTCGTCAGAAACTGTTATGTTGCTGTATCTAGATTAGAATGAATTCTTCCTCCTTCATAACTAACTAGCAGTATAGCCCGGCGTTGCTTGGGTGTGATGAAAGCTTTAAAATTAATCCATGGTCCTGGAGCTCAGACCCTTTGGACGTTGGAACGAAAGACTAAAAAGCAATAGTTGTTTCCAGTTAAAGCGAAACCGTAGACTGAAAGAAAAATGAATGGATGTAAGTCAAATTTTGATTTCCTGGTATCGATATCAAATAAGTTTTTTTCGTCGTACACTGAATTTTGAAGGCTAAATAAGTCCTCTGAGTAGATGGTATCATGACTGAGACTAAGAACTACAATTATACCTACTTAGAGCCAAACCCGAAGCAAAAACTAAAATAAAAGAGTTGAAAAAATACAAACATACAGGCAGATAAACAGACACACACACAAATATCTTTTATTTATATATATATATATATATATATATATATATATATATATTATCAATTTGATTTTCTGCACTATTGTAAGAACTGCAACATTGAAACTTCTTAATATCGTTTCTTTTGTCTTTGTCTGTGGGTGTATCAAATTTGATTAAAATCGGACCACTCATTCTATAACCCGATTTTTTCGATTATCGATTTTCGATATTTATCGGAGGTACCTCGACACAAAACCTTGCTAAGAACACTCGCAGACGTTTATAGTACAACTATGTAAATTTTCAAGAAAATCAGTTCAGCCGTTTCGGAGTCTATAGATAACGGGTACTGACATACACAGACACACACACACAGACAAAGTTCCATTTATTTATAAGTTTAGATATCTTACGAGCCTGGGAGGCAGTCAAGACGCAGTGTAACTTGACAGTTCGGACGGAAACTTCTATCTACTGACTAATAAAAGTCTTATTTTGTATATGTGTTCTGTTATTCCAATACACTGGTTCAACCTACCTTCTTCGTTTCGTGTCTTTCTTCCTTGCCCCAACAGGCCACAGCAGAAACTAGTCATTATTAATTATTATACAAATAGAATAGGTTCTAATCGTGTGTTCCCTATAATTGAAATCCATCTCATGTGTTTATTTTGCTAAATATTAATTTAGATAAAATTTGATTTATTCTTTTCTTCACAAAGTTTCTAATCTGTTGTTTTTTATCTCTTCTTTTACTTGTAGGATATTATGAATTTCAAAATAAACATCAATGGTTCACTTCTAATGATTCTCTTCTGTTCATAACAGAATTTGGGTCATTTATTTAACTTTTACTCAGTCAACTTTCACTAAATAATATAATCTATGTGTTCAGCAAGACACTTCGGCCTTTAACACAGAACAAGAACAATCTAGAGCCTGCCAGATTTTGGTATTTTTCCATATATATATATATATTGCTCTCTGTTAATTGTTCCGGGTTTGGATCACCTAATAAACTTTTTCATGGTTGAATTAGTCACATTCACTTTCGCACTAATAACATTTAGAACGTCATTAATTCATCTTCTTCCCCTCGCTAGAGTTAAATAGCAGGAGAACATTAGCTTTGGTTAGCAACCAGTTATGGTTATGGATAACTCTAACTTCAATATTTTAGTAGAGCTGCTGTCGAGACTTGGTAGCATTGTGTTATCATAGATGGATTTTCAAATTTTTTTTTCTACAGGGTGCGATGAATGAATTGTCGTTTAAATTACGTAAAAATAAAAATAACACTGACATCTCATATATTAGCTAAAATTACACAAAAATATCTTGAAATAGTAATGAGTAAATTTCTTCAAGAAAATCGGTTTGTCTGTCTGTCTGTTCTTATCTCTCTTGTTTCTTAGCTCGTTGTAAAAGTTGGTACCAAATTTAGAAAATTAAAAACAAAATTTGACGTACAGCAAAAATATTTATTAGTTGTTGTGACGTAGCTCGAACACGTGACATACGGTTCACAATATATAAAGGACTAATATCGAGTAGCGACAGTGGAGTCGGCAGCTGACGGCTAGCACGATCATTGTCTACTCAGCTCACAAGCTGTTGCCACCCTACACGGATGTGTACTACTGTATCTACCGAGAATAAGCGTATTACTTACTTATATCTGTGAATTATCATTCCTCCCCGATACAACAGATCTGGCGACGAGAGATTCGATCTAAACTTACTATAGAGCACAGACAGATCCAGCGACTCGCCTGGAACTACTACGAATTGATAACAGATTTGACGACAAAATATTCAAGATTCCAGCGACTCGCCTGGAACTACTACGAATTGATAACAGATTTGACGACAAAATATTCAAGAGCCAAACTCGCATCAAATTACCAAAAAATTGTCGATAAAAAAAGACAAAGATTCAAAACTTTCCACGGATTGATAACTCAAAAGTCGTAGGTTCAAACCTAACTACCTAAAGAGTGGCGTTTCGGAATATATATATATATATATATATATATATATATATATATATATATATATATAATGGAGGGCATTAGAACTTTTGGAGGGGAGATGCTGTGACGCAGCTCGAACACGTGACATACGGTTTACAATATACAAAGGACTAATATCGAGTAGCGACAGTGGAGTCGGCAGCTGACGGCTAGCACGATCGTTGTCTACTCAGCTCAATAGTTGTTGCCACCCTACACGGACGTGTACGACTGTATCTACCGAGAATAAAAATATTACTTACTTATATCCATGTATTGTCATTCCGCCACGAGTCAACATTAATTAAGAACATAGTCTCCATCATTTCCATCGGTTTGCAAATGTGTTCATGTCGTTTTCGTAGAAACGTCGTGTTTTCTGTTGGAAGAAGGCTGTAGGATAATGTTCTACTGACTGTACAGTCGTTTTTTGTAATCTAAATTGTGCTGTAGAGACTCGAAAAAAAAGTAAATCCGAAGGAGACAAGGCATTGATAATACGGTGTGTGCTGAGGGGTTTATCATTTAAACTCTAAGTTCCTGTTTGCGTTGTACGTTTTGGTGCAGAATGTAGATTGGGGTGCAGTGAATGTCGGTTCGGAACGAGAAATCGGAGAGCCGAACTTGAATTCCAGTTGAATTCGTAACATTTACTTACACGCAAAAACCCTTGGAAAAAGAATTAATCCATCTCTTCTCCCACCTGCTATTGATTAAATAACGGGACAGATTGGTTACTATAGCCATGTTCCGCAACCAGTCTGCGTATGGTGTGTGTGTATACATATATATATATATATATATATATATATATATATATATATTGAAAAGAATAGACGTCATAATTATCCCAAAACCGAAAAACCTTTCGGCCAACACTTATCAAGGGCTTTGTTGGTTTAAATTATAAAGGGTCATGAAAAAAGACAAAACCAAAAGGGATTACTCACAATACTGGGAGAAGATGGAACTCTTTTAAAAATATTTTGTGAGTAAACCCTTTTGGTTTTGTCCTTGTTTATGACCTTTTATAATTTAAGCCAACGAAGCCCTTTGAAAGTGTTGGCCGAAAGGTTCCTCGGGTTTTGGGATAATTATGACGTCTATTTTTTTCAAAGTTATCTGTGGTTTCTGTGGGTACAATATATATATATATATATATCCGAGTGGGTACAGAACGAAGAAAGAATTTTTTCCGTGCAAAACATTAATTTGAAACAGTGCTCGCTATATGATGTATAGAGCTGTGAATATTTACTATAAATTATGTTTTAGAACATGTACATTATTTTTTTTATTTTTTAATTATTAAAAAAAATTGTTAAATTATTAAAACAATTATTAAACGAATTAATTAAAAAAAATTTAAAAAATAATGTACATGTTCTAAAACATAATTTATAATATATATATATATATACATATGTGATAAAAATGTTAAGGAAATATGAGGTATTTCCTTAACAAAAAGAGAATAAACCAATTAGACGAATATTTCATGAATCAAACAGAAAGTATTGCGAAGTTAATAAACTGGTTGCAAAGATGCAAGATTTGAATAAAAAATGAACGCAGAATTTTATTTCAGGGATATTACAAAAAATGATATGATTGAGTGGGAAATATAATCTTCTGGGAACTGTAAAAGACTGAAACTCAGCGACACATTATATATATATATATATATATATATATATATATATATATATATAGTCTAAACGCTTAATACTTGCTTGTCAAGTCCATCTTCCTTCTGAATTCTAGTGTTTTGTTGGGGATAGAACATTGACTTCTAGCTACAGAATAGAATAAACGATAAAGATATTGCCTTGAGAAAGAATGGCAGATGAGCATCCACTTTTTAAGACAAGAACACAAAAAAAGAATCAGTGCCATTCACACGACACATTCCGACAACATATTTGTTCCTTTCAATGAATTATTCCCCTGGTATAGTTGATTACATTTCTAAGCTATTCATTAGATAGATAGATAGATAGATAGATAGATAGATAGATAGATAGATAGATAGATAGATAGATAGATAGAAAAAGAACAAGTTTTAAACAGAACCACAAAGAAAGAAAGAAAGAAAGAAGAACAAACTTGAGACAGAACAAGATAGATAGATAGATAGATAGATATATAGATAGATAGATAGATAGATAGATAGATAGATAGAAAGAAAAAGAACAAGTTTTAAACAGAACCACAAAGAAAGAAAGAAAGAAGAAAAGAAAGAAAGAAAGAAAGAAGAACAATCTTGAAACAGAACAAGATAGATAGATAGATAGATAGATAGATAGATAGATAGATAGATAGATAGATGCGACCAGACTGATTGAGATAGATAGATAGATAGATAGATAGATAGATAGATAGATAGATAGATAGATAGATAGATAGAAATAAAAAAGAACAAATTGTAAACAGAACTACAAATAAAGGAAGAAACAAACAAAGAAATAAAGAACAAGCTTGAAATAGAACATGATAGATAGATAGATAGATAGATAGATAGATAGATAGATAGATATTTATATCTTGATAGATAGATAGATAGATAGATAGATAGATAGATAGATAGATAGATAGATATATCTTGATATTGATAGATAGATAGATAGATAGATAGATAGATAGATAGATAGATAGATATTTATATCTTGATAGATAGATAGATAGATAGATAGATAGATAGATAGATAGATAGATAGATAAAAAAAAAAACTTTGAAAATCAATATCCTGTTTAGGGTTTTTATCACGATAGCCCCACAATCTAACGATTTACTTATTAATCTTTTCATATATTTATGACCAAATTCAGTTAAATAAATTTGCATTCAGCATTCGATATCATTCTTTCCGCCCAATAGGAAATTTCTTTTCAGTCGTTGTCTGTAAAGCGTTTTCTTTCGCTGCTTTCTTTCACTGAAACGCTTGCAGGAAATTGTCTCTCAAGATTTACAATATCCCATTTGGGCAGAACAAGAAATCAATAATAATAATGATAGGAAAAACACGCGAAGAAAATAATCTTGAAAGCCTGTGGAGGTTTTTATTCAGAAAAATAAAAAAAATAATGTGAAAACAATAACAACATTAACAAGAGAAATAACTTTTTCACGGCTGCACAGAACTTATCAGTAGAAATCCATGTTAAACATATGACAGATGCATTAAAACTTTCATCTGTACAATGACAAGGAAGAAATATAACCTTCAAATAATAACAAGAAGAAGAAAAAGATGTCTTTTTTCAAAAGAAAACATCTACAGAAAACTGTTGCGAACACTAGCCAGACCCGGTTACCGACAGAGGGCTTGTAAAAATTTGATCAGACTTTACTATATATCAAAGCTAATCGCTCAGACATGTTGCTCAAAGGCCACAGAAACGGTAAACTGCATCCGGCAAAAAGGCCCCTGATTGGGAGGTTATGAGATGGAACCACCTCTTAATTGCTGTTGTTCCCAGGTCTACCCTGGAGTGGTAGCACCTGTTAGGATCCCAACTATGGGCAAATAATTAACCCCCAAATTGGAGTCAAAATACTATAAAAGTATAAAAATAGACATTTATAGAAATATATACATTTTTGAAGGAAAAATATTACTAAAAATACATTTTTAAACAAAAAAAATTATTACCAGCAATACATTTTAGAATACAAAACTAGAAGAAATATTCGGTTTTCTAAAATAAATAAATAAAAATTTACATGAAAATCTGACTAAACTTCTCACTATAACTGAACATTAAAAAAAATCTCAAAACCCTACTTTCCAGGTATTAAATAACACACAGGGCTTGATATGCCGTTAATTAAAATTCAACATAAAAATCAAAAGACCACAAAAATTGAATGTGCTTTCTTTTTGATATGACAATTCCTGTAGATTGTATATAACGTCTTTGAAGGTATTTAAAAACTTTCAAAATGCTTGAACCTTGAAAACATTCTAAAAAGTGTGGCACGAGGTCATCAATAATTCCAGTTGTAGTTAGAGCCCTCCTCGAAGTGATTCAAAAAGGTTCCCAAAGACTCACTGAAGGGGTTCCGTGTAGCCCAAGGTTTAAAGTAATACAAAAACAATTGTACTTACAAGTCGAGCCTATACCTTACAAAGGGCTTTGTAAAATGTGTATGATCTCAGGTTTTTCTTTTTATCAACAAATGCTCAATGAAAAATTACGTGATGCGATTTCTAACCTCAGGTCTCCGATGCATTTTTCTAGTAGCTAATTTGAAAACAGCGTTCCTGTTTTCTCTGCTGATACTAGTATATCGATGATGTGGTGAGATCTATGCTAAAGACTTGTTTTTCATAGTTAGAATACAATTACCGTTAACAAAAAATCAACATTCTTTACTAGTATACCAAGAGATTGGAGTTGCGATAAACATTTCCAAAACAGAAATTATTATTGGAATGAAAGTATTAACGGCACATATCTTATAACTTTCATCAAAATTCAAAATTAATAAATGCTAAACATTCTAAACAGCTCGGTGGATGGATCAATTATAGCAACTGTAAGATAGGAAATAAGAGAATTGAACACAGGAGTGGCTGCACTAGGAGTAGTTTCTTTCCAATTCCTTTCAAATTGCACAATGAAGATAATATTGAAGGGACATGCCTCCCAATACTATCATACGAACGCGGGTGTCACTCAAGGCTCTATTCTAGGTTCTACGCTTTTCCTGATCTACATTAACGATCTCCTCGATGTAATAAAATCCCAAGAACGTATCTACACTGACGACACTACGGTTTACTCTCACCTCGATAAAAAATCTGCAGAGGCTGACAAAGCAAACCTCGCTGCCGAGCTTGATAAGGACCTCCAATCCGTGGTGGACTGGGGTAAGAAATAGCTCATGACTTTTAATGCTTCCAAAACGAAGCTGCTATCGATTAACCATCATAGACAATCGCTCCTACCCGCCATTAGCATGGATCAGGCAAAACACTGCGCTTCCTCGGGTTAACTTTCACAACAGACCTCAAGTGGAATGACTATATAGAATCCATAGCTAAATCCGCTGCTAAGAAGGTCGGTTCTCTGTGTAGGGCCAGGAAGTTTTTCCAGTCTAAAACCATTCTGCACATATATAAATCTACCATCTGCCCGTGCATTGAATACTACTGCCATATCTGGTCGGGTGCTACTGCTATCCACCTAGGGGTCCTTGACAAAATTCAACGGAGAATCTGTAATGTGATGGATCCCGACTTGGCAGCTCAGATACAGTCACTTTCTCATCGTCGCAAGGTAGCTTCCCTGTGTCTCTTCTCCAATTACTTTCACGACTTCTGCTCGAATGAACTTAGCTCACTGCTGCCTCTATATATAAATTTACTCGAACCACAAGATTACTAACTAGGTCTCACCCTTTTACTGTGAAATCAACAAAATGTAAATGTAAATTCTACTCCAACAGCTTCTTTTCTCGCACTTCCCGCCTGTCGAATTCCCTTCCGTTTACTTGTTTCCCCGGCAGCTAAAATCTCCAAATATTTAAATGTAAAGTCAGTAGTCATCTCCTATCTCACTAACCTGCATCTTCTCTCTCATGTTCTCTTTTCCGTCCACTCCACTCTCATCGATATTCTCATCCTTCTTTTACCCTCTTTCTGACACCCCCTATAACCTGTCACTCTTTCCCATAACTTTCTTCCTATGTAATATTTGTAGAAAGACAGAGGGAAGCCACATCCCGCCGGTGAGGAAGTGAATGGAATCGAGCTGCCAGGTCGGGACCAATTACATTAAAGGTTCTCCTTTGGAGCTTGGTGTCAAGAACCCTGAGATGAACAGCAGGGGCCACTGACCAGATATGACAACAGTATTCTATGCACGGTCGGATGGTTGAACACGACAACTGCATGCCCATATCAGTTTCTGGCAATAATCACTGGAAATTGAACAACACCATGTCTGCTCAAGTATTCATTACGAAACATGTGGCTTTCACAACATCAAGGCCTGAATTAAAGAATGTTATACGGAAGATCTTGATTCTTGTCCTGATGTCAAATTTATCCAGGTTATTTCTTAGATTTTAGAAATTATTGGCAAAAAATAAAATCCGACAAACATGGATAAATCCGACAAACATGGATAAAATCCGACAAACATTGTACCTGTAAATAAAATGTCGTGTGAAAAGGGTTTTTTTTTCCCATTACATAGCTTTTTAATTACCTTCACTCCTGGCAATACTTATTGTTTTAAAATGTGATTCTTAGAATTGGTATAAAGCAACCAGTTAAGTGTTATGCATGATATACGCTTGGGCGATCATTTCTTTTTTGATTCATGACTGACAAGGCAGAAAATTTTCCCGCAGTATGTTGCTTTTTCTTTCTGTGGTAGACTGGTTGCCAGCCATGGCTATAATAATCAGTTTGTCCTGCTACTCAACCCATAGCTGGAAGGAGAAAAAAATGATATATATTTCTATTCAGTACAGTATCCACGGCTAACGAATATATACAAAAATACAGAACAAGAAATTGCAATGAATTAACAAGACAAAACGTACAGGCAAAAGAAAAGAGGGTCTAAATAGTTATTAACCGACGAAGCAAATCAGTCAGAATCTTAATCTGCATGTCAAAACTTATTTGAAGAAAAAGAAAACCCTTTAAATAGATACTCGTAGACTCTTTCAGGCTGTGAGTCAGTCCATCGGTTAAGTGCCGAAGGGGTGCTCGCTGCTCTACAACATATATCCATCTTCCAATGGTATTTTGTGCGTAGGTGAATGTAACAAATTGACCAGAATTCGAACTCGGTCTACCGATTTCAAATTCCAAATCTATATTCATAATGATGAAAGTGAATTATTGAATTTTTTTGTTATTGAAAACAAAAATATTAAACACTTATTTATTTGTTTATTTACAAAAATACCTTTATATTTACATTATTCTAAAAACTAATACAATTAAGACAATACAATATTTATCATTTACCAAATGACCAATAAATACATGTGAAAAAATTGTGTTATTCATAAATTCAACATTTATTATTAAAATATGGAAAATAACTATAAAGTAATCTTTAATATTTACCATCTTATAAAGTTTGATTCAATGTTCCTCAAACATTTCAATAAATAATTTAATAAATAGGGTAAATAAACAAACTAATAAGTAATTAGTTTCTACTATTTTTATTGTCTACTAGTAGCAGTTGAACCCGGTTTCACTCGGGTAGTTTAAGGAATAAAAAGAATAAAAGACATATGATGTATTTACATAGCAAATACTTACACAACGTTCACCCTCGTCACTTTTAAATGGAGTCTACCTCACTGGACATGCGAGAAAAAGTGGTGATTTTTAAGGTGGGGAGAACTAAAGTTTTTACTTTTAACGAAGGCCAATAATCGGACAGGACCGAGGAATCAGATACTTTACTACTCCAATACACTGTCTCAATGAGAGCTCCACTGGCAGAGAGAGTTTCGGGGTTTTCATCCGGGTGATGAAGGAAGAGTAAACAAATGGAATTAAGTTCCAAACTGCCTGCAACAAAAATTTCTGACAAGTTAAAAAAAATAAACCACCTGAGGAGAACGGTCAATTAAGCAAAGAAAAAACTACGACTTACATTTACAGTGTGAGCTAGACTCCATTTAGAGTTGAATTTAAAGGACCTCCAATCCGTGGTGGACTGAGATAAGAAATGGCTTGCAAAATTTAATGCTTCCAAAACGAAACTGCTCTCTCTTAACCATCATAGACAATCGCTCCTACCCTCCGATTAGCAAGGAACATGCTGGCCTCCCTGAGAGTAAAGCACTACGCCTCCTTAGTCTCACACTCTCAGCGGACCTCAAGTGGAATGACTAAATCGAATCCATTGCTAAATCCGCTGCTAAGAAGGTGGGTTCACTGTGCAGCGCCAGGAAGTGTTTCCCGTCTGAGTCTATCCTGCACATATATAAATCTACCATCCGCCCGTGTATTGAATACTGCTGCCACATCTGGTCGGGTGCCTCTGCAGTTCACCTCGGGGTTCTTGACAGAATCCAACGTAAAATCTGTAATTTGATAGATACCGACTTGGCAGCTTGGCTGCAGTCGCTATCTCACCAGCGTGACATGGCTTCCCTGTGTCTCTTCTATAAATACTTTCACAGCTTTTGCTTCAATGAACTTAGATCACTGGTGCCTCCAAAGTATGAATTTACACAAACTACTAGATTAGCAACTAGGTCCCATCCTTTTAGTGAATACGATAAAATGTAACTCGAATTTCTACTCTAACAGTTTCTTTTATCGCACTTCCTGCCTGTGGAATTCCCTTCCATATACTTGCTTCCCCGACAGCTACAATCTCCAGGAATTTAAATGTATGGTCAATAGACATCTCCTATCTCACTAACTCGCATTCATTCACTCATGTTCTTTTTTCCATCTACTCCATCCACATCCTCGGTATTCTCATCCGTCAATTACCCTCTTCCTGACATTCCCCATAACTAACTCCCCTTTCTCATGACTTTCCTCTATGTAACCCCCTGCGCAACAGTGGCAGTAGAACGCCTTGCTTGGGGTGAGATGATTTAAAAAGATTAAAACGTGAAGTGATCGATTCTATATAATAATCAATACATAAACTTATCCCTGACTTTGTGGGGTGAAAATATATATTTTTCTACCCCTAATTTTGGCTTTCTGAAAAATTTCAAGGTGTCGTTAGCGTTGTAAAATTTTGATCTACATCTGAGCGCAACTCCCGTCGAGCTAGACCGCAAAATGCAGACGCTAAGTCGAATCTATCAAACAAACAAATACTTCCACAACGTCCACCCTCGTCACTTTTATAGATATACATTTTCAAGAATAAAGAAAATGTATAAATTCAATTTCATATGTTTAAGTTTTATTCAAATTTTAATCACCGATTTTTAAAACAACAGACATTGTCAAAGAGTGAAACTGAAAGTAGTGTCATGGAAAAGTAAAACATCCTTTTCACAAACCCTCTTATTGAGGGCACGAATTGTGAAACCAACAATGACGAAGTCCTTTTTATTTACTACTTTATAATATTTGAATTGATTAACAACTATCCGAAGATTTTCCAATTATTCTAATAAACAGAATAATAGAATAATAGAATAATAGAATAATAAAGTAAATAAACAACTTAATAAATAAATAATGTTTATAATTAGAGTTTAATTTCTCAAGTTTCTCAGTTTCATATGCTTAGGTTTTATTCCAGATCATCGCTTTTTTAAAACAATAATCATTGCCGAAGATTGAAGATAGCTAAAAAAAAAGTAGTATCATGGGTGGGGGTGGGGAACATCCTTTTGACTCTCCGTCTTACAATGATGAAGTCCTTATTATTTACTAATTCATAAAGTTTGAATTGATTTACAATTATCCGAAGATTTTCCAATTATTCTAATAAACAGAATAACAGAATAATAGAATAATAGAGTAAATAAACAAATTAATAAATAAATAATGTTTATTATTAGGGTTTAATAATTTTTCAAGAACAAAGAAAATTTATGTTTTATTCCAGACCATGGGTAAAAGTGTAGTATCATGGTGGAAAAACATCCTGTAGAAACTCCGTCTTACTGCGGGGACGATGAGCCATGTTTGCCAAAAATGATATATTTTTTCTGTATTTACTCCGGAATTAATGCAAGGAAAAATAAATTGGCATGAAGACAACAGTCGCTTTTCATGCCGTCCGAATGCAACGTCAAAAAACAAATGTACACAGGCCAAAAGAGATTAAACCGGAGGGAACAACATATGTGAAAAATATGAAATTAAAAATACATCATCATCATCATCATCATCATCATCATCATTATTATTATTATTATTAGTAGTAGTAGTAGTAGTAGTAGTAGTAGTAGTAGTAGTATTCCTGTGACCGGGCATGGTCCTAGGAATGCTGCGCATCAGTATACGTAACAAGTTCTCTCTACATAATGCGCAGTGTGTCTTGGCTAATTAAACCTGGAGGGGTCCATCCCTCTCCAGGTCAAACCTCAATCGATGTTCCCCAACTTGAAGACTCGGTTTTGTCGCGGCCAAGTGCGTGTTGACTTCAGGATGGGGGTAGTCGGGGCCATTCACTTCAGCTTTTTTAAAAGCCCTCCCCGCAGCGAGAAGACTTATAAAAGTGACATTTCACCTGCCATTATTATAACTCTTAAAATATTGCTAAAATATCTTTCAAATTATTCAAGTGCCATACGGGATACACGCTTTGAGTGATCATGTCTCGAAAGAGACATGACTTACTAGGCAGAAGATTATCCCGCAGTAGTTTACTTTCTGTGATAGAAAAGAGACGGATTAATACCTTTCCCAAGGGTATTTGTGCTTAAGTGAATGCAAGGAATTCAACTAGAATTCGAACTCGGCTCTCCGATTTCTCGTTCCGAGTCGATATCCATTGCACCACAACGCACATCCAGAATGTATAAACCAATCCGAAAAATATACTGAAAGAAATAAAAATGGTAGAATCGTAAATCCAAGGAGAAATCGAAACCATTCAGACGACAGCATTGGTAGAATTGACTAGCATACAGAGCAGGGTTCCTGGAGTATTGATGAGAAATGTTGTCACTTGATCTCCAATGAAAACACGTGGGTTATTATTAATATGAACAGTCAACGAATAGATGATGATGATGATGGTGGTGGTGGTGGTGGTGGTGGTGATTGATGATAAACGAAAAAAATTATTCAGGAAAATCGAAAATCGTTTTCGTTGGATCTTAACAAGTTTATTGCAAATAATGACTAAAAAGAAAAGAACAGATTAAAAAGATGGCGATATAAAAAAAAAAAAAGAGCTAACTAAATGCAAGTTGATTTGAGAAAAAAAAAAAAAAAAAAAATATATATATATATATATATATATATATATATATATATATATATATCAGCCCACGTCTTTTCCTCGCTCGTTTCTTTTCCTATCGAAAATACCCGAATCCCTAAACGCATTCGAGAATCAAACTATCACGCCTATCTGTGGCGATAATCTTTTATGAAGCAAAATGGCTTAATCGCTACGGAAATTGGCGAAATAGGCCCGAAGATTAACGTGGATAATAAGAAACGCGCGTGACGATGATTCCTTTTGCAGTTGCCATTGGGTCCAGGCAATGTAATAAATTATGAAATCTTTATGAAGAACCGTGTGAAAACGGATCAACTACAAATAGGCTGAGTGAGACGCAAAAAATGTCTGTGTGTCCCACCTTCGAAATGTTTGGCTTCCCGCTATAAAAAAAAAAATGATCGTTTTATGTTTATAAGATTGAATAATTTGAAAGTTTTAAATATGGGAATTAAAAATGATTTATAGGCCAGCACAATCGTACATTAAATTGATTTTAAGTTATAATCGATTTAACTTAAATATATAGCAAGATTATTAATATGACTATACGCACGCATATAGCCACACGGGTTTTGCCGTTAGGAATTGTTATCAATTTACTTACAAACACCTTTATAGCTAGAGTAAGTTCGATTTCCAGTAGATACTTAATATTGGTGGTTTGTGCCGTCCGCTTAATATATATGCCTATATTCTCGCTTGAAGAACTGTCTTCTGGTTCCATATTTCCCAGTTAATTTTAATCTATAATAATTTAAATGTAATTTCAATCGCTATTTACTGTTATGTAATAGTATAAATAAATAAAAAAAAGAAAAAATCAAATTAAAAAAAAAAGAAGAGAGAAAGAGAAGAAGAATAAAAAGAGAGTATAAATAAATTTTTTAAAAAAAGTAAAAAACGTAAGCGAGAAAGAGAAGAAGAAAAGAAAAAGTATTCAAAAAATAAAAAATAAATAAATCGGGGACTTCCGGTTTAGGACGAAAGATCTACACTTTACTAGAATGTTCTGGGTGGTTCTAGAAGCGTCCTGAAACCGGAAACGGAAGATATTCCCTACAAATATCCGGGCTATAAAAGATGGGGAGTGAACAGACTGAGATAGTTGCGGTTAGTGGGTGGGCGCATTCCTCTCTCTCTCTGTCTCTCTCTCTCTGTCTCTCTCTTTCTTTCTTTCTTTCTTTCTTTCTTTCTTCCTTCCTCACTGCTGTCCAGCAGCTTTTAAAAAAACAAAAACAGACAAAGAATCAACGCATCTTAGTGTTGGCTACATAATTCAGTGTATCATGTTAATTAATAAATGTCATCTTTATTATTATTATTTTTTATCGTTTCACCCCAAGCAAGGCGGTACCGCCACGGTACCGCCACTGATGCGCATGGGGCTACATAAGAGATTAAAGGTTTATGCAGGAGGAGAGTGAAGAGAAAGATGAGCCAGTTACAAGGGTGTCAGAGAAAGAGCAAGAGAAGGATGTGAACACAGGTATGAAGACAGTTGCGAAGGTAGAGAGAAAGGAAAAAAACAAGATACTCGGGGTGATGTAGAAAGAACTGGAGTCAAGTGGATAAGAAATAGGAATTGACATTGCATTGAAATTCCTGGAGGTTGTAGCCGTCAGGAAATCAAGTATACGGAAGGGAGTTCCACAGGCGAGAAGTGCGAGTAAAGAAGCTGATAGAGTATAAATTTTGGCTGCATTTGGTTGATTTCACTGGGCCTTGTTGCCAGTCTGGTTGCACGAGTAAATTCTTGAGGAGGGAGCACGAGTGACGTAAATTAATCGGAGCAGAAGCCATGAACATAATTGTAAAAGAGACAGAGGGAAGTCACATCTCGCCGGTGAGGAAGTGGCTGGAGTCGAGTTGCCAGCTTGGGAGCAATTACATTAGAAATTCTTCTTTGGAGCCTGTCGAGAAAAAGAAGTCAAATTTGTCATTCAACAATTGTTTGTTTATATTTTTGATCGTTCAAATATGGATTCAGTTTTGATGGCCTTCCAATCGTTCCAGAAAAGAATATGAGAACGTTGCATCTACTGTCTTCCTTACAAAAGTTTCTATTCCTAATTCTAATAGGGTTACGTCAATTGAAGAAATACTTTGCAATCAAAACGTCCTTTCTAACTGCCGAACCTAAATCTTGCGACAAACGCTATCATTCACAAAACAACACACAAATATATCACCAAAAACACAAACTTCACCACTTATACACACAGGGGTCTTGTGCCCCCTGAACCTAAGATACGAAGGCCACCCACTCTACTACATCTCAATTTTTATAGGGTCTTCTTTATTATGTGCTATGTCACCTCAGGTCGTAGGCGATCCTGGCCTTCCACAGATCCCTACCCCTAGTAGCTCTTAACACGCTTTGTTCTAATACCCCTCCCAAAGGCCTCTGTGCTTTCCATTTGCTCAAACATATCGGGTATGTAACGCCTTGCTTTCCCCTGTCTATTTCAATTTATCTAACCAGTGAGTATAAGATTTTCCAAGACCTCCTTCCTCATTGCATATCACAGAAACTTTAGTTGTCTTTTCTTTATCTTAAGTATTACATTCCTTTTGGTTTGCATCCTCTCCAAAACCTCATTGTTACCCACATGTTCAGTCATGGTATCCTCAGCATCTTTCTGTAGAGCCGTTTTCCCTTCATCTTTGATGAGATTGTCCAGCATTCGCAGCCATATTGGAAAACAGACATCAGATAACAATCCAATACTCTCTTCTTTATAGGGTAGTATTCATATAAAATGTAAATCTTACTGTAATCTAATTATGTACAATAATGGATAATATGCAATACAGGCGGACAATCAACTGAAAATTGAAAATAAATGCAATGTATCTAACTACAAGTTAGAGACACGTAATAATAGATCCTTCCATCTTCAATAAATCAAAAATGCTTTGCTTCATTTTTGAGAATCAACCTGAGATTTTTTTGTTAAAAAGGATAAAAAAAAAATGAATATTCCCCCAGAAACAAAAGGAACTCGATACATAAAGCCACAAGTTTATTCGCCTGAAGAGAGTCAACTTTAGACTCGAAACACGTGTAGCGTCACAAATACCATTATGGACATTTAAAATATCATAACATTTATAATAACAACAAAAAACAATAAATATACACTTTAAACAAAACGTTCACGGCCTCTCACACTTTTTATTCTATATATATATATATATATATATATATATATATATATTATAAATTATGTTTTAGAACATGTACATTATTTTTTAATATATGTCCTCGACAATCATATGTTTGTTTCAACGTTGGGTACGTTTCAACGTTGAAACAAACATATGATTGTCGAGGACATATATTAAAATTAATGTACATGTTCTAAAACATAATTTATAAAAAATATTCACAGCTCTATACATTATATATCGAGCACTGTTTTAAATTAATGTTTTAGACGGAAAAAATTCTTTCTTCGTTCTGTACCCACTCGGATATATATATATATATATATATATATATATATTGAAACCTACGATAAACAAAACAAATTCACAAATTTTGACAAAAAATAAATAAAAAAAGATAAATACATCAGTATGACGTCAAATGCCGCTAAAGATTTTCATTAATCAACAGTCAGCTTTAACGAGTATAAATACCGGTAGAAAAAGCAAACGTTGATAACGCGAGTTACAAAGCACTGCCCAGAGCCCAATTCAAGCTTGAAGGTCTGCGCGTTCGGGTGCAGTACACGCCGGCCCTGTATACACCCACAGTTAGATAGAAAGAGATCGGTAAACCGTATCTTGTTTATAAGATTGCTAATAAGAAACATTCTTTCAACAAAGCGGGGGCTTTTATTCTTGGCTAAAATTTGTCACATGATGAAAAAAAAGATGGCCCTTTTATATTAACTAAAAACCATAGATTCGATCACACCAAATTTGAGGAAACTTTCCATACAATGTATCTTAGCAGCCATCATTACAAATACCGATGAAACTACATTAGCCAGGACCAAAGATATTTACTGATGTTGCGGGAAGTCGAATATAGAATTTATATTAAAAAGAAACTTCTTTGAATAATGGGTTTCTGTAGCGTGTTTGTTCGTATAACACACAACAATATAAATTAGATTGAAGGAAACAAGACAAATTGTCATACAAGAAATGACCACAGGAGAGTGACTAAAAATTCAACAGTAAAAGAATTTTAAATAAACAATAAAACGTACATACGTGGTTGAATAATTTCTTGTCGATAATCACAAATGAAAAAATGTCTGAAAGATTGTTCATGCAGAGTACAATTCAACAAAAGTCAATATTTTGAATTTGGTAGGAAAAATACAAGACTGTTGCTGCAAGAAAAAGTTATCGAAATATGGGTGTGTGTATGTGCGTTGTTTAGGTATATAGAAATAAGTTGCCGGGAGTTATTGGCCTTTACCTGTTGGATTTCTTGTATAAGCGCACTCAATAACTCGGTTCGTGAAGTGAAGGAATATTCACTCTTTCAAATTAATTGTAGGAAGAATCTCAACGAGGTCGATTGTTGAATAAATGTTATTTTTACGCGGTCGATTGAAGAGTTGGTGATTGGACACGCGTGGAGGTTATTGGCGTCTCTCAGAGTTCGCAAGCTGACCGACTCGAATTAAGTTTTATCATCACTTTTATACATTTAGATTTCTGGAAAGTGGATCAAAGACGTTTGGCGCGAAAGAAGAAATCCATTTCAGTTTTAGAGTGTCTCGACCAATGAAAAGGTAGATTTATATGTTTGAAGTGATGATTGGCTAAAAAAGGCTCTTTGTACGAAGTGTATACTTTTTTAGAAAGGGTAGAGAAAGGTTTATGTGAAATATCCCACACTGACTTTAAAATCTTATCCGTGGATACACACAGACATGTTGTAACTCCCTGTTTAGTGGGTATAATATCAGGTCTGAGATTACTCGCCGTGACGTCTATTAGGACACTGACGGAATGTTAGAATTACTGGAGTTCTTTATTTCAGTGCCTATGCTAGTCCATTTGTGTCACGGGGAAGGTATTTAAAATCTGTTCACGGACAAATATTACAAATTTTACAAACAAAAAAAGAAAGCGTCTGACGTGTGAATCGTGTCTCGAACGTTGATCACGCAACCCGGTGGCAACATGGTGTAGCCAGTAGTATCAAGGAAAGCCAAGTGGTGCTAAAAGACAAAAAAGAAATAAAAGATAATCCAGAAAGATAGTTAACTGAGGTTCTTCATAAAAGAGGACATCCTATCCAATCAATAACACATCTCCCCTTCGTCAGCACCTTTCACCTACGCCATCAGCTCCCCTCTGTACAGGTAAAATTCAATCAATTTTTTGTCTATATCTTATTTATCTGGCATTGTGTTTATCTTTGTTCTGTGTTAGATTCAACGAATTTCATTGGTTGGAATTTGTGCACAAAGACGTAAAACGTGTAAAAGGCTAAATATGCAGTCATATGCAGTCCATGAACGGATCAATAAAATTTTTATTGATATGCATCCGCCCGTGCATTGAATACTGTTGCCATATCTGGTCGGGTGCCCCTGCTAGTCTCCTTGGGATTCTCGACAAGGTACAGCGGAGGGTCTGTAATGTGATCGATACCGACTTAGCAGACCCCCTGCAGTCTCTCTCTCACCGGCGAGACGTGGCTTCCCTGTGTCTCTTCTATAAATACTTTCACGGCTTCTGCTCCGATGAACTTAGATCACTGGTACCCCCTAGGTTCGAATTTGCACGAGATACTAGATTAGCAACTAGATCCTACCCTTTTACAGTGAAACCGATAAAATGCAACTGCAACTTCTACTCCAACAGTTTCTTTTCTCGCACTTCCCGACTGTGGAATTCCCTTCCACATGACTGCTTCCCCGACTGCTACAATCTCCAGGAGTTTAAATGTAAGGTCAATAGACACCTCCTAACAAACTAACTCGCTTCCATTCTTTCAAACACTCTTCCCACCCACCCATCTATCTATCACCCCCCCTTCTGACATTTCCTATATCTAACCACTTTTTCTATTTACCTTCCCCTATGTAGCCCCAAGCGCAATAGTGGCAGTGGAATGCTTTGCATGGAGTGAAATGATTAAAAAAAAATATATATATATGGGGGAAATGATTTGGATCTACGAACATTTTGGATTAGGAACGAATTAAACTTCTTAAAAATGTAATTAATATATATTTGAGCAGCTATCTTTTTTTAAACATGTTTCGTTAAAATGAACCGACAAATGAGATATTATTTTTTTATTTAATTTTCCAGTATTCTTACATTTTTTTTTTTGCTGGAGATAAGGAGTGTAAAAATGTTCCATAATTTTCGCCTTTCCAAGCGCTTTAAGCGACTTCACTGGCCATTTCCAAGGATGTTGTTATTTTGTTTTAATGTTTTGACTGTAATGTAACTTTTGTGGGGATTTTGTGTGTGTGTGTGTGTGTGTGTGTGTGTGTGTGTGTGTGTGTGTGTGTGTGTGTGTGTGTGTGTGTGTTTTTAGGAGAGTTCTTTAAAGTTATCACTTGACATGTGCGGCTAGGTACCACATGAGCATCTGTCTATTTTTATAAAACTTTAAAAACTTCATATTCACTGTTAAATAATGTCGGGTTGATGGTAGGAGAAAATTCTTTGATATATAGTGCCTCTCTTATACCGAGGTGCCTTTGATAATGTGATTTAAAAAATATACATATGTATGTATGTGTGTGTGTGTGTGTGTGTGTGTGTGTGTGTGTGTGTGTGTGTGTTAATATCCATTTCTTATTACTATAAACGTTACTCAAGAAATGTACTGCCTTAAAATATCGATAGGATTATTTTGTAGCGAACAAAACAAATGCTAAGCACTGACTCATTGATTTTATTAGAAATAGACGAATTTACAAGAATTTACAAAATCTTGCTTAGCAAAAGCGAATCCAAAATAAAACTCGTTAAATTTCACACCTTAATCCGAAATGTTTTTCGCTCAATAGAAAACTAGAAAACATCTAAAAACAAAATTCAAATAACCTTCAATTATCAGAAACAAACTCTTTTTACGGACCCTTTTCGCGATCCGACGCGAAGTTTGTTCGTCGTTCAATGGAAAGGCCAGAATCACATCCGGAAGTGAATTCCCAAATGATCTTTTCGAGCCCCACAAACGAAATAAAAGACGGAGCAAATTTGACTGTCGCCAGAGAGAAGACGAGCGAAATTAACACGTACTCTTGACAAACGCCAAGCGATCATTGTTATTACCTCTCTCTTTCTCCCTCACCTCCTTCCTCTTCATCGTTTACACATCTGTCTCTTTTTATATTTGATAGCCGAACGGAACCCATTAAGACTGACCAAATACTTCAAAGACATTTATACCCAAAAATAACGCTGATACAAACATACATACATACATACATACATACATACATACGTTTCTGCCTACATTCACACAAGTTACCACTACTAATTCTTGTTACTCTTAACTTCTTAATACTGTTTCTCATTGAATATTAACTTCTACCAATTCATGTTACTTTTTCTGTTAATAAATTTCTATTTAAACATACAAAAGTTACACTTTTATTCTTTCACAAATCCATCTTCTGATAACCTTTCGATAATTCTGTATAAAACCTGAGAGTTGTAGGAAGTTTAATTATGTTTGACACAGGGCCAATTTAATAAACATTAACCACCTGCCAAATTCTACAATGTAACAGCAATGGTACCACTGTAACTTGAAGTCTTGAGAATGTCCAGATGCATTTTTTTAATCATTTAACTACGAGCAAGGCATGACCACCACTAGTTCATAAGGCGTAATAGTGAAAAAAAAAACTGAGTACAATGGAGAAGGAAAACATAAAAGATGCACGAAAATCAAAAAGATAAGCAACTGAAGTTGCATTTAAATTCTTGGAGATTGTAACTTTCACGGAAGCAAATAAACGGGAGCGAGTTCACAAGCGAGAAGAGCAAAAAAAGAAATATACCAGTTATTCCTAAATGCCATGTCTTTTCAAAATGTCGCATTCATGACTTGACATGGCCGTGTTCTTTGTTAACTGTGGGTTGCAGTGAATGTTGTTAGGTAAGAGGGGCTTAAGGCCATATCACGTTGAATACACCGGTTCTCGCTCGATCACCGAAGTTAAGAAACGTTGAGCCTGGTCAGTACTTAGATGGGTGACCGCTTGGCAATACCAGGTGCTGTAAGCGTTAATGACGTATGTGCGTGCTTACGGCCATATCACGTAGAATACACCGGTTCTCGCTCGATCACCGAAGTTAAGAAACGTTGAGCCTGGTCAGTACTTAGATGGGTAACCGCTTAGGAATACCAGATGCTGTAAGCGTTTAGCGACGGATGTGCGTTGTGGTGCAGTGGATATCGGCTCGGAAAGAGAAATCGGTGAGCCGAGTTCGAATTCCAGTTGAATACCCTGCATTCACTTAAGCACTGGTATCCTTGGGAAAGATATTAATCCGTCCCTTCCCTCCAGTTATGGGTTAAATAACAGGGTAGGACTTGGGGATCCTGCCCTTAAAAACAAATTCCAATCAATCTTTATACTCGAAAAGAAAAAAGTGTTACTAGACACAAAACGTATATAAAAACAACAATGAATTGTTGAAAGAAAAATGTATTACAAGCAATAAATAAATAAAATTTAGTTGGCAATAAATGACACACCGAGGTTGATATGCCATAAAACAAAGCAACCAACCAACATCTTAGGTAATAAATGGAATTATTTCCAGTTGTGTTTATTCACAGCTATGAATTCAAAATTGTTCCTTCTCTAGACTAGATGCCAACCTAGCACAGAGAGACTAAGTTTAAGTTCTTATGAAAACACGGTTATTAGTGTCATTAAATATGAATAAATAAAATGCAATATTAGGAAATTTAATGGCAAAGGATATACGTTGTGGTGCAGTGGATATTGACACGGAACAAGAGATCGAAGTGCCGAGTTCGAATTCCAGTTGAATTCTTTGCATTCACTTACGCACAAATACCCTTATGAAAGGTATTAATCCGTCTCTTCCATCCAGGTATTGGTTAAATAACACGACAGATTAGGTTCTATAGCTTTGGCTGGCAACCAGTTTAACGGAGAAAGCAACGGCAACATACTGCGGGATAATCTTCTGCCCAATCAGTCATGTCTCTTTCGAAACATGATCACCCAAAGCGTTTATTACGTATGGCACTTAACTGACTGAATATAACATTTGAAAACATGATAAAGTCTTCTACTGGGCATAAAGTGGGGGATCAGATTATTACTACATAACAATATGAAACTGATCCCCCACACTAATTACTACTTAATAATATAATACATCTCTAGCTATGAGTCAAATAATAGGATAAATTCTATAGCCTTGGGTGGAAACCAGTCTACTGCGGAAAGCAATGGCAACCTACTGCGGGATAATCTTCTGCCCAGTCAGTCATGTCTCTTTCGAGACATGATCGCCCGAGGCGTGTATCACGTATAGCACTTCACTGACTGAATGGCAAAGAGGAAATATAACACCTTCAGTATTTTAGGACTTCATTGGACTAAAGTTTTGTTTGCGTTGATGTGATTACACATTCGTACGAAGCTGAGGAACGCTGACATTTTAATTCTATGAATTTTTTTTTCAGTATATTTTTGGATGTTTAAACTCGCTATTTTCATTCAGTTTCTTTTTCTTTATATATTAACTTTTTATTTTATCTTTATTATCAATGAGTGGAATATTTAACAAATTTCGTAAAAATATAAACGACTTTTGCGGTCTTCATAGCTTCCCGCAATCATTTCAAGAAAGTTCGAGAAAAGACAATATATATACAGTACTGTGCAAAAGTATTAAGACAAGAACTATTTTATCTTTTATGACGCATATTGACAGAAAATAAACAATTTAATTAAAGTAATTTTATCTGATTTACTCAACAAATGCTTTAACAAGAAAAAATACTTGTTACAAACTAAATTTAATATTAAGTATAATAGCCTTTTGCTTTGATCACAGCCTTCATTCTGTCAGGCATTGACATCGCAAACTTCTTCAATGTATCTAATGGTATCTCCTGGCAAGCAGCTTCAATTTGTTCCCAAAGTGTGTTTTGCAAAGTAACATTAGATTTATCAATTCGAGAGTGGGGAGTCAGTCATATCCAAGGATAATAGAATAATGAGTAGTTTCAAAATAACTTGTTTAATAGAAAATAGGAAAAATTAAATATAACTTTTTAAATACATTTCTTTTATATATAATTTTAAATAATCAATATTTGTTAGCAATTTACTTGGCTTTTCACCCTGTATTTGAATTTCAGTGAGGCTTTTAGGAAAATCACCCCTGTCCTAATACTTTTGCACACTACCGGTAGTGTGCAAAAGTGTTAGGACAGGGGTGATTTTAAACTTTATTTTGATGCCTTATAAAAGATAAAATAGTTCTTGTCCTAATACTTTTGCACAGTACTGTATGTATATACACACACACACATATATATATATATGAGAGAGAGAGAGAGAGAGACTATGTGTGTGTGTGTGTGTGTGTGTGTGTGCGCGTGTGTGTGTGTGTGTGTGTGTGTGTGTGTGTGTGTATACATATACACTACCGGGCATAATTATTAGGCCACCACAGTTTATTAAAAGAAATGATGTATTTCATACTATTTTTTACTATTTATTGCCATGTGAATAATTGTAAATGCAAATAGAATAGTTCTTTGGTTAATAGTGCACAATAACATGTGCATCAAATGAATTTATGAATATTTAATAATTACCTATATTGCAGTTTCATTAATGAAAGAATGAGGAAAATTTAGGGTGATTCGGACGAATTCATCTTTGCTTCCTTGCCTTGTGAAATTTTGCAAAGTAATAATAACAAAAGAACCATTCTATTTTCATTTAGAAATATCCACTTGGCAATAAATACTAAAAATAGTATGAAATGCATCATTTCTTTTAAAAAACTTAGGTGGCCTAATAATAGTGGCCGGTAGTATATATATATATATATATATATATATATATATATAGAGAGAGAGAGAGAGAGAGACAGACAGACAGACAGACAGACAGACATAGATAGATAGATAGATAGATAGATAGATAGATATAGCAAATCTACAGGGTGCGATGGGTAAATTGTCGCTGTTTGCCTTGTAAAAGTTTGCAAAGCAATAATAATAAAAGAACCATTCTATTTTCATTTAGAAATATCCAGTTGGCAATAAATACTAAAAATAGTATGAAATGCATCATTTCTTTTAAAAAACTAGGGTGGCCTAATAATAGTGGACGGTAGTATTTATATATATACATATATATATATATATATAAGCTATATGTGTGTGCCTGTGTTTGCGTGCGATAGGTAAATTCTCAGCGTTTACTTGTTTTGATTTTGCAAATGGATGTAGTATGTTTTTGATTTTGGTCACTACACAGAATAGTAGGATCAGTTGAGCACCGTCTGTAAGAAAAAGAGTAAAATGATGCAATTCTCTCTGCCATTGATTTGAAAACGGCATACTGTACTGCTTGGCATTCACACCGGAAGCTGAGGATAGTGCAGAAGATTCCGAAAGATTTGGAGGATATATACAGTAAACATTATTTTGAAGAGTATGTCTCCAACCACCTTTCCACGGGACTTCATATCAACACCGAGGCCTACATCAAATACCTTGAGAAAGTAGTACTGTGGTGATACCGAGAAAAAGCGATGGACCGGATGTTAGCGCTTTCACGACCAAAAAGCAAATGACCAAAAGTCGTCCGTGCGCCGCCGGCTCCGCACAAATGTTCCGGTTGAAAACTAAAAATTAATTAAATATTAAGTTTCCAGTTCGCGAGCCTACGCGAATTTTATTTATCAGCCAATGGGAAGCCCAAAATCAAATACAAGTGTGAAATCCCAATCTGCTGTGATCCAAAAAGAAGATATAAAAAGCGGATACAGAAAGCTTCGACAGGCAGACCGACTCGAGGAGAAGAGAGTAATTAGTAGCTCTTTTGACCGAAAGTCAAGCGGCTTACCTCTTTCCTTCTTCCCTGCCTCAAAACTACTTACTGACCTAAGGAGCGACTACATCAAAGACATTCCTTACTCATAGCGCTCCCCACATTCCTAAGCATTAATTCTCTTTCACCATATTACCATAAACAAATTTTAAAGTCCGTTGTACCCATATTCAAAGACTGTTTCCTTACATACCTCCGCTCCATTTTCGATACCTAAGCTTTATAATTACTCTTTTCATCATTTCATTGCCGCTATAGTATTTACTTGGGCCAAGAGGTTGGTTTCCGGAAGATACTATATCTAGCAACAGGATTCTATACCACACCACACATCAGGAGAAACTAATCATGGCTGGCAGATAATTTCCCCGACCACATCACTCCTTATATCTGACCACCTAACTCCCCATACGCGAGATCAACGAAACATCTTGTAACACCAAACATGGACTGAAGGCAAGGATGATAACAGCATTCTCCATTTTAAGCAAGAAGACAGTCCAGAACAGATGCCAATGTTTTCTGAAGGCCTTGGTTGAAATAGTGATCTTATAAAATTTAATCTTTCCTATTTCAAGAAATTTTTGTGTAATTTTGATAATTGTATCTGTTAAAATGAGATGTCAGTGCTATTTTTATTTTTCGTCATTCAGACGACAATTTATTTATCACATCCTGTGTATACAAATATACAAATTCAGTTAAAGACCAACAAAAGTTCACTGTAAAAAATGTTTTTACTATTTTTATATTTCTGACTGTTTTTTTTTTTAATTTCTGGTAAATATAGGGTAACCTAAAAAACGGAAATTTTTAAATTGTTTGTGGTGCAGTGGATATCGGCTCGGAACGAGAAATCGGGGAGCCGAGTTCAAATTCCAGTTGAATTCATTGTATTCACTTACGCGCAAATACCCTTGGGAAAGGTATTAATCCGTCTCTTCCTTCCAGTTATGGGTTAAATAACAGGACAGATTGGGTTTTATAGCCTTGGCTGGAAACCAATCTACCGCAGAAAGCAATGGCAACCTACTGAGGGATAATCTTCTGCCCAGTCAGTCATGTCTCTTTCGAGACATGTTCACCCCAGCGTGTTTCACGTATGGCACTTAACTGACTGACTGACAGACATGAGTAGTAGCAGGAAGTAAACACTCTGTCATTTCAGTAACCACGGGCAACAAGGACGATGATTTTCTAAGCAAGTTATAGATGTCAGCTGAGGCCCATTTTCATCTTACAGGTAACGTGTATAATCAGAACTACCGTTACTGGACAGACACAAATCCTAATGAAGTTCAAGTGCTCTCTTTACACGCTAGTAAGGTGACAGTATGGTGTACTGTTTCATTATATGGGATCATCGGACCTTATTTTTTTTTTAAATGAACAGGGAATCTTAGTCACTAGCATTGCAAATTTCAAGAATGTATTCGTACAGGGGGACTTCATTTACATGACGTAATTTAAAAAAAATGAAAATTCCATCATTGTTTCTTAAATGATGTTTTAAGGTCTCAATTACTTTGAATAAAATATTTTTCCCTTACACTTGGTTTTATTGGATTGTTAAAAAGCTCCCGTCTTTCCATTTTTTGTGGCGGGTTCACATTGTATAAATAGTGTAATGTATTTAGGATTTCATTTATCCGATAATCATTTAATCAGATCTCAGATCCCCAACTAACACAACACAAAAATACACAAGAATAATTTCAGTAAATACGATAAACTTTAAACTACGGATAAACGATTGCGAATAAGGGAAGAAAAGAAATATGTCAACATCAATAAATAGTATCAATTTTAAAGAAGAACAGGCTTAGTATTTAGAATTTCAAAATATTTTTGTGTCCTTTTTTTTTTTAATCATATCACCCCGAGCAAGGCGGTAACGCCACTGATGTGCAGGGGGCTATATAGGAGTGAAAAGATTGGAAAAGAGAAAACCGGAAATCACATCCTAAACAGGAAACAAGGGATGAGCCTCTTCATCTGTTCAATAGACGTGGGTGGAGTGTGAACGGGGCGATAGTTTAGTCTATCTACTCCAATTGAGAAAAAAAAGTGAGAAGATTGGAAAAGAGAAAACAGGAAACCGCATCCTAAACAGGAAACAAGGGATGAGCCTCTTCACCTGTTCAATAGACGTGGGTGGAGTGTGAACGGGCGATAGTTGAATTTGCTAAATTTTTTGCTAAATTTTCAACACCCCCTTCGTATTTATCTGTGTATTGATTTTCTCGAGGTTGAAACACTCGCATCGTTATGTAATTATTTTATTATAAATTTTCAATCATGATTATCATAACTCATATCAGTTGAGTAATTCATTTTGTTTATTTACCGAACAATTCTTCATTAAATTCCTCTTTGATAATCAGCCATTTTGGCGCTAATCGAAAGGAGACAAGGCAAGAGAGTAGTCAGTCAGTTAAGTGCCATACGTGATGCACGCTTGGGCGATCATGTCTCGAAAGAGACATGACTGACTGGGCAGAAGATTATCCCGCAGTAGGTTGCCATTACTTTCTGCGGTAGATTGGTTGCCGACCAAGGCTATAGAACCCAATCTGTCCTGTTATTTAACCCATAACTGGAAGGAAAAGACGGATTAATACCTTTCCCAAGGGTATTTGCGCGTAAGTGAATACAATGGATTCAACAGAAATTCGAACTCGGCTCCCCGGTTTCTCGTTCCGAGCCGATATCCACTGTACCACAACGCACATCCCAAGAGAGTTGTGTGAATGTAATTTATTGAAAATTATAACAAAAATAACAGACAGGTGCTTTTTATTTCATTGCAGTTTTTTTTCTAAATTGTTTATTGACTGTCTAACTACAGAAAACATTGTTGGATGGTATTGCCACTTTGGTGGCTATTTCTTTGGTCAGATAGTTTTGGGCATTAGTGATAAAAATCATTATTTTTTTCTCGGTCATTATCACGAGAGTAAGACTCGTTACCAATAAGGATCATAGGGAACCCACATTTTCTAGCAGCAATGGACTTGTATCAGGTGACATAGCCTCACGGAGCCCATTTGTTTGCAGGCTACTTTCGAACCTATTGTTTCTTGTATTGGTTTTCCCAAACAGTCACACACACACACACACACACACACACACACACACACACACACACACACACACAAATACATATATAGTTCAAAAAAGGGACCTGATGACTACATAGTGAATGAAAAATAGAGTCGTGCTATAGGCGAAGACTAATATGTATGTGTATTAACATATACCTCATAGCTGTTATATTACATCGATTACTGTTTTATTAACATCAGAAAAATATTTATATATGTTCATGTAATTATATATATATATAGTCATCCGCAGACAGATCTGTTTCGATGTATCACAGCTCATCAGTACGGTTAGACTCCGATTGCTTTTTAACCCAGGATTGAAATCCGACCGAATTGGCGTCAGTCGGCGATTTTAACTCTGGTCTATGGGCGTTCGTTAGAAGAAGGCAGACTTTTTAGCGTGTATATTGTCATTATACGCACCCAATAGCCAGAGTGCTCTAATTCATTTACAGAATGAGCAATATATATATATTGATATGTCCCGAAAAGGGATATATATATATATATCATTCGAGGTAACTAAGTGGTTTAGCAAATGTAACCGGGTAGAACAATCTAGAACGTAGACGTAATGGACGGTACTCGTTACATGCAGTATCCTCAATCGTAGACGTAGTCACTAGCCGTAGACCTGTAGACCTCTCGTCGTCCTCGCCTCAGTCTGTATTTGTGGCTGACACCAACCAATCACATTATTGTAAGTGAGGACCAAGGTGTAAGTATATTCATTACATATTCATTATATATATATATATATATATATATATATGAATGAATAAGAACGAATAAAATAATTGCAAAGTTCAAAATATAAATTTAAACAGTGCTCAATATAAAAATATAGCAATTAATATTTATTATTAATTATTTGCGTTAGAACATGATCAAACTATGAACTGCTACAAAATTGTATATTTTGTTTCACCATTGAAAGAACAATAGAGTATATTTTAACAATAATGGTAATAAACGTAATGAGACATTGTTTTCTCAATGTCAAAACAAAATGTACAATTTTGTAGTAGTTTGAAGTTTGTGCATGTTCTAAAGTAATAATATCTCTCTCTCTCTCTCTCTCTCTCTCTATATATATATATATATATATATATATATATATATATATATATATAAGCATGCGGTGTAGATATAAAACAATCCAAAGGAGTATCCTATACATACAATTGTAAGAAAACTCTTCAAGAGAGCTCTAAATATGTATGTATATAAATACATATAGAGCAAATATAAGAAAAAGTTTAGGCAGACACGTTATTTCATGGTAATTCGGAAGTATGAAAAGCTTGAAACAGGCCATACTTCCGAATTACCATGAAATAACGTCTCTGCTTAAATGTTTTCTCATATATATATATATATATATATATATGTATATATATATCACTATACGTACCAACAATACAGTAGCACTAATCAAGACCGAAGTCAGAAAAAAACTAACGCTACCAAATCAGTAACGTAAGTCGTCAAACCCAACGAGGACTACCAAGTGGGTAAAAGGGGAATAAAAAAAGAAAGAAAGAAAGCCCAATAACAATAAGTCAAGAGCGTGTTTGAAAGAAAACAAACCCAAGACGAAAACCTTAACAAAAAAGAGCTCAATACGAAAGTAGAGTAAAAATAATATATATATATGGTTAAATAAAAGAGGAAAACTGTATTTTAAATCGCCTACGCGAAATTTCGTCTTTTTGCCTTGATAAAGTCCATCACAGGACGAAACGCGTAAGCGATTTAAAATACAGTTTTCCTCTTGTCTTTATTTTATTTAACCATTCTGTCCTTAATCTCAGATTATAACTGAGTATATTTTTACATATATATATATATATATATATATATATATATATATATATATATACAAATATCTGTAAATTCAGAAAATACTTAGAGGGGAAATGGCCATTTTCAACATGTCATTTTAAAACAGGCATTCTCAGCCCCGTATAAACAAAGAATGAGGAAAAATTCTAAGCTTAGAGGTTTGCTCTTGTAAAGGAAGGTGTTGGGAGATATTGGTTTTTATAGGCTAGCGGAATTTTAGTAGTAATTTCTTTTTTGTTAGTGGGAGATATGTGTCACTGCCCGATGATACTTAATGTTTTATGACTGAGGATTGCCATGTGCATGAATATCTGACTGACGGTAGCACAAGTGTTTAACTCATTCTTTGTGAAAATTCACTGATGAAGTGTAAAGCTGGTATAAAACGACACTGTAAAATAAAATATAAAAACCAATGGATACAGACTTCCGGCATTTTCTGGCATGAATCTGTTGTCGGTTATTCTCTAATGTGTTGGCATTTATATATATATATATATATATATATATATATATATATATATATATATATATAAATGAATTTTGTTTGGGAGTTAAAAAGACATCAGCGGCCCCACAGCGGAAATACATAAATTACCAACAAACCATATACAAGATACAACTCGCTAAGCGTAAACAAAAACGAGAAAAGGCTTTCGTATATATTTAAGAGAAAATTGTATTTTTTAAGAACATATATGTATACATAGATAAAAAATTTGTGTTTATCTGGTAGTCTCGATATCGTCAGTCAGAGAGCTATCCCTTGAAATCTGCTTCGTTTGGCCGCCGAAGATGAATTGAGAAAATGTTTATTTCTGCTACAAATGGCGGTAAAAAATCTGTTGCGGTGCATGATGAGAGTTTTCATATTTTTTAACTATATTTTTATAACTTACTTTTTTTTTCTTTATTGTTAATTACGTAATTACGTTCTTAGCTAAATTTTAAAGTCATTTTATTGCTTATAATTTTTCTTTAATATTATTTTTTAATTATTTTTATTTCATACTCCGACATAGTCTAGGGCTAAGTGTTAGATGTCATTTAGTTATCTGTTTGTGTTTTTTTTTTTTTTTTACAAATTACGTACAACTGTAGGGTTTGATAGATTCACACCCACACACACATGGTCATTCAGCGTTCACGTGATAACTCTAGTTTCCCGCGCTAACGATGCCGATAAAAGCCGGAGAGCGTCACGTGTTATACCAGTTAGGGTTCTGTCCCGGGCAAGAGCAGACATGTTTATTACCCAATTCACACATACACACGCGCACTAATTGCGGGTGGCGCAAATTTTTATTTCTCACCAGCATGCACACACAACGCAAAGAAAAACTCCAACTGGAAACAGACATTAACAGTATGTACATTAACTTTATTCAAAAGTGAACTTTATTCAATTTAACCTTCTATCGAACATTTACGTTTCTCTCCAGACAAAGGGAAAGAACTTTCTTTTCTTAATTGATTTGCATGCTTTCAACTCTATGTAACCTTTGTTAATATATTGTTGTTCTGGTTACTTTCGCCTTTTCGTGTTTCCTTATTTCCTGCTCTATATCATGTCGCAAGTTCCTCCGAGTCGACTCGTAAATATAAATTAGTAATGGACGCTTCGTCCTCTACACAACAAACCCATCAAGGATCACAATAAAATCCATTATTAATAATAGAATTTAAAATTCAAATCCTTAATGAATTGTAAGTCTATAAAAATCTAGTTTCTACCTCTATTTAACGGATTAAATTAGTGGATATGATTCCGATAAACCATTTGAGCTTTTAAACATTTCATTCTTTTCTGAAATTTTAGTGGAAAACAACATTGAAAACTTTCGCTTGCATAATCAAAATATACAAATATTGTAGGACAGTATTTGTATTACATTCATAAATAAAACACAGGGAACATCAGTAAAACTGAAAGTTGTCATTAAAACGACTATGCGTTAATCAGCACGGGCGTTTGTATACTTATATCAAACTCATGAAGCAGGCAGAGGAAAACTGCCGAAAGAATGCGTTCGAGATTGTGCATGGCTGACCCTGTGATTATATTCGCGTCTAAGAAACGCATATAAAGAAATGAACGCTTCTATGCAGGATATTGAAAAATTCAAATTGAAAGTGGACGCTTGCTGCTTGAAGGAATGACAATTGAATATTTTTACGGGGTTCATCGCGAGACGTAAATTAATGAGATTTCGTGGAATGATGAAAGGAAAATCACACACGCTTGAAATTCTGATATATGGTCATTTGGGTCAGATTTTGAGGTATTAGAAAGAACCAGTAACTTTGAAACACTCTATCATATGTTAAGTATAAGCGCTATATTTTTTTTCAAATATGTTAGTGGAGAATCTGATAACTGAATAAAAAATTAGAAACAGAGATAAGATTCGGCGTATATAATAACAGTTCTCAGACAGACCCATTTCTTAAAATCAGTATTTCATAAAATATCAATATGCTGTCGGGAACGTTCAAAGAAATTTGAAAAAATATTGTATCAAGTGGGTTGAAAGGCGAGGTGAATATGTGTAATTCTGTTTCTGTTAGTCATTCTTTAAAAATAAGATACAACTCTCTACGCGTAAACAAAAACGAGAAAAGGTTTTCGTATATATTTAAGAGAAAATTGTATTTTTTAAGAAAATGAAAGAAACAGAGGAAAGCAGCGGATAACATATTTAAAAGGCCTGAGCAGGTGGATGACAGAACAGGGGCTGAGAGACGCTACAGGAGAAAGCGTGCTAAGAGCCACCAGAGATAGGGAGACGTGGAAGGCCATGATCGCCTACGTCCTGAAGGGACAAGGTACATAAAAGAAAGAAGAAAAAGAAGATATGTATACATAGATAAAAAAAAAGTGTTTATCTGGTAGTACCCATATGGTCTGTCAGAGGTCTGTCCCTTGAAATCTGCTTCGTTTGGCCGCCGAAGATGAATTGAGAAAATTTTAATTTCTGTTTCAAATGGCGGTAAAAATGTCTGTTGCGGTGCATGATGGGAATTTTCATATTTTTTAACTATATATTTATAATCTATATTTTTCTTTCTTTATTGTTAATCACCATTCTTATGAATTATCTTATATTATCTTACGTTTTAAAAAAAGTATTTGCTTACAAAAAATTCAAAATGGAACCTATACAGATCCAACATTATTTACGCATTCAATTGTCCTGTATGAAACTATATTCCTGACAAAAAAATACTCATGAATTCTCTACGTTACACATAACCCAATTGTCTTATTAAGATGACTGACCCTACCTTTATCGGGCCTTTTAGACCAACATGAAAATTTACCAACGTCGATGAGCAACATATTTGTCGAAAACAATGATATGAAATACGCCTCTAACTAAAAAAAAACTGTCAAATAACCGAAGCCCTCATTATAAAAAGTCAAAAAATAATCCATAATAATATTATCTGTTAAACAGGGCCACTATGTATTAGTGGTATTCGGAAATTTAAAATATATCCACTTTTCAGCAATATACACAAAAGTTAAATTAGAACTTACCATTGGCATTAGAACAACCTAAATTCTTCTAAAAACAATCATTCAGATATTTTCAAATATTTTTAATGAAACATATATGTATATCATTCACACACACACACACACACACACACACACACACACACATACACATACTAATGTTACCGACTTAAAAACACACACATACATTTAACCATAAACATATTTTTTAAATCGTCAGTCGTTTAAATACACTTGACACATTCATTGGTTCACACACATACATTTAAACAGACAAGAGTTGTTATAGTCATATACATTTAAAATGTTTTTTATTGCTTTATTTACAACTGGCATACATACATATAAACAGGCAAGCGTTCTTATCTATTTACAGTTATAAATGAATTTTTATTACACGTAACTTATCAATGGAATCAAACCCCAATCGACATTCAAATATACAATCTGTTCGATTTTTTTTTTTTTTTTTTTTTTGTTGTTTTTTTTTTTTGTTGTTTTTTTTTCCTGGAAAAACTTAATAAAGTGAAACATGTTGGATTAAAGACACTTTTTCCAAACGTGTCTTAACTTATTCTCTCTCTCTCTCTCTCTCTCTCTCTCTCTCTCTCTCTCTCTCACGCACACACACGGTCACACACACACGGTCGATTTGCTAGGAAGGTGACTTCTTGATGTTATCCATTTGAAGGAAGCAATCCCAGCGTACGGTACTTTTGGAAAGTGCCTTAAAACCATAACGCATGTCGATCCAATCCTTGCGAGTGAGCTTGAGTAGACGGCTCTATATGAGGTCCCGTCGATGGTTGTGCTAATTCGAGGTTGCAAGTCATCGCGACCGAGGGTCTGAGAGCCCAGACCACCTTCAGACCGGATAACGCTCTCTCTCTCCCAAAATCTGTAACAAAGGTCTGCTCAGCATAGCTGCAGTAAAAGCCACATGTGGACTCTGTGGATGTTGAACGAACACAGATATGCTTGAGCAAGCGTCTGCAATGTGGATTACCTAGCTACCCTGGTAAACGGGTATCTTCCAATACGAATGGCCAGGCATTATGATAGATAGATAGATAGATAGATAGATAGATAGATAGATAGATAGATAGATAGATAGATAGATAGATAGATGTGGCATCATATATTTCCATAAATACCTCAAGTGGAATAAGTATATAGGATCCATTTCTAAATCCACTGTTAAGAAAGTCGGTTCTCTATCTAGGCCAGGAAGTTTTTTCCGTCCCAAACAATCCTGCTCATATACAAGTCTACCATCCGCCCGTGCATTGAGTATTGCTGCCATATCTGGTCAGGTGCTCCTGCTATCCACTTAGGTGTCCTCAACCGAATCCAACGGAAAATCTGTAATGTGATCGATCCCGACTTGGCAGCTACGATACAGTCGCTTTCTCACCGACGTGTGGCTTTCCCGGTGTCTCTTCTACAAATACTTTCACAGCTTTTGCTCCGATGAACTTAGCTCACTGGTACCCCCTATATACGAATTTCCACGAACCACAAGATTAGCAGCTAAGTCCCACCCTTTTACTGCGAAACCAATAAATTGTAAACGCAAATTCTACTCCATCAGCTTCTTTTCTTGCACTTTCCACCTGTGGAAATCTCTTCCGCATACTTGCTTTCCTGACGGTTACAATCTTCAAGAATTTAAATGTAAAGTCAATAGTCATCTCCTGTCTCACTAACTTACATCCTCTCTCTCATGCTTTTCTACATCAACCCCACTCTCATCAGTACTCTCTTCCCTCCCCTACTCTCTTCCTGACACCCCTGCAACAACTCACTCTTCATAATATTCCTCCTCGTCCACCCCACTCTCATCAGTAATCTCTTCCCTCTCCTACTCTCTTTCTGACACCCCCTGCAACCTCTCACTGCTCATAATATTCCTCCTCGTCCACCCCACTCTCATCAGTAATCTCTTCCCTCTCTTACTCTCTTCTTGACACCCCCTACAACCTCTCACTCCTCATAACATTCCTCCTATGTAACTCCCTGCACAGCAGTGACAGTAAAATGCCTTGGTTGGGGCGATACGATTATGATTTCTATATCATTATAAAGTAGACATAAAGTGGTGGGGTCAATTCTACATTACAATCAATATATAAATTGATCCCCCACTTTATGGCCACCATCATCTTTCTCTTACTCACTTCCTGACATCCCCCATAATCTGTCACTCTTTCTCATAACTTTTCTCCTATGTAACTCCCTGCACAACAGTGGCAGTAAAATACCTTGCTTGAGGCGACACGATTATAAAAAAAATGCAAATTTTATGTTTAATTATAATTTGTGAATGTTGAGAATTAGTAATTACTTTTTTACTACTTAGAAAAGAGTAATTCTAACACTGCTCCTAATTATTTTGACATGTGATAAATAAAAACCTGTTGAAAAAATTAGTTTACAGTGTTTAACTTATTAATTTACGTATATTCTTCTTCTTCTTCCTTTTCTTCCTCTTCTTCCTCTTCTTCTTCTTCTTCCTTTTCTTCCTCTTCTTTTGCCGTGTCATGAACTTCCACTTGGTTCTGTCTCTTGTCACTCTCAATATTTTTCCTTTTGTTATCTCTCCCAAACCCTACTCCGCCATTAATTTTCTTAAGCCTATCAAGTATTTCTCGTACTGCTTTCCCTGTCTCTCTTTATTTCTCTCCGCCCTGTGAATATTAAATTCTCCAGGTCTTCCTTCTTCATTACATGTCCCAGTTGTTAAGCATGAGTTTTCTTCGGATATCAATGTCATCCTCTGTCAGAACGCTTAACCCAGGTATTTAAATTTCCTGTTTTATTTTAGTTTCTCCGACCTGTAGTTGGCATTTTGGGGTCTTTCTTTTTGCTAATGACCATACATTCAGTTTTCTTGAAATTTATGCTCAGTCCTTTCTTCTCGTTTTCTCTTGCTACCTTTTCTAGGAAGTCCTGCATTTTCTTTTCCGTGTCTGCTATAAGCATCGTGTCATCTGCGTCTCTTACATTGTTGAGATTGTGGCCGCCAATGATAAATCCTGGCAAGGATTTTATTTCTCTCAGAACTGTTTCGCTCTATAAGTTGAATAGATAATTTACTTATATAATTTACCTTATGTTGATATCTTATTCTTTAACACAAGAGAACCTCTTTAACCTTACCAACAAGTTCTAGACTATTCTTGAAATATCAGGCAAACTTTTCTAATCGAGTCTTTTATTTCATTTTTACAGTAAGCTTAACGCAATACAAATCTTGCGGGTCACTTGAGGTAATGAGTTACAATAGATAAAGATTGTATGCGTAGAAAGGGAAGATAACGATTAACTCTCGGCTTGAACGAGTTATGATTGTAGTGATCGGAAAAACATTATCTTTGAAGTTTGCTCCATGGTGAACTGGTTAACGGAAATAAGCTGTTCTAGTAAAAATTACTTCTCGCCGATAAAATACAGAGAAATATGGGTAGTTTTCTATACTATAAAGGGTATAGTGGGTAGGTTGGACGTGCGGAGTGGTGCAGCGAATATCGACTCGGAACGGCAAATCGGAGAGCCGTGTTCGAATTTCAGTTGAATTTCTTGCATTCACTTATGCATAAATACCCTTGGGAAAGGTATTAATCCGTCTCTTTCCTCCAGTTATAGGTTAAATAATATAACAGATTGGGTTTCTATAGCCTTGGTCGGCAACCAGTCTACCGCAGAAAGCAATGGCAACCTACTGAAGGATAACCTTCTGCCCAGTCAGTCATGTCTCTTTCGAGACATCATCGCCTAAAGCGTGTATCACGTATGGCAGTTAACTGACTGATTGAATATAATAGTTGGAAATATAATTAAAACCTCTACTGGGAATAAAGCGGGGATCGGTTTTATATTGTTATGAAGTAATAAACTGATCCCCCATTAATTATATTTAATATAATAATGTAATATGATCTATCTCTTCTCCCTCTAGCTATGAGTTAAATGTCAAGAGAAATTGGTTTCTACAGCCTTGGCGGGCAACCAGTCTACTGCAGAAAGCAATGGCAACCTACTGCGGGATAATCTTCTGCCCAGTCAGTCAAGTCTTTTTCGAGACATGATTGCCCAAAGCCTCTATCACGTATGGCACTTAACTGACTGAATATAATAGTTGAAAACATGAGTGAGGCTTTTACTAGGCAGAAAGTGGGGGATGAATTTTCTATTGTTATGAAGTACTAAACTGATCCCCCACTAATTACTACGAAATAATATAATACATCTCTTCTCCCTCTAGCTATGAGTAAAATAACAAGACAGATTGGGTTCTATAGTCTTGGCTGGCAACCAGTCTACCGCAGAAAGCAATGGCAACCTACTGCGGGATAATCTTCTGCCCAGTCAGTCATGTCTCTTTTGAGACATGATCGCACAAGCGTGTATCATGTACGGCACTTAACTGACTGAGTGGTTAGGTTATACTTGTCGAAACAAAGGAATGTAGTTTGTCTGATGACTTTCTTTGGAAGTAACTATAAAGCAGAGAAAAAGCTCGCAACATCCTCTCTGTGAGAGAAACGTTTAAGAGTAGAAAATAATTCTTCTCCAACAAGAACTGGAAGACCTTTTTAAATAGACAGGAAAGTGAGAAATGAATAGCTCCCGATCAAATATGACAACATTACTCCATTTTTCGCCTGACAATGAACTTAACTCACTGGTTCACTCGATATATGAATTTACTCGAGCCACAAGATAAGCAACTAGGTCCCACCCTTTTACTGTGAAACCAATAAAATGTAAACGTAAATTCCACTCCAGTAGCTTCTTTTCTCGCACTTCCGTTTACTTTCTTCCCTGACAGCTACAATTTCCCAGAATTTAAATGTGAAGTCAACAGTCGTCTCCTATCACACTAACCTGCATACTCTTTCTCATGCTCCTTTCTCCGTCCACTCCACTCTCATCAGTATTCTTATCCTTCTCTTTACCACTTCCTGACACCCCCTATAACCTGTTACTCGTTCTCATAACTTTCCTCTTATATAACCCCCTGCAAAACAGTGGCAGTAAAATGCCTTGCTTGGGACGATATGATTATAAAAAAGATAGATAGATAGATAGATAGATAGATAGATAGATAGATAGATAGCAGGACAGCTGCAATCTCCAAGAATTTAAATGTAAAGTCAATAGTCATCTCCTATCTCACTAACCTGCATCCTCTTTCTCATGCTCCTTTCTCCGTCCACTTCACTCTCATCAGTATTCTTATCCTTCTCTTTGCCACTTCCTGACACACCCTATAACCTGTTACTCGTTCTCATAACTTTCCTCTTATATAACCCTCTGCAAAACAGTGGCAGTAAAATGCCTTAATTGGAGCGATATGATTATAAAAAAAAATTTAATCAATTGTTTTAACTAAATCAGCATTTATGGACGATAAATAATTCCATACATTCCTAACAGCGTTTAATGTTTAATTCCGAGCAGAAAAAAATTTGTTAAAAAATAAATGGTAAAGAACCTCGAAAAATAAATGCAGCTAAAATGAACTTAAGTACGCCTTTTTCTGGTGTAACAAATGAAAGAAATTAAAATCCATTGATTTATCAACCAAAAGCAGATGATGGAAATATGTATTCTGAAATGCTTCTCTGATTGGGGAAAAAGTCTAACACAAACAGTAATATCTTGTGTTTTGTATTTACGGAGTGAAAAGGGTTTCGGATTATAATGAAATAAAATTAAAACCATTATTACTCAGTTGTGTTCTGTTTTTCATTGATGTCTCTAAAGCCTGGCAGCGGTAAATATGTAAGCAGGATCACTTTTCCTTTTCTACCCTCTTTTTTCTCTACTCATCTTTCTCATTCAGTTACAATTATGCAATCTTCATTCAGAACATTTAGTCACACGCTTTGTTTTGTTAGGTGTCCTGTTCTTATGGCCACTCAATGACGTTGGCCATTTTTGTGATTCCTTGTGAGTGCGTATCCATATCAAAGACAGGCAACGAGAAGGGTTCTTCAAGCGGCATTTGAAATCGTTTCTGCGTAGGTTCTTTAAGGAAAAACGGCTCTGTGATCTAGACGCTAAAAGATAAGAGTTGTTTCTGGGCATGGACAGCACTCAGCTGCGCTCAGAATCAGAAAGGAGAGCAGTTAATTTCCATGTCGTTAAATAATGTATGTTAAACAGGAAAACCGGATCAATATAATGAAAAACTCATATCAAACCTGAAGATAAGCAGAAAATTCATAACTCGATTAAATTATTTCTCTCAATCTCTCTCTCTCTCTCTCTCTCTCTCTCACACACACACACACACACACACACACACACACACACACACACATATATATAGTACTGTGCAAAAGTATTAGGACAATAAGTATTTTATCTTTTATGACGCATATTGACAGAAAATAAACAATTTAATTAAAGTAATTTTATTTGATTTACTTAACAAATGCTTTAACAAGAAAAAAAACTTGTTACAAAATAAATTTAATATTTAGTATAATAGCCTTTCGCTTTGAAATAATAAAATAATTGCGACAATTTAACAATCGCACCTAATATATATGTAGTACTGTGCAAAAGTATTAGGACAATAACTATTTTATCTTTTATGACGCATATTGACAGAAAATAAACAATCCAATTAAAGTAATTTTATTTGATTTACTCAACAAACGCTTTAACAAGAAAAAAAACTTGTTACAAAATAAATTTAATATTTAGTATAATAGCCTTTTGCTTTGATCACAGACTTCATTCTGTCAGGCATTGCCATCACAAGCTTCTTCAATGTATCTAATGTTATCTCCTGCTAAGCAGCTTCTATTTGTTCTCAAAGTGTGTCTTGCGAAGTAACATTAGATTTATCAATTTTTTATCCAAAATATCTCATAGATGTTCAATAGGATTGAAATCAGGGCTTTGTGAGGCCAATTCAAATTCCGAAGCCTTCCTTCCTCTTCCTTTCTAGTGAAATAATTCTTACAATGGTTTGGCTTTTCACCCTGCATTTGAATTTCAGTGGAAAAATCACCTCCTGTCTTAATACTTTTGCACACTACGGGTAGTGAGCAAAAGTGTTAGGACAAGGGTGATTTTAAAATTTATTTTGACGCCTCATAAAAAATAAAACAGTTATTGCCCAAAATATTTTTTAGCAGTACTGTATATATAAATGTAAAAGACAATGGGAAAACTGTACTAGTTGCCAACGCGTTTCGTCCAATGTGGATTTTTTTAAGGTAAAAAAATAAATGAATTTATTAAAAAAACCAAGGAACTAATAACAAAACGAAATGTCCTTAGCAACTGAAAGAATTTAAAATAATTTTTTTTATATATACTGTTAACTGAAAATTACGTCAAATACTGTCACGTGTGGAGATATTGTTTTTATTGCTGTGTAGACAGAATCAACCATTTCCTTGTGATTTTCTGAGACTGTTGTGTACGTTTGTTTGGAAGAGTAGTAATTCTGTTAAGAAAGGGTGAAATGGGGAAAAGGCCTGGGCGGAGAAAAACATTTGGGTAATATTCAATGGCAGATTTCTTCAGGATTTTTCTTCAAAGTGAGTTTTTTTTATGAGTGTAATATTTTTAAAATCAAAATTGTGGTTGAATTCATTTCTATGTATGACTAGTGCATTAGCTAGTCATACAGAGGTCTTTTTGTGGTCATAAATGCGTTTTTTGAATTTCTACTTGATTCTCCAATATATTGGAAACTAATACAGTTTCCTATTGTCTTTTACATTAAAAATATTGTCTTTTCTACAGGTTAACTCTGAGAGATTTTTTAAAACACACACACACACACACACACACACACACACACACACACACATACACACACACACACACACACACACACACATATATATATATATATATATATTTATATATATAGTAATGAATTAATCACAGTAAGTCCACACTAATAATAACAGACTAAATATCCGAAAATAATGCTAACTAACAGTAATATAAAGCGTCTTCTAACCCGGCGAGAACTACCTCGTGGGTTAAATAAAGGGGGTGAAAAAATGAAACAAACAGCGCACAAGAACAATACGTCTAGTGCTCGTTTGAAAGAAAAAAAAAACACCCCAGGACGAAACCTTAACAGCAAAGTGCTCGATACGAAAGTACGAAAGTAGAGCAGAATACAACCTCTTGCTCTGAAGAACCGTCCGTGTGAAACCGCGGTAGGTGGTGGCTCAATTCTAGATTTCTGTATTGAATATATATATATATATATATATATATATATATATATATATATATATATATATCGGTATCTCCCATACAATGTAGTTAAGCAACTAAGATGAAAGGGGTTACAGAGTGTGCAAGAATTAGTAACAGAAACATTAATAACGAGCGGGAATAGAATAGAATAGAATAATCAGAAGGACACTAGATAGCGATTAATATTGCGTTTAATTTTTGTCAGCTAAAAGTTGGTTGGAATACACTGACCTGGAAGCGATTTCCACAACCGAGAAGTGCGAAAAAAAAATTTAGCATAGAACTTACAGTTACATAAAGTCAGATCAACTGTAATTTGATGAGAACTCCTTCTCAATCTAGTAAATTTTAAAAGCCTAGGTACCATAGTGAAGAGCTCATATGAACAATTACCATGAAAGTCATTATAGAAAAGGCATAGAAGCGTCACTTTACGGCGATGGAAAAGTGACGTAGCCGAGCTACCAGATTAAAACCAAAAATATTGCTGATGTGCAGGAGGTTACATAAAAGAAAAAAAACATTAGATAGGACGAGAGTAAAGAGAAAGACGAACAAGTTACAGGAGGTGTCAGAGAAAGGAACACGGGAAGGATGGGACCACAGGTGTGATGACAGTTGCAAACGTAGAGAGAAAAGAAAAGATATACAGGGTGATGTAGAAAGAACTGGACTTGAGTGGATAAGAGATGGGTATTGACATTGCATGAACAGCGGGAGTACCTGACCATATATGACAGCAGTATTCTATGCACGGACAGATGGTTGATTTGTATATGTGCAAGATGGATTCAGGCGGAAGAAACATGCTGACCCGACACAGTGATCCAACCTTCCTTGCAGTGGATTTTGCTATTGACTCAATGTAATGGTTCCACTTGAGATCGAAAGTTAGAATAAGGCCGAGGAAGTGCGGTATATTGCTTTCAGGGAGACCCGCTTGGTTCATGCTTATGGGAGGCAGGAGGGGTTGCCTGTGATGATTGACAGACAGCAACTTCGTCTTAGAAATCATTGAAATTTACAAGATACTTCTTTCCCCATTCCACCACTGAGTACAGATCCCTCTCAAGGTCAGCAGCGAGGTTATGTTTGCCCGCCTCTCCGGACTTGTTACTGATGCGGGAGTAAATTGTGGTGTCATCTGCGTATTGTGACAGAAAATATCTTGATTCTTGTTAATGAAAATATGTATACAAGAAAAACATGTATTTGGATAACAACAGTGTACAAAATAAAAGACATATTTATTCATAAGCAGTAAAGCCCGGGGTTACTCGGGTGCACTGAAAGCTTTAAAACTAATCCATGGTCCTGGACTCTTTGGACGTTGGCACGAAAGACTAAAAAGCAATAGTTGCTTCCAGTTAAAGCGAAACCGTAGACTGAAAGAAAAATGAATGGATGTAAATCAAATTTTGATTTCCTGGTATCGATATCAAATAAGTTTTTTCGTCGTAAACTGAATTTTGAAGGCTAAATAAGTCCTCTATGTAAATGGTATCATGGATGAGACTAAGAACTACAATTATGCCTACTTAAAGCCACACCCGAAGCAAAAACTAAAATAAAAGGGCTGAAAAACATACAGGCATACAGACAGATAAACAGACACACACACAAACATCTTGCTTTTATATATATTATCGATTTTCTGCACTATTGTAAGAACTGCGACCTTGAAACTTCTGAATATCATTTCTTATGTCTTTGTCTATGAATGTATCAAATTTGATTAAAATTGGACCACTCCTTCTATAACCCGACTTTTTCGGTTATCGATTTTAGATATTTATCGGGGGTACCTCGACACAAAACCTAGCTAAGAACACTCGCAGATGCTTATAGTACAACTGCGTAAATTTTCAAGAAAATCGGTTCAGCCGTTTCGGAGTCTATAGGTAACGGACACACGCACGTACACACACAGACAAAGTTCCATTTATAAATAAGTTTAGATATGAATGGAGTAAAAGAAGAGGATAGAAAATGACAAATGATCATTTATAAGAAGACAGAATATATCGCTCTCAGCGGGAGAAATAGGCCAAAATGAATTTTACGAACTCGAGATGTCGAGATGTGATGTTCACAACAAAATCCAAATGAGGATCTGCTATGTAAACGATCCTGACATGGCAGCCCGCTTTCAGTCACTTTCTCAACGACGTGATGTGGCTTCCCCCTGTCTTTTCTACAAGTATTTTCATGGCTTCTGCTGCTCTAACGAGCTGCTTTCCTCGACGCCCCGATCACGTGTATTTACGCGTGCTACTAGACTGGCATCAAGGTTCAATTCTTTTTACCGTTGAAATAGTTAATCATTGATATTTGAGTCAACGCAAGAAGTTTTAGGGCACATCGGCGAGGTGTAATGGTTAACAAGCTTGTCTCGCTAGAACTAGTTACAACTGAGTAGTGAGTTCGATGCGCGTTTAGGATTTGCGTTATGGTGCAGTGGATATCAGCTCGGAATGGAAAATCGGGGATCCGATTTCGAATTCCAGTTGAATTCATTGCATTCACTTACGAGTTAATACCTTGGGAAAGGTATTAATCGGTCTCTTCTCTCCAGTTATGGATTAAATAACAGGACAGATCGGGTTCTATAGCCTTGGCTGGCAAACAGTCTACCTCAGAATGTAATGACAACCTACTGCGGGATAATCTTCTGTTCAGTCAGTCATGTCGCTATCGAGACATGATCGACCAAGCGTGTAATACGTACGGCACTTAACTGACTGAACTCCGCATGTGGAGGCTATAGATGGTAATATGAAATATCTTTGGAACATTCAACTAAGCAGTAATCCAAGAATAATCTAAATGACAGGTTTACTTTAAAATTTTGCTTTATATTGTAATTTTGTTATTGCAGTGGTTTATAAAGGCACTATATTACCACATAAAAATTTCATGTTTCAGAAAAATACTGTTCGTCTTCAGGTGATATGATAAAACAAAATTTGAAAAAGCGATAGTTGACAATGTAGAACTATGTATTAATGGATAAAACAACTCGAAGAAAACCAGTGAGCCAAACAGGCGAATCAGATTGATAGAAACAGCAAAAACGGGAATTCTTCTCAGAATGATTTATCCAATAGTTGGCAAGTTTTCTGCAAGACCCGATGTCAAACCATCTGTCTTTGATTGCTTCCTTTCATAAAAGACATTAAAGGCAAGCTTTTCAAAGCGGTACAAGTAATAAAGAAGAAGCCATAAGCAGTTCTTTAAAAGTAATTAAAAGAAGTCTTTTATTCCAATGAAAAAAAAAGTAGAATGAATATCATGTATGCTTGCTGTCTTTGTCGATCTCAAAGATGTTTTGTTTTTATTTCAAGGTCCGTTAGACATGTTAGCTGTGACAGTGTTTAGTAAAAGATTATTTGTCGATTTTGCTTCGATTTTTTTTAATTCGAGAAAACTAAAGAAAGAATAATAATAATAATAATAATAATAATAATATCATCATTCAACTAAAAAATATAAAATACATTTCTACTATTTTTTGTGGGGAGCTTGTGTGGGGGGTGTTGTTCGACACAGACGAGACATATTTTTCCGGAGTCTTTTGAAGTTGGCATCTTTTGATAACAGAAAAATCTTGATGTTAAAGTAAAAACAGAAACAAAAATAGTTTTATAAACTACCGATTCTAATCGCCATATCTTTATGCGTGTCTGTAAGTACGTGTTTGCTCGTTTATGCGTTTGTCTATTTATCTATGTACAGAAAAAGTATACATTTGAGTCTGTACATAGGTATGTGTATAGAAATGTGGTATACTGTATAAATCTGCATGTATATATACCCCCAACATACACACACACATACATATATATATATGCACACATATATATATATGCCTACACACACACACACACACACACACACACACACACATATATATATATATATATATATATATATATATATATGTATATATTTAGTGTATCGAGGCAGCAAATAATTTTCTAAACATATACTGTTAAATATAAGATACAATGAATATAACAAACGCAGTTCGCAAATTTGCAATGCGGTTCTATGACGTCACGCCTCGTGATAGCGCGAAAAGACAACAAAACCATGTATTCAAATGCAATGTAATATGTTATGGCCAGATTTAAAAGTGATTTTATTAAGTGTGGGTACATGGCCTCCAATATATGGAGGTTCTTTTTGCTTTGTGTATTAGTAAGGATTATTGTATTATTGACTAAAATCTGTCTGATATTACCTACATGTTTATGTTTTTCTGAGAAATGTTGTTTGATCAGAGTACAATTAATTCAACGCCTAAAACTCCTTCGGAATCAGTTAAAATATCCAATGCAACTCAAAGTTACTAAAAAAGTGTTCCCCAGTGTAATCTGTCTGCATCTGTTAATCCAGAAGAGCAAATCTCAAACTGGGGGAAATTTCCTCCTGGGGGAAATTTGAAGCTACCAGTGGGGATGATTACACTACCTACTAAATAAAAAATCTCAGATGGATTTTCTCATGTCTGGGGGAGAGAGAGAAAGAGAGAGAGAGAGAGAGAGAGAGAAAGAGAGAGAGAGAGAAAGAGAAAGAGAGAGAGAGAGAGAGAGAGAGAGAGAAAGAGAGAGAGAAAGAGAGAGAAAGAGAGAGAAAGAGAGAGAGAGAGAGAGAGAGAAAGAGAGAGAGAGAGAAAGAGAGAGCCTGTTGTAGACGGGCGGCGTCGTACCTATCAGTTGGTTCATGTTCTAACATGAGCTCTCAAGGGAGGATTTTCTACTTTACTCACAATCAAGCCCAAAGCACGAAACCGACTGGAGGTGGAATGTGACACACGTTGCGCGCTTGCCAAAACAAACCCTGATCTTGATACACTGGTGCATAAGAAGCAGTGTCACCATTCTCAGTAATTTAATTCTGAAGTAGAAGAGCAAATACAAGTCCTTTTATTTGTTACTAACCGCTCTCTATGGCTATGCTTAGTTGTTACTAACTGCTCTCTATCCACTTTACTCTGTAACTATAAGTTTATCAGTATATTTGTATATTTGAAAAATAAATTAGTAAATAGTCTCAGTGTTTTTTAACTTCTCTTTCTCTCATACACATGAAGGGGAAAATTTGGATGGTTGAACCGGATGCAGGGGGAAATGACAGAAAAAGGTTAGGGAACCACTGATCTAGAATGATTGACAATGTTTATATAGTCGCTGAGAAGTAAAATTAAGATGGGCGAAAAGACAAAGAAATGAGTTGATCTAGTCTAAATTAATATAAATCATTAGGACTACGGATATCCTTAGACCTGAAAGTAAAAAAATCTTATGAAGAAAACGTAAAACACTAAATGTAAAAACAAAAGCTAAAAAAAATATATGAATTATATAACTGAGAATAATTATATCCTCTTTGAAAAATTAAAATACCCACGCCTTATAAAACTCAGATCAACAGGTAAAATGATTCTAAGCTTGGGGAAAAGTGCTCAAAACTGGACACCAGAGCAGTTCATTTGATGCATATGTTATTGTGCAGTATTAACAAAAGAATCAGTCTATTTTCATTTGGAATTATCCACTTGGCAAAAAAATACTAAAAATAATATAGAATACATCATTTTTTAAAACTGGGATGGCCTAATAATTATGGCCTGTAGTGTAAGTCCTTCGGGGGCGAGTTACCACAAAACAGACCACAAAACACACCAGAAAGATGAACAGAAGACAAGGATTATATACAATAAAAAAATGAAAGAATATGATTTCATCTAGAAAAAAAATACCTACCAATACGTCTTTCCTTGTAAAACCCTGCTTACAATTCTCACGAACATTTTAATTCTTATCCCTTCTCCTTATATACCCACTTCTTACATCCATCTTCGACACTTACTAAAACAAGGCGCCTTTACCCGCCTCCTCGGCGTGTCAGTTTTACATTTTTCGCGCCATTGGTGCCCAGTGAGCAGAAATCGTTCAAAACACACGCCCGGCGCGCTTACAAGCAAACGAACGCGGAGGAAGTTCGAATGTAATCCATTGAAGGAAGAGACACGAATGGAAAAATGAATGACTCGACCAGGACCATCTCCGCATCTCCGTCACCCTCTTCTTTTACTTCCGAAACCCCCGGTTAGCTTTCTTATGTTTTCCTAGTCGTTGCAAAATCAGCTTCGAGCAGGAGCGCGCGGATAAAGAGAATGGATGAATGCCCACGATGCCGAGTTCTTGATTACGGTTCACTGCTCTTTTCAAGCAGCGCTTTATTTCGATTTTGTATCAACAAGGCGCATGCATGAATCGCTGGAATCAAACTAAATCAGTCACTCTTTTCAGCTTTGCGGTTTGGAGAGAATTGAAAGAAGCCTCACGTATATTTTCCTATGGCTCTATCTAATTACACATACGCACATATGGAGTTGTATACTTGATTTTAAACACATATACACACTTGCATGTATATGCTTATATATGTATATATTAATAAAAAGTTTTGAATTTAAAAATGTACTTTTTTTGGACAGTATTTGTTTATTTTTATTATTGTATTTTAGATTTCAGATCGCCCTCGGTCCTTCATCAGAAACGAGTGATTTTTAAATTTGAATTAGAAACGTATTTCACGATAGCGTCCAAATATTCATATATATATATATATATATATATATATATATTGTAACTAAGTTGTTGAACTCGTAGGTTTATTTACCTTTTTGTTCATGCATTTACTTTTATAAAGAGTGCTCGATACAAATGTAGAGCGTTATACTGTAATGGGTGTTACAATGTTTTTAAATTCATAGTATCACTACACAAAAAATTTCTCATGTTTCGAAGCCAGCCCATTATGTTTTGGCTTCATCCTCAGGTGATCTTTTTTGAGAAAAAAAAATGATGAGGATGAAGCCAAAACATAATGGGCTGGCTTCGAAACATGAGAAATTTTTTGTGTAGTGATACTATGAATTTAAAAACATTGTAATAACCATTACAGTATATATATATATATATATATATAACAAGAAAGTGAAAGAAAACGTAGATTAAAAAACTACAGTTCAAGCATTTACTTTTATAAAGAATGCTCGATACAGAGTAGAGCTTAATATTGTAATTTTGTTATTACAATGGTTTATAAAAGCACAATATCACTACACAAAAATTTTCATGTTTCGGAACAAACTGTTCCTCTTCAGGTGATATGTTAAAAATAAAACCGTTCATTTTTATAATATCACCTGAAGAGGAACAGTTTTGTTCCGAATCATGATAAGTTTTGTGTAGTGATGTTATGCTTTTATGAACCATTGTAATAACAAAATTACAATATATATATATATATATATATATATATATATTGTAAGAACCATTCTATTTTCATTTATAATTATTCACTTGGAAATAAATACTAAAAATTAGTATTAGTATTAATCCGTCTCTTCCTTCCAGTTATGGGTTAAATAGCAGGATAGATTGGGTTCTATAGCCTTGGCCGGCAACCAGTCCACCATAGAAAGCAATGGCAACCTACTGCGGGATAATCTTCTGCCAAGTCAGTCATGTCTCTTTCGAGACATGATCGCCCAACCGTGTATCACCTATGGCACTTAACTGACTGACTGAGTGTGTGCGTATATATATAGTCATCCACAGACGCGATCGCAACCAGTCTACCGCAGAAAGCAATGGCAACCTACTGCGGGATAATCTTCTGCCCAGTCAGTCATGTCTCTTTCGAGACATGATCGCCCAAGCGTGATAATCACGCATGGCACTTAACTGACTGACTGAAGGTACATAGAGGGACCATTCATTATTTAAATGATTAAACAATAATTCTAGCATCAGGTTGAATTGTTTTAGTACTACTTTATGAGTAGAGTGGCCGGAATGTTTAGGTTAGAATTAAGATTATGTAATTACGTTATACTGAAGTATATTGTAGTTAAGAGAACTAACTGAGTATTGTGTTGGTTATTTATTTTAGTAAAATAATTTTTAATTTTTCAGTTATATTAGAGCATAAATTATAAATGAAACGTAATTTTAAAAAAAATTAAATTTTAAAAGAAAATAAATTTGTCAGGGTAAGATACATTGTGTGACTGTACATCATTTAAATGAGTAGACAATATTTTTTACCAGCAGATTGGATTGTAGTAGGTTTTTTTATTAGATTTTGTATATGTGTAAAAAGGGCTGAAGTGCGTAATTTAAAATAAGGATTTAATCAATATCGATTCTATATTATAGTTTAGAAAACCAATTAATTATTTTGTGGGACATTTATTTTGGTGAAATCACCTAATTTTAAAGTTATATTAGAGAACAAATTATAAATGAAACATAATTAATGAAATTTTAATGAAAAAATAGTGCAACGTCGAGTACTCTTTATGAAAGTAAATGCTTAAACAGTGGGTTTTAATTTACGTATTTTTTCACTTTCTTATTATATATACATATATATATATATATATATATATATATATATATATATATATATGAGAGAGAGAATGACAACCCGTGAAGACGGAGGACAATCAAAAAGATTAAATAGAAATAGAAAGCTTAATGGATATTATCCAGAGCAAATATATTGAGAAGAAAACTCAAGACAATTGGACGTTTAATTAAATTCAACATAATTAAAGTTTTAAATATGTGCTGAGTTTTCGTTTCAATATCTATCTATCTATCTATCTATCTATCTATCTATTTTATATGTTTAATTTCGCGTTCAATATCTATCTATCTATCTATCTATCTATCTATCTATCTATTTTATATGTTTAATTTCGCGTTCAATATCTATCTATCTATCTATCTATCTATCTATCTATCTATCTATCTATGTAGATCCTTTCCTTTCTCTCCACCCTTGCAACTGCAATCACACCTGTATTCCCATCCTTCACTTGCTTCTCTCTAACTGGTTCGTCCTTCGCCTCACTCTCCTCTAATCCTTTTACTCTTACGTAGCCCCCTGCACATCAGTGGCGTTACCGCCTTGCTCGGGGTGATATGATTAAAAAATATGTGCGTATATATATATATATATATATATATATATATATATATATATATATATATATATATATAATTTGAAAAAGAGTTATTTCCGCTACCTAGGTTTGAATCTTTCGGTATCTTCTGGCGATTTATTGTAAATTGGCTGAATATACCAAATATATATATATATATATATATATGAATGGAAAGACAGAGAGAGTGAGAGAAAGAGAGAGAGAATGAGTTGAGTATAATCATATAAGTAGATATTGTGAAGAGACTGGAAATAGATTTTAAGTCAAGAGATGGGGTGTATATTTCATTTACCTTTGTTCGGAACTATTCTTATGATTCAAAGATCTGATCATTGAAAAATTCTTACATTATCTTTTCCCCTCAGGGAGAATTCCACAAGGCTGCACAAGAACAAGAATTATAATATAAGTATCTGTTCGTGTTAGAACACAAACAGCAGCAATGACTGTTATCGAAATCAATTCTTCGGGTTTCCTCCTTGGAATGATTCTATAAATTGCACTATTGCTACGTTTTTAAAAGAGATTTCTCAACACAAAATCTTATTGTTGTCTTTGCAAATACCAGGCAAAAATACAAAATTCAACTGTGCAAATCCTATCGGAAGTTCTCGGCATAAAACTTGGCTTTCGCCTATACAAATGTGGAAACCGTGAATCAGTGTTCACCATGAGCCGATTCAATTATCAAGATGAAAATTTAAGAAAGAAAAACCATATAGACGAGATCTACCAGAAAATATCGTTGGAAACCACGGGAAATGTTACTTTAGTCTAATTCAAATGGCTTAATATGTACGTTGTGGTGCAGTGAATATCAGCTCGGAACCAGAAATCGAAGAACCGATTTCGAATTCCAGTTGAATTCGTTGCATTCACTTACGCGCAAATACCCTTGGGAAAGGTATGAATCCGTAGCTTCTCCCTCCAGCTATGGGTTAAATAGCAGGACAGATAAGGTTCTATAACCTTGGTCGACAACCAGTCTAAAAGTAATGCTAACCTACTGCGGGTTAATCCTCTGCCCAGTAACTCATGTCACTTTCGAGACATGATCGCCCGAGCGTGTATCACATATCGCACTTCACTGACTGACTGATATTCCAAAAATCCTCATCAACCGAAAAAAATATTCAAAGAAAGATTATTTTTAAGCTTAGTCTGGCATAAGGTCACAATAATAAATGAACCACTTTATAACTGATAAAACTTATCATATTTACTGCAAAAGGGACATGTGAGTTTCGTGTTCAGTTAAGTGCCATACGTAATACACGCTTGGGCGATCATGTCTCGAAAAAGACATGACTGACTGGGCAGAAGATGTATCACGCAGTAGGTTGCCATTGCTTTCTGTGGTAGACAGGTTGCCAGCCAAGGATATAAAACCCAATCTGTACTATTATTTAACCCATAACTGGAGGGAAAAGACAGATTGCTATCTTTCTCAAGGGTATTAGTGAGTAAGTGAATGCAAGGAATTCAACTGGAATTCGAACTCGGCTCCCCGATTTCTCGTTCCGAGCCGCTATCCGCTGCACCCCTAACGCACATAAAGTGAAGACAGCATGTCTGTATTGAAAACGAGTATTTGTAATGTTGACTTTAAGCCACTTTAACGTGAGAGAAATAGGGAAGTTATTCTAACATTACGACATATTATTAGTAGGAATTATACGTTCAGCTCGTAAGAGAGAATATTAATCGAGATAGAACTTTTTTATTGAAAAGAAATTAAATCCATATGAAAAAAATCAAAGTGTTTATAAAAATAAAAGATATTGATTTGCAGCTTAGATAAGACGGCTCTGGCCATAGGCAAAAGTTCAACGCTTAATAAGTGAAAACAAATTTAAGTACACTATAAAGTCACACAATATACGGAATATAAATAGTGCAGATAAATATTTATCAATGTTATTATGACACCGTCTCTGGCGGTAAAATATTTGCAAGACAGTCACCAGTGCACTTGAAGATATCAGAACGAAACAGGGACTTGGGAATGTTTATACATGATGTTGATCCTGACTTACATCTTATATTATATAATATTGTAGAATACAATAACATTAAATAGACATACTTTGTTGACTGAATTAAAAAAAAAAAACATGTTTGAATAATTTCTTGCTAAATATATTTAATCTTGATTATTATGGCTAACAAGCCTCATCTGGACATCTTCAGACGTCCGTTTGCTTATTGTTTTATTTTGGTCTATTTGATGTCATTTCGTGGTTGTTTCCTGCTGAACCAGAATCAATTATTTTACTACCAGATCCAGGGATTGAACTCACAGTCACGATATGATTAACCAACGCCCACATTTATTTGTCTCGGCCATTTCATACAGCTTATTTGATAATTTTCATTTCGTTTTTGTTTGGTGGGGGAGGGTAGAAACCCGCTGTAATAACCAAATGTCTAAATCAATTGACATTTGATTGAAAGACACCACAATCTCACTATTATCACAAGGGGAAAATAGCACAATAATCAAAACGCATAAGGAGTCTCGTATCAGAAAAAATAATAATTTCAATAACAATAAAAAATGAAAAAAATATTTTGAATGAATATAATACGCCAAAATATATTTGCCTTCACGTAACTCAAATATCAAAGCAATAATTATAAGACTACAATCCTTAAATATTTCTAGATAGATAGATAGGTAGATAGATAGATATGGTGGGATTATTTATAGATGTTTCTCAATCGTCATAGTCAAATGATAAAAAACAAATTTTCGCTATAAATATTTTTCATTATGATATGGTAGTCTTTTCGTAAGTTCGGTATCTCTCGGTAACTTACGTATCAGTTCCGGTACTCTCCGATAACTCGCACGGATCTCTACGAATACTCTCAACTATGTGGCCGCTGCTGTTCTCTCTATGGCAGTATATATATATATATATATATATATATATATATATATATATATATACTTCTGCCATATATATATATATATATATATATATATACTCAGTCGAGTCAACTATCATACATAAAGGCGAGATCCCATTTACATTGTTGTCCTTATTTTTATTGTCATGTTTATGATGTTTCGACCGTTGTACGCTCCGGTCTTCTTCAGATGCATTGAATTTTGAAACGAACTCTTTAGAAGTGATAGCAAAGTAAATAAAGACCCTTCGTTGAAAGCAGAACGACAGTTGTCGCAGCTAATAATTAAGAATAAGGATCATTTCCAGTCTAAAGTATATAGGCAATTGTCTCAAAAATACAGCAAGCTACCTCACATGTATGGTCTACTCAAGATTAACAAAGACGATATTCCGCTTAGTCCGTTTGTTAACAGCCAAGGCTCTCTGTGTCACCATCTGAGTCGCTTCCTTATGGCTATAATTGGCCCACAATTAAAAAGGTCACCAGGGTGCCTCGATTGGTGTAATGGTCAGCAAGCTTGTCTCGCTAGAACCTATTACAACTGAGTAGTGAGTTCGATTCTCACTGGGTACCCCATACTTTCGTCTTTGTGTCACATCTGAGCGGCGCTTAGAAAATCAACTAATAGAAAAATCAGCATTACATGTCCGAAACTCCACTCATTTTGAAGATTCTTCTATTTAATGCAACCAGATGATGAGTCTGGATGTGGTGAATCTGTTCACCGAGATACAAACGGTGGAGGCACTATCGGCAATCAAGGACAGACTGGCTTCGTATTTATTCCTAGGGAACGTATCAGTATATCATTAGATATCTAATGGAGATGCTGACTTTCTGCACACAAACAACACACTTCGAAATGGGATCAAAGATATATCGACAGGATGAAGCCTTAGCAATAGGTTCGCCATTATCACCATCAATGGCTAACATATACATGGAATACTTCGAAGAGATGGCATTAAAATCCCCAGCACTAAAGCCAACTCTATGGCAGAGATACGTTGATGAAACCTTCATAATCTGGCCACAGGTGAAAGAGGTCCAGAAACTACTGGAACTCAATATGATCATCGATACAGTTCACAATGGAAAAAGAGAACGACAACAAACTAGCATTGCTGGATGTAGTAATATCTTTAACAGATAATGGGTTCAAGACATCCGTATATCGTAAGATAACATTCACCAAACAATACTTCAACTCCCACCACCCATACATTGTAAAGAAAAGAATCGTTCACTGCTTGCAACATATAGCAAAAGTCATAAGTGGCGACTCAAAGCCATAGGAACAGGAACTGGTCGGCATAAGGAGTACCCTACAACGTAGCAACTTACCAGGGTACATGACAACAGGTCTGAAGAACGTGCAAGGGATGGTGCATGAGAATAACAGCTCTCAGAAAATATTCTCGGTCTGCTTACTCTATGTGAATGGTGCAAGAACATCGCAAGGCCGTAATACGAGCGAGGATAGAACAATCAGGCGTAGCTGATCACATATAGATAAAGAAAGGGGATCACCGCCTCCTGTTGGATGAATTTGAAATAATTGATAGAGAACACCACTGGATTCTACGTAAGCTTAAAGAATCAGCGCATATGCCAGGCCACAATAATCTCCTAAGCAGGCCAAGCAGAGAAATGAATACAATATCTTCTTCTATGTGCCTTGTCCTTTAGGGACGTAGGCGATCATGTCCGTCCACGTCTAACTATCCCTGGTGGCTCTTAGCACGCTTTCTCCTGTAACATCTCGCAACCCTCGTTATGTCATCCACCTCAAATATGTTCTTCGCTGCTTTCATCTGTCTCTTTTTCCCTCTATCTTGCCCGTTAGTATCAGGTTCTCCAAGTCCCCCTTCCTCATTGCATGTCCCAGCAACTTCAGTTGTCTCTTCCTGATGCTCAGTATTAATTTCCTTTTCGTTTCCATTCTTTCCAACACCTCATCGTTGCTCACATGCTCGGTCCATGATATCCGCAGCAGCCTTCTGTAGAACCACATTTTAGCTGCTTCAAGTTTTTTCTTCATTTTTGTTGATATTGTCCAACATTCACTGCCATATTGAATAACTAACATCACATAGCAGTCTAGTATTCTCTTCTTTGTTTCTAGTGAAAGTTTCCTGTATCTTAATACTTTACTCAGCTTCTGGAACGCGCCCTTCGTCATGCCAATTCGACTTCGAATCTCTGTGTCACACTTTCCGTCTTCATTATTGTACCTACTTGATTTTAATATACCCCACCTGTATTTGGCATTTTGGGTTGTTCTTTTTCTTGATGACCATGCATTCGGTTTTCTTGCAGTTTATTTGTAGTGCTTTCTTGTCCCTATCTTCAGAAACCTTCTGTAGGAGGTCTTGTAGTTTCCTTGATTACAAAATAGAAACCATACGTAATGCTGGAGAAAATTATTAGCTTCAAAATTTGCAATATGAGCTCTGGTAAAAATGATTACTGAGACATTAGGTTTATAAACCCCCAAAATTCATAGACTGATGTTCTTAAGGACACATGGCCCAGTGGGATATGAGCGTTGGTTAGTTCCACTGACTTGACCCAAAGTGTTGTGAGTTCAATACCTGAACAAATAACTTAGGGAGTTGAATTAAAGAGAGATAATTACATGACATCCGAAAGTAACATCACACATTTCATAACTAAAATCATTTTCACAACCAACATCCAACATTGCCTGATGACGAGATTCTATCTCAAAACATCAAAATTTCCGTGTCGCAATATACTTTTAATTCATAATTATATGATTATATATATATAGTGTATCAAGGCAGCAGATAATAAACCCACTACATATCTTGGTTTTACTACAACCACGCTCTCTTGTAGAATTACCTGTCACCTTTCTGATCAGAGTACAATTAAGCAACATTTCTTAGAAAAACATAGCCATGTAGCTAATATCAGATAGATTTTAGTCAACAATACAATAATCCTCACTTATACACACAGTAAAAAGAACCTTCAAATATAGGGGCCCATCTACATTAAATCCAAACAATCCACACTTAATAAAATCACGTTTAAATCTGGTCATAACACATTACATTGCATTTAAATACATGGTTCTCTTAACATTTCGAGCTCTCACGCGGTCTGACGCATTACAATTTTGATATTTGGTAACCGTTATCGTTGCTTAGCAAAGTTTTATGTCAACACAAGATAAAATCGTCTTTGATGGTGGATGTTCTTACGTTAACGTCCTTGCAACCTCTCTGAAAATGGCTCATATGAGCCGAAAGCTTAGAACCAACTTAATAAAAAATTACCCAAATGTTGGAGAATTTTTGTTTTTATTTTTACCTGAAATTAAAGCCACAATACAATGCTTAGAACGGCTCATGATTAAACATAATAGACTTTTATTGTCTCTTATATTTAACAGTATATGCTTAATATATATATATATATATATGCTTAATATAATATAAGTATATGCTTATATATATATATATATATATATATATATTACATATACTGTTAAATATAAGAGACAATAAAAGTCTATTATGTTTAATCATGAGCCGTTCTAAGCATTGTATTGTGGCTTTAATTTCAGGTAAAAATAAAGACAAAAATTCTTTATATATATATATATATATATATATATATATATATATATTGAGACAGAAAGAGAGAAAGAGAGAGAGCAAGAGAGAGAAAGAGAGAGCTACACACTTCTTTTGTTCCCATGAAGGAGCGCCACTAGCAACCATCTTTGCAAACCAAGTGGAGGTATTCCATACTGGTCTTTGCATTATGATATTCTTCTTTTTTTTTTCTTCTTTTTTTTTTCATATTCCTACTGTTCTATTTTTTCTCTATTGAGCCGTTTCCTTAACTTCTCCTTGATTTTCTTTGTTTAGTTTTCTTCTCTGAAACCGAACCTTCAAAGTATGCTTGTTCATATTATTTTCTGGTGCTAAGTGCTAAAAACAATTTTAATTCTACAATTACAATAACCACTAACAGAGCTCAAATGATTGTCCTCTTTCAAGACATATTTACAATAGTAAATTCGAGACAAAATGCCTGACTGTTTAGAAACAGATAAAAAATATTTGACTAAAATAAACTAAAATAATGATGAATCATCCTTGATCGATTTTTATAGCAATTTGAAAAATAACAATTCGCATCATAAATTAGAAAAGATGAGGAGAGAACCAATATATAAACGCTTCTTTCCTGTGATACTGTGATATACATATATATATATATATATATATATATATATATATATATATACGAGCGAATAAAGAACGAAGAAAAAAATTTTTGCAACGTTCAAACAGTGCTCGATATATAATATATAGAGCTGTGAATATTTGTTATAAATTATACTTTAGAACATGTACAAAATTTTATATATATATATATATATATATATATATATATATATATATATATAAACAATTTTGTACATGTTCTAAAATATAATAAATATATATATAGTCATCCGCAGACAGATCTATTTCGCTGTATTACAGCTCATCAGAACGGTTAGACTCCAATTGCTATTTAACGCAGGATTAAAAACCCGACCGCAGTGGCGTCATGCGACAATTGTACCTCTGGGCTATGGGTGCCTGGTAGACTTTTTGGCATGTGTATTATCATTATACACGCCCAATAGTCAGAGTGCTCTAATTCATTAGTGAATGAGCGATGCGTACATGCCAGGGTAGCTACTGTTTTTCAAAGTCTACCATTCTTCCAGAGTGCTCAATCAGGGTGTGAGAGCGTATAGATAGATAGATAAAGGACAGACAAACTTGACGTGGAGTTACTTTCGTGAAACATCTTCTTCATTTGTCGTGTTTCTTCAGGACATAGGCGATCATGGACTTCCACTTGGCTCTGCCAATTGTCGCTCTCATTAATTTTTCTCTTGGTATCTCGCCCAAGCCTCGCTCCGTCAACCATTTGCTCAGACCTAACAAGTACGTGTCGTGCTGCTTTCCCCTGTCTCTTCTTCCATTTATCCGACCTGTGGGTATCAAGTTCTCCAAGCCTTCCTTTCTCATTACGTGTCCCAGGAACCTTATTAGTCTCTTCCTGATATTTATTATCAGTTTTCTTCTCGTTTGCATCTTTTCCAACACCTCATCGTTGCACACGTGCTCTGTCTATGGTATCCCCAGCATCCTTCTGTAAAACCATATTTCTACTGCCTCAAGCCTCTCCTTCATTTTTGATGAGATCGTAAAACATCACATGACCTAAAACGCACTAATTATAAATTTATACTGAAACTTTTACCGAAATCAATAATTTCTCATGTGATGTCTTAGATGATCATGACTCTTCACATATTCCCTTCAAGTGGCTGCCATTCAAGGCTAAAGGCTTTTGTCCTCTTGGCTACCTCCAGAAATAGCTGGAGCAGTGGAGAAGAGATGACGCATTTCCAAAAGGCCTCAGTGCGAATGTGAACGCAACAGTCAACCCCAGGATTTGAACTCAGTTCACCGAATCTAAATACAGCGCCGATAACAATTACGTTAAGTTACCTGGGCAATAATAAATTTGCTGTAGGGTATAGCCTTTTATAACACAGTATGAAATGGCGCATGAATATAATATTTTCCCGTTGAAATGACATTTCATTGAAAAATCCTATATCAAGTAATACACACACACACATATATATATATATATATATATATATATCTATATATATATATATATATATATACTATAGTCATCCGCAGACAGATCTGTTTCGCTGTATTACAGATCATCAGTACGATTGAGACTCCGGTCGCTTCCTAACCCAGGATTGAACTCAACCGAATTGGCGTCAGTCGGCGATTCTACCCCTAGGCCACGAGCGCCCAGTAGAAGAAGGCAGGATTTTTAGCACGTATAAACACGCCCAATAGCTAGAGTGCTCCATTGTTTAATATTTAGTTTTTGGTCTTAATAGGGTTAAACAAGTACACATTTGTATTAAAAAGTGTTCTATACAATTATATTGTAGAACTTTTGAATATTCTTCATTTTTAAACGAGTTATTTCGCTACCTTGGTTTCTACCATGAGTGGTGTCTTCAGGCGGTTTTTAAAAATCAAAAGATAATTATTAAAAATCGCCTGAAGACACCACCCATGGTAGAAACCAAGGTAGCGAAACTCGTTTAAAAATGAAAAAAAATATATATATATATTACTTGATATATGATTTTTCAATGAAATTTCATTTCAACGGAAAAAATGTTACATATATATATATAGTCACCGCAGACAGATCTGCTTCGCTGTATCACAGCTCACCAGTAGGGTCAGACAGCCGATATATATATATATATATAATTACATTTATATTGTAGAACTTTTGAATATTTTCCACTTGGAAATGAGTTATTTCCGCAACCTAGGTTTCAACCTTTCAGTATCTTCAGGCGATTTATAATAACTGATTTTTCCGTTTTTCAAATGATTGTATAATCCTAGTATGTATTTATAGGTGTGATTACATTTGGACATTATTTCTGATCTTTTATTTAGTACTTTTTTTTATTTTTTGTTCTGGAAACAACATAATGGTTAACTTTTCTTCCTGACACAATCTGCAGACATTGCCACCATTGCATGGTTTGGCTATTTTCACTAAACTCCAAGTTATATTAGGGTCTTTTTCATCTTTCAACTTTAATTTCAACACATGGCTAGCCAGTTTGATACAATATTTGAAGTTTTCCAGTTTACATGCAGATTTGTTGTTACTCTATCTGTTCTTAAAAATACATTTTGTAGACCCCAGATATGTTTTTTGTCCCACTATGTCAATTACCACGGTTTTTTTAAACGTTTTACCCCATGCAAGGCGGTAACATCACTGATGCGCAGGGAGCTACATAAGAGTAAAAGATTAGATAGAAGGAGAGTAAAGAGAAAGACGAACCAGTTTTAGTGGGTGTCAGAGAAAGGAGCAAGAGAAGGATGGGAATACAGGCGTGATGACAATTGCAAACGTAGAGAGAAAGGAAAACATATACAGGGAAGACACATTGCGCCGGTGAGAAAGCGACTGTATCCTAGCTGCCAAGTCGGGACCGATCACATAACAGACTCTCTGTTGGATTTGATCAAGGACTCCTATGTGGATAGTAAGAGCACCCGACCAGATATGGCAGCAATACTCAATGCACGGGCGGATGGTAGATTTGTATATGTGCAGGAATGTTTCGGACATGAAATCTTTCTGGCCCTACACAGAGAACCGACTTTCATAGCTGCGGATTTAGCTATGGATTCTAGATAGTCCTTCCACTTAAGGTCTGATGTGAGAGTTAATCCGAGGAGGTGCGGTGTTTTACTTTCAGGGAGAGAAGCCTGATTCATGTTAATGGGCGGGAGGAACGATTGTCTGTGGATGGTACCTTAAATATAAAGAAAAGAGCATTGTTGTGCATAAATACACACTCCAATTTGAAGCTGCGATGTTGGTCCCATTCATAGAATGTTTTTGCATGAAAATGAAATCCCAGTATCTAGAACTGTTCAATTTAACTCCTTCACCGACTGAATGGTTCAATAATGGATTGGTCGACAATTTCAGCTAATATCGTCAGACTGCCGCCCTCTTGATGCTCTATTTTAGCCACAGGCACATCTTCTTCTTCACCATGTACCGTGTCCTTTCAAGACGTAGGCGATCATGGACTTCCACTTGGCTCTGTCTTTTGTCACTCTCAATATTTTTTCTCTTTGTATCTCTCCCAAAACCCCGGTCTTCCATCCATTTCCTCAGGACTATCAAGTCGGTCTCGTACTGCTTACCCCTATCTCCCTTTCCTCCTATCCGACCTGTGTGTATTAAATTATCCAGGCCTTCTTTCCTCATTGCGTATCCCAGGAAATTCATCCGTCGCTTATTGACGTTAAGTATAAGTTTTCTTCTCGTTTGCATCCTCTCCATCACCGCATCGTTGCTCACGTGCGCCGTCCATGGTATTCTCAGCATCCTTCTGCAGAACCACATTTTTGCTGTCTCAAGTCTCTCCTTCATATTGCTCCCAGGTCCACTCTAACCCGGGGTGATAGCAACTGTTAGGGTCTAAGCTATGAACAAATAGTTAACGTCAAAACTGGGGTCAAAACGTTATGAATGTATAAAAATACACTTATATATATATATATATAAATATACTTATATATATATATATATATATATAAAAATAGACTTATATATATATATATATAAATACATTTATATATATATATATATAAAAATACACTTATATATATATAAAAATACACTTATATATATATAAAAATACACTTATATATATAAAAATACACTTATATATATATATATAAAAATACACTTATATATATATATATATATAAATACACTTATATATATATATATATAAATATACTTATATATATATATATAAATACACTTATATATATATAAAAATAAAAATACACTTGTATATATATAAAAATACACTTATATATATATATATAAAAATACACTTATATATATATATATATATATAAAAATACACTTATATATATATATATAGATACACATATATATATATAAAAATGCACTTATATATATATAAATACACTTATATATATATATATATAAAAATACACTTATATATATATATATAAAAATACACTTATATATATATATAAATACACTTATATATATATATATAAAATACACTTATATATATATATAAAAATACACTTATATATATATATATAAAAATACACTTATATATATATATAAAAATACACTTATATATATATATAAAAATACACTTATATATATATATATATAAATACACTTATATATATATATAAATACACTTATATATATATATAAAAATACACTTGTATATATATATATAAAATACACTTATATATATATATATAAAAATACACTTATATATATATATAAAAATACACTTATATATATATATATAAAAATACACTTATATATATATATATATAAATACACTTATATATATATAAAAATACACTATATATATATATATATAAATATACTTAATATATATATATATATATATATATATATATATAAAAATACACTTATATATATATATATAAAAATAAACATTTATAGAAAATATCTATTTTTGAAGAAAAATTATTACCAAAACACATTTTTAAAGGAAAAAAAAATATTCTCAGCAATATATTTTTGAATGCAAAACTAAAAGACATTTTCAGTTTACATTGCCAAACGTTGCTAAGCAATCTGGTCATAACACATTATATTGCATTTAAATATATGGTTCTGTTAACATTTCGAGCACTCAGGCAGTGTGACGTCATAGAACCACATTACAAATTTACGAACTGCGTCTGGTATTTGGTAACTGTTATCGTTGCATAGCAATGCTTTATGTCAACACAAGATAAAATCATCTTTGATGTTAGATGTCTTGATGACGAGATTCTATCTCGAAACACAGAAATTTCCGTGTCGCAATGTACTTTAATTCATAATTATATGATTTTATATAGATATATATACATATATATATATATATTTAATCATTTCACCCCGAGCAAGGCGGAAACGCCACTGATGTGCAGGGGGCTACATAAATGTAACAAGTTTAATTAGAAAAGATTGAGGAGTACAAGCTAGTTAGAAAGGAACAATAGAAAGCTGAGAAAGAAGGTTCGATGACAGATACATAGGAGGAGAGAAAGGGAAGGTTATACAGGGGAGGGGAGAGAGCTAGAGGCCAGTGGTTAGTAGATGAGTATTAACTTTGCATTTAAATTTATGGAGGTTGTAGCCGTCAGGAAAGCAAGAATACGGGAGTGAGTTCCACAGGCGGGAAGTGCGAGAGAAGAAGCTGCAGGAGTAGAATTGTCGTCTGCATTTGGCTAACCTGACTGTGAATGGGTGGGACCCAGTTGCCAGTCTGGTTGCACGGGTAAACACCTGTTGAGAAGGCATCAGTGACTTAAGCTCATCCGAGCAGAAGCCATGAAAATATTTATAGAAGAGACAGAGGGAGGCCACATTTCGACGATGGGAAAGTGGCTGCAGTCGAGTCGCCAGATCAGTACCTATCACATTACAGACTCTTCTTTGGAGCTTGTCAAGAACACTGAGGAGAACGGCAGGGGCACCTGACCATAAATGGCTATAGTACTCCATGCACGGACGGATGGTTGACTTGTATATATGCAGGATTCATGTGCAAAAAACATCCTGGATTGACATAGTGACCCAACCTTCTTAGCAGTAGATTTTGCTATGGATTCAATATAGTGGTTCCATTTGAGGTCTGAGGACAGGGTAAGTCCGAGGAGGCATAGTGTATTACTCTCCGGGAGAATCACCTGGTCCATGCTTATGGGAGGCAGAAGAGGTTGCCTGTAATGGTTGACAGACAAGAGCTTGGTCTTAGGGGAATTGAAGTTGACAAGCCACTTCTTGCCCCAGTTCACCACAGAGTGTAGATCCCGCTCAAGGTCAGCAGCGAGATTATGTCTGTCCGCCACGACAGGTTTCTTACTGGAGCGGGAGTATATTGTAGTGTCATCTGCGTAGATGCCTACTTGGGACTTGATCTCATCTGGGAGGTCGTTGATGAAAATAAGGAAGAGCGTCGGGCCCAGGATAGATTCCTGTGGGACAGCAGCGTTCGTGCTGTAGGACAAAGAGGCACGCCCATTCAGAACGACCTTCAGTTTGCGGTTATTTAAGAAAGATTGGATTAGGTCAAGCAGGCGACCGGTAATACCATAACCGCGTAGTTTGCATAGGAGGCCAGGGTGCCAAACCCTGTCGAAAGCCTTAGAGATGTCCAGAGCAACCGCGCGAGCCTCGTCAGACTCATCAAGGGCCTGTAGCATGTACTCCGTTACAGTTGTTAGCAGGTCGGCCGTGGACCTGTCGAAGCGGAATCCATATTGCCTGTCGGAGAACAGTTTGTGGGCGTTGAGATGATGAACTATTTCTGCATTGATTATAGCCTCGAATACTTTCCCGAACATCGGTAGAAGACTGATAGGGCGATAGTTAGATGGGTCCGAGGGTTCACCACAATTCTTAAAGACAGGAACGACTGAGGAGAATTTCCAGCATGCAGGAAAGCAGGAAGCAGAAAGGCAGTAGTTAAACAGTTTAGAGAGGATGGGGGAAAGTTCAGGGGCACACTTCTTAATGACTATCACCGGGATTCCATCGTCTCCACACGCCTTATGGGGGTCGAGTTTTGAAATTACTCTGGATACTACTGTCGGGGTAATATATACTTCGTGCAGTTTGGCCTCAGTTCTAATAGGGAAGTCGGGTGAGTGCACTCCGGACGAGTCGTATGTGGAGTTGGATGAGAATCTGCGGGCAAAGCACTCAGCTTTGTCCGCAGATGACGTGAGAACCTCAAATCCATGGATTAAAGGCGGTATTGAGGATTTCCTATTTTTGAGCACTCGTTTACAAATCCTCCAATAGTCCTTGGAGCCGAACTTGCGGTCAGCTATGTGCTGTCGCATTCTCTCAGCAAACAACTGTTTGGCGTCATTTAGGGTTCTCTTGCACTCATTGCGAGCAGATGTGAACAGGCGCCTATTGTGATCAGTTGGCTGTCTCCGGAATAGACGGAAGTAATGGTTCCTGTGGGCAATGGCGGCTGAGCAGGCCGGAGAGAACCACGAAGAGGAATGAGGTTTTAAGCTATACTTCCTGGTGGGTATGAAGGCATCAATGCCAGCTTTCACCCATGACGAGACCTCAGAGGCACAGTCATCAACTGATAGGTCAAACACTTTTCCCCAAGATTTTAATGTTTTTTTTAAATAAATGTGCGTAATCAATAATAATAAATAAATAAATAAATAAATAAATAAATAAAAAATACAGAACAAATATTCCCGTAGAAGAGCAGGATATTACTATAATAACCGATTTATTTTGATAAGAAGGAAAATGTCATTTTTTTTACTTTTTTTTCTTTTGGTTTTTCCTTTAAACTTTTTCCAGGAAGCAAGGCAATAAAGTCATTAAGACGCAAATAGTTACTGTACGTAAGTGAGCATGCCAAGTAGAAAAGATCGATGAAAGAGAAAAATAAGCAAACAGGATATTTATTTACTGTGATAGAATTTAGGAAGACAAAAGAGATCAAGCCAATTGAACATTAAATGAACAGGAATCAAGAAAACAGAAGTTAACGGTTGGTAATTTATGAACATAAAATTTTAAATAGGAAAGCCAGGAGATGAAAGAGGGTCCCACAAGGTATGTAATCCGGGTAAATTCCAAAAGAAACGAACTCGAGAGAACGCAATGTTAAATTCATTTATTTAATTTAACAGAGTAATATTTTATAAAGGAGTTTTGATTATTAGCTTAGATGATAGATATTTCACCGCTTTGATGTTCGTAACGAGGCTCGTCAGATCCAAATGGTACAAGAGTAGGCAATCGAAATATCACCCCCACCAAAACAAATTTCTGCTCTTTTATTTGATTCTCCTTTGATGCCAACATGTCCATATTAGGACGGACATTTGTGACGTTTATATACGCAAAGGTTCTCGTTTGTTCGAAAAAAGAGCCCCAAAGAAAAGGGAAGGCGAGGATATGGGATGGTTGACGATTGATGAGTGCAAGGAAGAGAGAAAGTTGAAAAAGAGAAAGAAAATGCTTTCCATTCCGATTTTATCTGCTTCCCCTCCTTTTTCTTTTTCTTTGGGCTGGTTCCCCCGTTTTCTTTCTATGTTTCAACTTTCTCTCTTAGAAAGACATAGCTATGTAGATAATATCAGACAGATTTTAGTCAACAATCCATTAATCCTCACTCATACACACAGTAAAAAGAACCTTTAAATATTGGAGGTTATCTACATTGAATCCAAACAACCCACACTTAATAAAATCACGTTTAAATCTAGTCATAACACATTACATTGCATTTAAATATATGGTTCTCTTAACATTTCGAGCTCTCACGCGGCGTGACGTCATAAAACCGCATTACAAATTTACGAACTGCTTTTGCTATTTGGTAACTGTTATCGTCGCTTAGCAAAGTTTTATATCAACACAAGATAAAATCATCTTTGATGGTAGATGTCTTTATGTCCTTGTAACCTCTCTGAAGATGGCTCATGTGAGCCGAAAGCTTAAAACCAACATAATAAAAAAATATTCAAATGTTGGAGAATTTTTGTCTTTATTTTCATCTGAAATTAAAGCCAAAATATGATGTTAAGAACGGCTCATGATTAAACATAATAGACATTCATTGTCTCTTATATTTAACAGTACACACACACACACACACACACACACACACACACACATATATATATATATATATATATATAACATGCACGATTGTACTCCATAAATTGTTTTCTCGAAGTTGGAATTTCTCGTTTTTATTTATCGTTTGATTTTGTCGTGACACCATAACACGGAATAGGAACAGAAGTACAAAAAAAGAAAAAAAGAAAAAAAGAAAAACGGAAGGAAGGAAGGAAGGAAGGAAGGAAGGAAGGAAGGAAGGAAAAAGTTAATTATACACTTTTTTTTCTTCTTTTCTTTTTTTATTATTTTGGTTAGCCCGTCTCTCGTAAGCAAATGTTTCTTTCCCTAAATCAGTAAATACTGATATGAAACTTTCTTCAATTATTTATAAGGCTTAGTTTTTATCTTATTGTTTATTATGCGAATAGGATGCGCACGTAAGGTTCAGTCAGTCAAGTGCCCTACGTGATACACGCTTTGGGCGATCTTGTCTCGAAAGAGACATGACTGACTGGGCAGAAGATTATCCCGCAGTAGATTGCCATTGCTTTCTGCAGTATACTGGTTGCTATATAACCCAATCTGTCTTGTTATTTAACACATAACTGGAGGGAAGAAACGGATTAATACCTTTCTCAAGGGTATTTGTGCGTAAGTGAATGCAAGGAATTCAACTGGAATTCGAACTCGGCACTCCGATTTGTGCTTCCGAGTCGATATCTACTGCACTACAGCGGTGATCGGAGCGATCAACACGAACATTTAATAAGTAAAAAGTTATATTAAAGAATAGAAACTGAAAATGGACTTTCTAAATATTTTAGAAAAACAAGACAAAATATCTTTAAATATGGAATATAAAATTTGCCTTCTCATTGTGCTGCAGCCATCGAATGTGAAAGCGAAGGCATATTTTATTAATAATATTTAAATAAATTTAATTTTTATATCAGTCAGTCAGTTAAGCGCCATTTGTGAGACAGACTTTAGCGATCATGTCTCAAAAGAGACATGGCTCACTGGGCAGAAGATTATCCCTCAGTTGCCATTATTTTCTTCTGTAGACTGTTTACCAGCCAAGGCTATAGAACTCAATCTATCCTGCTATTTAACTCATAACTAGAGAGAATTTACTGATTAAATACCTTTCCCAAGGGTATTTGCGCGTAAGTGAATGCAATGAAATCAACTGGATTCGAACTCGGCTACTCAATTTTTCGTGCTGAGCCAAAATCCACTGCACCATAACGCATATTTTTATATCAGTCAGTTAAGTACCATACGTGATACACGCTTTGGGAGATCATGTCTGGAAATAGACATGACTGACTACTTTATGGTAAAACGTTATTATTTCCAAAACACCGTAATACAATGTATTATTATTTTTATTTTTCTTGTAATGTACCTATAAGGACCTGGATCATTATGGATTCCCACATTTTCCTGTCCTTTGTAGAGCTTAGTAATTTTTTTTCAATACGCTGTAGGGGCCTCGGTGATGCTTGGTAAATTGGCCTTATGCCAAACACGTCCGAAGTCCCCACAATTTAAATATCAAAAGGTTGAAGGTTGGACGTTGAAATGTGAAAGGATAAAATAGTCCATGTCTACATTAAAGTAAAGATTTATTAACAGAATGACAAAATAGTAAGAATAAAAATATGTGTGAAATTTCGTTAACTGAACACTATGACATACTCGTGAGAAGAAAAATGTTCATTGAGAAAATGCATGCAGTTTTGTAGTTGTTCAAAGAGTATTTGAAATGTCTACAGAAGTTTAGAGTAGTAAATAGCTAAGTGTATCGGAACTGTATACTGATAGGAATAAAATGTAAAGTCTTATGTTCCTTTGTGTGTAGTAAGCAAATTGCGATTTTAATGTTCCTTTCTCTTTGTAGTAGGTCGGCGACAGAGTGAGAGAGAACGTAAAACAAATAGAGAAATCGTACTTAACGCGTCCTGTTGTTGTTGTGTTGTTGTTACTCTCTTTGGCGGCGTAGAGTGAAAACAAAGAAAAAAGTTGGAAGAGAAGGTTGAATGAAACTGTGACGCACCCCTACGCCCAGGTGGCGTGGAGTGAAATTTCTTTTGTTACATTGCTACGAGGTCCGTCAGCTAACCGCTCCCATGTTGGACTGGACTGTCTTGACTGGTCACAGAATGTCCTTAAGTAGTTAAATCTGGTCATGTGACCGGCTCCTAGAGGCATTTTCTTCTTTAGATGTGAAAGAACGTTTGACTGACGTCATATTTGAATTTTCGATTTGTAATCTAATCAGGATCCAGAATTTTGCTTTTCGCACTGACTTGTGAAAATTTTCTTAGTTGGGTTTTTCCAAAATGCTTTTAGTCGTTTGGATCCGATTTTGCGGATGTGCAATTTTACTTTGTGTGTTTTATTTAGTTGGTTGATGATATTGGATTTGTATCCGATAAAGCTATCTCTCCTAATCCTTGTTCTGCTAACAATTTACACAAGCTCTTTAGGTGGGTTATACATTCTTTACTTTGACATTTTTTATCTTCAATATATCCTCTCAGTGTAAACGTTTCTAAGCTCTCTTTCCTCATTATGTGCCACAGACATTTCAGCTGTCCTTCCTGCTGTTAATTATAAGTGTACGTTTTGTTTCCATTTTTTTTTAATACTGCATCATTGCTCACATGTTTCGTCCATGGTATTCCTAACACGCTTTTGTATAAACACATTTCTGTTGCCTCGAGTCTTTTGTTCATCTGTGAGAGGATTTTCCAGAATTCAGTGCCATATAGGAGAACTGACATTACGTAACAATTAAGTACTCTTTTGCTTGTGTCTAACGAAATTTTCCAATTTCTTAATGTTTTTTCTAAGCTTTTGAAAGGCTCTATCACCGAATTTCGAGGTTGCACTTTTCGTTCTCTGTTAAACGACTTCCTAGATATTTACGTTTTTGCACTTGCTTGATTTTAGAAACTTCAATTTTGAAATTCCAAGTTTGGCCTTTTTTTTTAAAAACTCGAAACATGTAATTGGAAATTAGCCTTCCTGTTAAATTATTGAAAGTGAAGGCGATTCAATTTTGGATAAATACATTAGTCTTAATATTAAATCCGATAGATCTGGCAAAGTAAACCGGGTAGATGTTCTTGGAAAGGACGTCCAATCAGTGGTTAACTGGGGAGAGAAATAGCATGTACATTTTAAGAACAAAAAATGTTATTTAACCACCATAGAAACATTTTTTCTGCCTGCTGTCAACATGGCTGGCGCGAGACTTCTTAGCCTAACGTTTTCACTGACTTAAAGAGAAGTCACTACATCTACTGCAAGGGAAGTTGAATCACTGTGTCGTATCTGAGAATTCTTCTCGTCAGAATACATCTTGTACATTTACACAACTACCATTCATCCGTGCATTAAAGAATGTTGCTGATATATCTCAGAATGGGATATATATATATATATCATTCAAGGTAGTTAAGTGGTTAAGGCAAATGTAATCGGGTAGAACAATCTCGTAAGTAGACGTAATGTACGGTACTCGTCGTATGCAGTATCCTGAGACGTAGACGTAGAATTGAACAGGTTAAGATTGTAGCGGTCCTCTTGGGTGTCGGTTCCTCAAAGTATCGGTACATGGGAAAAAGTTATCACCGAAATTATACTGAAGAGAAAAATACCGAACCTAGTCAAATGACTCTTCATAGATATTCTTCTGTAGGTAAGCAATAGTCTGGATTAGTCTGGGATGAAATAGTAAAGTATTAAGAAAACAGGACAATTTCGCTAGAAACAAGGAAGAGAGTACTGGATTGCTAAGTGTTGTCCGTTCTTCAATATGGAAGTAAATGCGGGACAATATCAACAAAGATGAAGGAAAAACTTGAAACAACTGAAATGTGGTTCTACAGAAGGATGCTTCGAATATTATGGATCGAGCATGTGAGCAATGATGAGGTCTTAGAAATGATGGAAACAAAAAGGAAAATAATACTGAGCATCAGGAAGAGACAGCTAAAGTTCCTGGGACATGCAATGAGAAAGGAGGGCTTGAAGAGCCTGTTCCTAAAAGGCCAGATAGAGGGAAAAAGAGACAGGGGAAAGCAACGGATAAGATATTTGAAGGACCCAATCAGGTGGATAATGGAATAAAAAAAAAAGGAAATTATTCCATCATCCACCTGATTGGGTCCTTCAAATATGTTATCCGTTGCTTTCTCCTGTCTCTTCTCCCTCGATTTTCCCCTGTCTCGACCCTCCAGTCATGGGTTAAGGAACAGGACAGATTGGGTTCTATAGCCTTGGCTGGTAAACAGTCTACTACAGAAAGTAATGGCAGCCTACTGCGGGATAATTCTGCTCAGTCAGTCCTGTCTCGAAAGAGACACGATCACATAAGGGTGTATCACGTAAGGAATTTAACTGACTGACGTTTATAGAAAATTCTATATATTGGTTTAAAATAAAATAAAATAAAATCATGCCTAATGGTGTCAATTGAAACAGCCGAAAGCGCTCGTATATATAGATTATTTCGGCATTTTTTACACACTTTATATCCAAAAAAGAAAACACTTTTACGAACATGAGAACAAAAATGAATAAAAAGTTTAGTCACAGTATACTGAGAGTCGTCTTGAACGAAATTTTACACCGAGTTGGAATCTCCTGCAACTCTTCTGAATGGTCTCCTTTTTTAGTGACTGAATGCTGCCATAATCCTTGCCTTCAGTCCATCATTGGTGTTACAAGGAGTTTTGTTGGTCTCCCACCCAACTGCGCATCGATACATAATAATCCAGAGGGTTGCAGTCTGAGAAATTGTAATATAATAATCTGGCCCCACCCGAAGAAGGAAGCTGATGCAAGCGGGGGCGTTTTCCGGCCGTTGAAAGGAACGGATGTTTGTTTGACCTTATTTCCGGCAGTAGCGGAAATGGCTACAAGAGGCAAGCAGAACAGGTGTCTCTGAGAATTACGTGGGCGTGCGTAGGCGAGGCAAAAATCGGAAGTACCGGTTTGGAGATAAAAAGACCTCGGGCACGGATTTCACGGCAGTCTAGTCAGAAGAGTCAGAGGGACAGAGTAGACCAGACCAGAGGAGCAACAGATACGACGACACCCCCCGTCACCCCGTCAACCTTTGGAAGCGCGCTCTCACTCTCTGTTCACTAGGCTACACGGTCTATCGTTCATTAATAAAAATATCACTTGATATATTTTTATATATACCCGTGTTTGTCTGTTTGTCGATATATAACAGACTTCTCTTTTTGGTGCCTACGTGACCTGCTGTTTTGAAACAACAAAACAGATTGATACGAGCTAGTTACCACGGCAACAATTGAAAATTCAACAGACTTGAAAATTCCGGAATTAAAACTACCGGATAGAAGACGAAAATAGTAAACAACCGGACGACAGCGAGGAAGGAAGAAAAAGAAAAAAAGAAGACGAAAATATAGCAGCTGCGCAACTAAGTGACTATGGACAGTCAGCCAAAGTAAGTGACTCATTGATTTAATAGTGTGTGTGTTCTCTGCTCGTGTTTATAATAAGTCCAGTTAGAAAAAAAAAATGCATACTTTTGCCATTGAGAAAAATGGATTGTTCGGTAGAGAGATAGGGGGTCAGGAATATATGTAGGGAGTAGGGCATAGGTTGACGGGTTGACGGGGAGGAAGAAAGTGTTAAAGTGGAGTGTTAATGTGACGTGGGGTGTTAAAGTTGGGGGAGGAAGAAGTTGAGATATTTGCCTGTCTGTAGGTGTGGGGCATCTGAGTTGATGGTTTTTTTTTTGTTAATATTTTACCATATATGTGAAGTGAGTTTAACAATGTTTTCTTTGGTTTGTGCAAGAGAATAGTTAATATTTCGTAGAATAAATATTTAATGAAATAATTTTGTTTTGTGTTTTAATTTTACTTAAAAAGCGGCATGAACTTTCCAGACAACCCAATAGAAATATTGACGAACAACTATTCTCAATGTGATTATGAAGGTCAGTTGTATGGTTGAAATAGTTGAGTTTTTCTGATCAGTACTCGAGCCGAATTAAAAAAAAACAAAAACAATCGATGTTCTACGTACACAAACTTTCCCCAATTGGAGTATTAGCGTAAAATGACCCTCTCCATTTTCTCCATTTGGCCTTGTATTGCATGAACTAAATCAAATTTGGTGAACATTGACAAATTATAAATATAGCTGAATGCTACCACAATAGGAAAATCAGAGAAACGAAAGGGTTCTTTAATTTTGATCTCGTCAACAGAATTCGTTCGTAAACGTCAATTTGTAATCTTTACACAGATATTGACAAAATTTAAAAATGTTTGTGTTTTGCGTGACATTTCTACAGCATAGAAATGACTTAAATGTGATCGAGAGTTTTAAAGTGTATTTTTAATTATGCAGTTAACAACAGGCAACAAAATCGCCAATTATAAATATATCTCAACATCGTTGCTTGAAAACAACTGCATTGTCTGGTTATTTCGTTGCGAATACACCGATTATATATATTCTTAAAACATTCACCCGCGTCTCAGTGTTTCGCGATGTGAGTCAGATATTGAAAAGATATTTTGTTATCAATATGGTGGAATCGGATTATTTGGGGAGATTTTGGAAAATTAAATTAAAATCTAAAACTTATTTACGTGAAAGTACTTCACCTTTTTTTTGCTTGTAACTTTACGCTATTTTCTGGCAATTATAACCAAGATTTGAACATAAAACGGTGACTTGGGAAATATCTTTTGAAGATATATTAATTTCTGAAAACTAGTAAATACCTTGGAACAGGTAGATATGGAGAGATTTAGTGAAGGATATGAAGAACTCCCGAAGAGGTTGACGATAGGAGTCATTGCTGGCGTGGTCGGCGTAATAATAATCCTGGGAATAATAGCCAGGAAGCGGATTTTTAAGTGTAAAAGAAGCAACAGTGCTTCGGAAAAGGAAATTGAGTTATCCGTTGTGAATAGTACTCCGGAGTCAACGGGTGTTCGACACTCAAAAAATGTCTCTGCGTTAAACAGAGAGATGTCAACAAATCAGATATGCTTGGTTTCGAATCCAGAGGAAGTAGTTCAGGGAATGGAAAGCATTGTACAAACTAAGGAACTACGAGTCACGGGTCCATTTTTTTTAGACTAAATTAATATCCTCCACAAGTAAATTGCATGCGGATTAAAGTTGGAATCAGGGTAATTTTCTTCATTTTCTATTGAACATTTCTCGGTCAGACTATGAATGTTATGTACGGCAAATAATGGCCACTTTTTCTGTGTTCAAACATAGTATGTTTGAAATTAAATTAAATTAAATGAGGTTACATGTGTAACAATAAACTCGAGCAGAAGCACGCATGGTGTTGGTCAAAGGTCATTTACTCGATGTCAGTTTAGAAACTGGGGGCGCGGTTACCGCTTAATAATCATGTGGTTATGCATCGAGGTGTCTACGCTTATGGACAGAGTCGAGAAAGAAAATGAACATTTTTAAGAACTTTGCCCAATTCTGTGAAAATGGATATTAAAAAAAAAAAAAAAAAAAAAAAAGGAACAATGAAACATCGAGCTGGTAGAACAATTTTCAAGATGGACACGAACATTGTTGGGTTGCTGATGTAGGCTCCCCTATATATATATTTTTTTTTGTTGTTTTGTTTGTTTCGACACATGTTTTATACTATTGTCGGGCTTGTGTGGCATGGGGAGGAGAGTGAGGGTGTTGCGCTTAAAATGTTCTTAGGCGAACATTTTGAAAAATGGGTTGGCGAGGAATGTAATATAATAATCTGGCCCCACCCGAAGAAGGAAGCTAATGCAAGCGGGGGCTTTTTCCGGCCGTTGAAAGGAACGGATGTTTGTTTGACCTTATTTCCGGCAGTAGCGGAAATGGCTACAAGAGGCAAGCAGAACAGGTGTCTCTGAGAATTACGTGGGCGTGCGTAGGCGAGGCAAAAATCGGAAGTACCGGTTTGGAGATAAAAAGACCTCGGGCACGGATTTCACGGCAGTCTAGTCAGAAGAGTCAGAGGGACAGAGTAGACCAGACCAGAGGAGCAACAGATACGACGACACCCCCCCCGTCACCCCGTCAACCCTTGGAAGCGCGCTCTCACTCTCTGTTCACTAGGCTACACGGTCTATCGTTCATTAATAAAAATATCACTTGATATATTTTTATATATACCCGTGTTTGTCTGTTTATTGATATACAACAAAATTAGGTGAGATTATATGGTCGCAGAAATTGTCTGATAGGCATGACTAGGTTCTCCTGTTTATGTGACATGGTGCTGAGTCCTGTTGGCACACATGGAGTCTTCCAGCAGTCACCCTCTTCACTCAGGGCATCACTACTTCCTCAAGGCACTTGATGTAGGCATCTGTGTTGAGACTGAGACCCTCACCAACAAATTCGGGATTTCTTTTCTTATTATACCGTTTCAAAATTCTTGCAGACTCAATTGCATCATGGTGTTTCATCAGACGGTGCCAAATTGACCCTACTCTGCTGTGCAGTCGTCAAAATCAAAAACTAACAACACGCATGCGCGGAATTATAAATATAAAATGGCGATATTTACCCATCACTCCCTATATATATTATTTTGCCTTCAGTAAGAATGAAGCAACTAAGAAACAAAGCGTTACTGCTTGTGTTTAATCATTGATATAAAAATGCATAAACTGCGTTTATCTTTAAATTACCATTCACCATAATTTTTTCAGATGTTATTGTAAAAAAATAAAAACCATATTGAACAAACGAGAAAAAATCAGCTAATTGACATCCTGTCCTTTGAGTTGCGCTGAATAAAAAATATCTAAGATAAAAATCAATCATAGTGGCGACTTTAACAATAAATCCCAAGAAAAACATGCGATCGCATGCATCTATATAGCGTTCAAAAATAAATTTGAAATCCATAGAGAGTTGATATCGCTGAAACATCCGTGAATATCTTCTTTTAAAAATGGACCTGCACTGCTCGTAATACATTGTTTTGGTAGCTTTGGCTTACTTCATAAATCATATGAATTGAATTACTTTATTTAGCGGTTCATATGACATTTGTATACGTACATAAACAACACTGATTTCTCCGTCCACTGATCCCGTGAAAATAGTATTAAGCGGAAGCACTGGGGACGACATAAATTTTAGGGAAAGCTGTAAGGAGACCAGAAAAACTGAAAAAAAGATTAAAACCTATTCCTTGCTCGTCGTATTTAACGAAACACCCACACACGCACTCGAATATATATATATATATATATGTGTGTGTGTGTGTGTGTTAATAATAAAAGAGAGACAATACGAAAAGCTGTATTTAGTTAACCGGTGCGTTGCAATATGAGATCTGGTGAAAAAATACTAGAGAAAACCATTAACATCAAAAAATCTCAATATGAACTCTGGTAAAAAGAGTTACTGGTCATTAGGTTTATAAGTCCCCAAAATTCAGTTGTTCTTGGCCCAGTGGATATAGACGTTGGTTAGTTCCTGTGATTTGACCCAAAGAGTTGTGAGTTCAATACTAGGCTACAGCAATGGTGAACAAGTAACTTACAGAGTTAGAGGGAGATAACACATGATTACCAGAAAAGACTCTACGCAAGAGATGGAGATGCTATACCCCAGTGACTATAATAAAGATTTCGATTCGACATTGCTAGCACCTGAAGAAAGCTGGAGCGTCTAACTTCAAAACCTTGTCATAGCTCAAATGTTCGGTCCATAGTATCCTCAGCATCCTTCTGTAGATCCACAATTCAGCTTTTTCAAAATCTTTCCGTCATCTTTGATGAAACTGTTCAGCATCTGCTGTCATATTGATGAACAAATAACACATAGCAATCTAGTACTCTTTTCTTTGTTTCGAATGAAATTTTTCTGTCTCTCAAAGACTGATTAGCTTTTGGAGCGCATCCTCAGTCATGCCAAGACGCCTTCCGATCTCAGTGCCGCACTTTCCGTTGTCTGTAAGAACACTTCCCAAATATTTAAATTTCTGCACATACTTGAAGTTTTTTTTAAAGATCACGAACTGAAAATCACTACCCCCACTAACGTTAAAATGATCAATTTCCTTGACGTAACCTTTGACTTTAATAATGTCCTGTACAAACCACACGCTAAAGAATCTTACTATCACAAATACGCCCACAAAAATTCTAACCACCGCCATAGAATATTAGACAATATTCAGAAATATATCCGATTTTGATTATCTTGTAACTCTAGTAATAAGGTAGTTTTTGATAACAGTAAAATTAAATATATTAAGATCTTAGCTAAAAACAAACACAATGTAAGTTTAGAATAATCTTATAAAAGCAAAGAAAGTGTAGTGGAATACGGCCTTATATTCCACACATTTTATTTTTATAGTGATTGACAACGAACACACGGACAAATAATTATCGAAGAAAATCCTGGTACTCGTTTTTTTTTTTTTAATCATCTCACCCCAAGCAAGACATTCCACTGCCACTATTGCGCATGGGGCTACATAGGGGAAGGTAAAGAGAAGGAGTGGTTAGACATAGGGAATGTCAGGAGGAAGGTAACAGATGAGTAAGGATACCGAGGATGAGGGTTGGGCAGATGGGAAGAGTGTTTGATAGAATAGGAGCAGGTTAGTGTGTTAGGAGGTGTCTATTGACCTTACATTTAAACTCCTAGAGATTGTAGCCGTCGGGGAAGCAATCGTGTGGAAGGGAATTCCACAGTCGGGAAGTGCGAGGAAAGAAACTGTTGGAGTAGAAGTTGCGGTTGCATTTTATCGGTTTTACTGTAAAAGGGTGGGATCTAGTTGCCAATCTAGTATCTCGTGCAAATTCGTATTTAGGGGGCACCAGTGATCTAAGTTCATCGGAACAGAAGCCGTGAAAGTATTTATAGAAGAGACACAGGGAAGCCACGTCGTGCCGGTGGGAGAGAGACTGCAGGCGGTCTGCCAAGTCGGTATCTATCACATTACAGACCCTCCTCTGAACCTTATCGAGAAGCCCGTGGAGAATAGCAGGGGCACCCGACCAGATATGGCAGCAGTATTCAATGCACGGGCGGATGGTAGATTTATATAATTGCAGGATAGATTTAGTCGGAAAAACTTCCGGGCCTTACACAGAGAACCGACTTTCATAGCAGCGGATTTAGCAATTGATTCGATATAGTCATTCCATTTGAGGTTCGCTGAAAGTGTGAGATCAAGAAGGCGTAGTGTTTTACTCTCTGGGAGTCAAGCCTGGTCCATGCTAATGGGAGGTAGGTGAGATTGTCGATGATGGTTAATTGAGAGTAGCTTCGTTTTAGAAGCATTAAAATTTACTAGCCATAAATCGATAAAAAAAGAGCAGACAAAATTTTTATTCACAAAATACAGAAAATGTAGAGTTATTATATGTTGAGAGAGTACAAAACAGTTTGCCAAAATAGGTTACTTTGAGTAAGTTCAAAGTTATGTGTAGAAATGTCGAATGTTTTCTTTGAGCTAATTAAAATGAGTGTGTGAGCGAGTTTCAATTTTTGGTTTGATGGTAAGAATGAAGCTATAGGGAGATAGTTAATGTTTTTTGAATCGGCCTTGTGTCATACATAACCGAACTCTACAACTTACAGATTCATTCTTCGTTATCATCAGAAAGTTGGAGATTGAAATATGTGGATTTTGTTGAAGAATAAAAGTATACTTTGTGCATGTTGGAATAGAAATGTATTAATGAAAAGAATAACACGAACTGGTAGAAGTTAAAAGTTAATGAGAAACAAGTAATGAGTTAAAGGTATCAAGAGTTCGTAGTAGTAACTTGTTGAAAAGTGTTAATGTGTACGAAGGCAGGAACGTATGTGTATATGTATGAGCGTTGTCGTTGGATAGGAGTGTCTTTGAAGTTATCGCTCAGTCTGGATGGTGAAAGGAAGGACGTGACAGGTGAGAGAGAATGAGGCAGGTAATAATAGCGATCGCTTGATGTGAGTCAAGGGTACGTGTTAATTACCCTCATTTTAACTCTCTGATACGACGGTCGAGCTTGCTCGTCTTTTATTTCGTTTGGGAATTCACTCCAGGATGTGATTCTGGGCTTTCCATTGAACGACAAACATTTTGCATCGTGGTGTGAAATTTCGTGAGTTTTGTGTGTGTGTTAAGCAAAGTTTGTAAATTTGGGAAAATTCGTTTATTTCTAGCAATGAGTCAGACTTGAATTTTTAAATATAGAATTTGTTTTGTTCACTTCAAGAATTATTTATAAAAATTCAACAGTTGAGTGGGTTTCTGTGACACTCAGTTAACGGTCGAATTCTTACTGAGAATTGATATTGAGTGAGCAAAAAGTAATTGTGTGAATGAGAGTTGGAATTGAAGTCAGTGAGTGGGAAAAAGTTGAAAAGTAACTTTCTCACTTGAGGATTCAGCTTAGTGCTGCATGGCTAACAAAGTGGGCAATTCTGCTTCTGTCTCTTACTTCGCGTCTTGTGAGGACGTCTTTGGCTTCTTATTATAGGATACAAATCTTATATAATCCATCAACTAACTAAAAACACACAAAGTAAAATTGCACACCTACACAATCGGATCCAAACGACTTAAAGTATGTTGGAAAAAACCCAACTATAACAAAGTAAAATTGCACACCTCAAAAGTGGATTCAAACGACTAAAAACATTTTGGGAAAACCCAGACAAAGGAAAATTCACAAATCAGTGTGAAAAACAAAATTCTGAATCCTGATTGGATTAAAAATAGAAAATTCACAATATGACGTTTTATCACACCTAGAAGCAAAAATATTCGCTGGAGCCGGTCATATGATCAAATTCACTATTTAAAGACATTCCGTAACCAGTCAAAGGCATTCAGAATGGAAGCGGTATCTGATAGCATCTCGCCACAATGTAAGGAAGAAACTTCAAGCTGATTCACTTTGCTGCCAATTTCCTTTCTTCTTTTTCATCCCACGCCGCCAAAGAGAGCAACAACAACAACAACAACAACGACAGGACACTGTCTGCGATAAGTACTGTTTCTTTATTTCTTCTTTCTCACCCTGTCGCCGACTTACCAGAAAGAGAAGGCAACATAAAGCTTTACCTTCTGCTACCACACAATCAGGAATTCTAAATTTCTGTGGACATTTTAAATACTTACATTTCTCAATGAACATTTTCTTTTCACAAATATGTTATAGTGTTTAGTTAACAAAATTTCGCTTATATTTTTATTCTTACACTTTTGTCATTCTGTTAATAAATCTTTGCTTTAATGTAGAAACGAAATATGTTATCCTTCCGCATTCCAACATCCAAACTTCAATCTTCTGATATTTAAATTGTGGGGAGACTTCGGACGTGTTTGGCACAAGGTCAATTTACCAAGCATCACCAAGGCCCCTACTGTGTGTATTTGTATCTTTTCAGAGTGTAGTTGGTAGACGAATTAATGACCACTTTGATCCGTTCTCCCAGCTACTTCATGTAGAACCCAGAACACTGCCTTACTCGGGACTCTGTTTCCTGCGCACCTTAAACAAAACTCTGTCTCCCGAACACCGGTGTAGCCTTCATGAATCGCCAACACCGAACTGCCTCCGAAACAGAATTTGGCTCTTTTTTATGCCTCGTTTTCACCAATGACGCATGCGCCGTGTCATTCCAAAAACTGCCTTGCATGAGCTCGCCTCGCAGTTCCATGACGTCTACGAATGCATATGCAGACAAACCGCCTTCTCTTGCACTATCCTGAAGTGAAGGTTGTCAGTCTTTTTATACAGACGAGGTAGTGGGTAAAAAATGTGTCCAAATTATCCAAATGGTTTATTCGATTATTCTATTAGCCATTAACAGAATACGTAATACATTGTTGTGTATTTCAAAGAAGTTTTTGCATGAATATATAATCACTTACATACTTAGCACGAGAAGCTGTTTCCTCAACACTATTACTACTGTTGATGTCTTCCCTCCTACTAACATTATTACACATGCTAATGACTATAAAAACGATGCATTCTACGAATTCTCTACCTGAAGCTCCAGTCCTATGAATAGCAAAAGATCTTTGAATAGACTATTGACAACCTGAAGATTGTGCTCAAACTCAACAATTTAGTGGACCGATGATAGAATATTCAGAATTATCAAGGGTGTTTATCTTTTTATTTAAAATGAATATGTAGATGTTTATATATGTTTATCTATAGTAATAAGAAAAGCTTTTTCTATTATTCAAACACAGTCAGCAGGTTGAGGCTGTGTTCATAACTGATATTATTGAGTGTTGGCTTTTTATTATTAATGATTCCATTATTTTTGGTAATTATTGTATTTACAATGCTTCCATTATTATATATGGGATGTATCAAAAAGAATTTTATAAAACTTTGATGGTGGGTTCCCTAGACCAAAACAAACAAAAGCCCATAAAAACATATGCGTGCAAATCCTACATTTTTCAGTTATTAAATTTAAAGAAAGTCTACGATAGGTGGTGTTGTATTGACACATAGACTTGACACATAGACTTGATTACATTTGTTTTTCGTGTACATTTGTAGTAAGTATGTCTTCAATATTTAACATGTGTCATAGTGAGTTAATTGAGAAATCTTCCGTTTAAAAATGGCAAGATATTCATATCGTGAACAGGCAGATATTATTTTTACATAGGGCCACGCAAATGGTAATGACGAATGGTAATGGATGCGAGGCTGCACGGCTGTATCAGACTGCATTTCCAGGCCAAGGCAGCCGAGTCATCTAACCTTTGCTGTTTATTTATCATCGCGTTGCTGAAACAGGATCTGTGGTCTCAAAGTTTTTAAAAGTATTTTAAATTGCACATTTAACAACTCCTATCGTAAACGTTAAACTGTGATGGATAAGAAATTAAGAATTGGCAAAACCAAACTAAAACATACAAAGTAAAATTTCACACCCGCAAAAGTGAATTCAAATGACTAAAAACATTTTAGAAAACCCAAACCATGGCAAATTTCATAAGTTAGTGTGAAAAGCAAAATTCTGGATTCTAATTGGATAGCAAATTGTGACACGATAACTAGGCGTATATTAAGGTGGATTTGTAAAATATGTATTGGTTAAAAATAGAAAATAGTTTAAAAACATGGTTTCGTTTAACAAAAGTGAAAAAGAAGAGAAAAAAATAAATAAATAAACGCTTTTTCTTTTATAAGGAAATTTGTGGAAGAGAAAAGGGTATCAGATTACTGTTAAATCCTACCAGTCTTCCGGTAAATATTTGATTAAGTAATTTGATGTGATAAAAAGATAAACTTTTAGGAAATAGATTTTAGGTTGACCAGGTCAAAAACTGTCTTTATTATATCTTGACCACACATTAAGAAAATAAAGAAAAGATAATAGAACTTTTCCTTTCTCCAGGCAATAAAATGGGTAAAGTGTCAGGGCTATAAAAACATCCTGCGGAAGCTTTATTAAGATAAAAAGTTAAAAAAAAATCCTGGAAAAGACTTGGAGGCTTAGTGCTGACATCCCGTTTACACATCAAAGGAAGCAAAATTTAAGTACCTTGAAATTTCGGACTTACAGTCGCCAATGCTTATCTTTTAGTTTTGTTTTAGCCCGGAGGGGGGTCTCTAGTGTACTTACGGTTATTTCAATAAATACAAGTCATTTTTCCGAGCCGATAAGTTAGTTAGTTAGTAAGTTTGAGTTAAGTTAGTTAGTTAGTTGAGTGAGTGGAGTTAGTTAGTCAACCGGGCGTGTGCTTGAAGTAGAAACTCCGTTCGTCTTGAGTCGGTTGGTTCGGATTTGATATCCATTAATTAGTTAGATCTGAACGTCACATCGCCTGCTCCCAACCGAAAAGACTAACTCTAAACGAAATAAAGCATCGTTTCAACTCATCCAAGTTGTGGAAGTTCGTTCCTTATAGTTTAATCTTGTACCTCCAGCTTGAGGCTCCGACTTTTTCAACACACTTCCGGCAAACATCACAGCGTGGAGAACGGCCGCCGGAGAAATTGTTCGGACAGTCGACTGGGGTGTTACATGTGATGTCAGTCAAACGTTTTTCACACCTAAAGCAGAAATGGCCTCTGGAGTCGGTCACGTGACCAGATTTAACGACATTCCGTGACCGGTCAACAGAGTCAGATTGGAGCAGCGACAAAGACAAAACTAAAATGTAAATACGCATATACTCTTTCAACAAATTACTACTACGAATATTTTCTACAAATCTTGACACCCTTAACTTTCTTATTGAACATTAATTTCTACAAATTCTTGTTATTCTTTCCTTTTAATAAATTTCTATTTTAAAATGCAGAAAGTATATTTTTGCTTACACTATTCCACACAATTCTCCATATTCCAATCTGCCGACAACCAACCTTCTGATATCAACCTAATGAAAATAAACTTCTGATAATTCTGCATAAAACCTGTAAGCTATAGAGAGTTCGGTTATGTCTGACACAAGGCCGAATCAAAGAAACATTAACCATCTTCTTAAGGCTTCAAAACTTAACTTAAAATGATGGATTTGTGGACATACTTTTATATAAAGTTTTTTTCCTTGCTTTGAAGTGAAGAACCCACCCACAAACTTTTTAATTTTGTATACACTATACACACTGGTCTCTCTCTCTCTCTCTCTATATATATATATATATATATATATATATTTATATGTGTGTGTGTGTGTGTAAATTCAGATAAAACGAAGAAATTTTCAACGTCATTTTAAGGCATGCATTCTCAGCCTCATATATACAAAGAATGAGGAAAAATCCTAAGCCAAGAGGTTTGCTCTAATAAAAGAAGAGGTTGGAAGATATTGGTCTTTATAGTGTTAAGCTAGTGAAATTTTAGTAGTAATTTCTTCTTTGGTAGTGGGAGGTATGTAGCATGAGCCTTGAGTTAGTAGTGGTAGGTGGTGGGGAAGTAACTGCTTAGCCAAATTTAAGTAAATAAACTTAGAAATAAAAATGGGCCGGAGCATAGATGTAAGAAATCTCAGAAACTCTCTGTACTTATACAGCTGAATATATATATATATGTGTGTGTGTGTGTGTGTGTGTGTGTGTGTGTGTGTGTGTGTGTGTTATCAAGGAAGATATATTTTCAATATTTTACTTAACTATTTCTACTTCCACACGAGGAAACGTTGATTTGTGGTGAATACATGTCAGAATTTACCAGAGCACTCGATATGAACAAAAATCCCTGGGAAAAGCTTTCAGGTGGACACACATGTACATACAGTCTTTACAAGCTGCAGTCAAATGAAAGTTGTTTTATTATGGATGTAAACTTGTCGTCGTTGATTCAAGATACAAATGTTTTGCTTACTGGAATAATTAATGAAGAGCAGAAGAATATATTCGAAAAACCTGTATTGCATCGTCCAACATATTGATTATTCCTCACCAAAAGTATTGTTCACTCCAATCCTTGGTTATTTTGTAAATTGTGTTTATAGAAAGGATTTTAGATTTCCAAGAATACCGTATATACACGTATATAAATCTAATTAATGTATAGTGTGATTCTTGATTGTTTTGTGAAGATCTTTTTCATATAGCTAGTTTATAATGCGACCCCAGTTTTTGAGTAATATCAGTAGGCCTATCGTAGTTAACTATTGCAATGCTGGGTATAATCTTGGATATATTTTATACCAAAGATTATTTATCACACAAAGCTACCATAAAATAGTGAGAATAAACCCCATACTGCATGAATCTTAACCCTCCTCTTCAAAAAAGAGAAATTTTTATTATGCAAACGGTTGTCGAAAATGGAAGATTTTAACCTCTTCAAAAAGAAATTACGTGTATATAGTGCAGCCAATCACCGTAAATGCATGATTTTTAGTCTTCAAAAAAATCTCTTGTGTATAGTTCTGGATTCTGGATTAGGGGATTTTGTTTTTTGGGGATATTTTTTCATTTTCGTTTGAGGAACCCCTTCCTGGATAACTTCCACTGTTTCGTGTCCATCATTTCAGGGGATGTACCGTACGCGTCACGTTTAAAAATGATTAACAAAAGCGGGTCAATACGTTTCCTAAGGGTATTTGCGCGGAAGTGAATGCAAGTAATATCAACTGGAATTCGAACTCGTCTCTCCGATGACTCCTTCCGAGCCGATACCCACTGCGCCACAACGCACATCTCGTAGTACGCTTAAATTCATCTGGTAGGTGCATCAGAGTGCATAGACACAAGGATATATGACAGAAGGAAGTGAGTAGACTAGAAGGGATAAAATAACATTATTGTAGATCTTTACCATATAAGATGTGCGTTGTGGATATCAACTCGGTTTGCTGTGAGATTGTCCTCAATTTAAAGATGGCGGGTTGAACTGGTAGATGACTCTGGTAGGGTTGATCACCAAATCGTCACCCACCCAACAAACACTATGCAGAGGAGGCTCGACTGGCTGGTCCTCTGATGGAGTTCCTCACTAGACACAGAGATCGAACCATTGGCCCTATACAATGTTACTTTCCTATTCAAAAGCCATATTAAGAACTAATCAGACGCACCTCCTATCGTTTCTCTCCAAAATATCTAGTTTGGTGTTATACGATCATAAAATATTTTGCCAGAACGTTTCTAGCATATCAATGAGTTTAGGCATAGTTGAGCCTGCTTGATTGCGTTTTTTGTAAGCAGTGGCGTTTTTCTAGGTATTTTGCTGTGATGACCGACATCTTTCAGATTTTATTTAACTGTAGTGTGAGACGTGTATGGCGACATCAGCAAGAGAGCCTTGGAGAACCGCAGAGGTCACAGTTGGATTCCTTGGGCTTACTGAATTTGATATCTACTTGCTCTTTTCGCGGACAACTACTTCTTGGTTGCGATGCTTTCGTCACAAAGGCCTTACATTTATAAATAATTTCTCGCACGGTGGGGATCTGTACTCAAAATAGCTTGCAGGGATAGGAAATTAAGAATTAAAATCAACCTTCTTCACTTTTACAAAAATTCACAATTACGTGTGAAATCCTGTTTTTCCCAAATAGAAAAACAATTGACCATGTGCTTAAAAAAAAAAAGAAGTCGAAACTAGATTTCGCAAGTAGGTGTTAAACTGATTTTCTGACCAATGGGAGCGACTTGCATGACCAAAAGGGACTTCGCGATCAAGTGCGAAAAATCTGAATACTATAAAAGTTCCCGGCATCAGTCACTCAGATGAGAGACGAGAGACGAAACTAAAATGTAACTTCAACTTCAAATCGACCCGAGGATAAGGTCACACCTTCTTCTCTTTCTTTTTCCTTCTCGTGTGCTGATTTCTTTTACTTCTTCTCCATCCAAATATATTCCTATCAAACACATACATACGCCTATACTCTTTCCTACAAATTACTACTATGAACATTCTATAACGCTTGATACCCTCAACTTTCTCATTGAACATTAATTTCTATGAATTCTTGTTATTTCGCTTTTTAATAAATTTCTATTTTAACATTCAAAATGTATATTTTTATTTTTACACTATTCCACACAATTCCATATATTCCAACCTGTCGATATCCAACCTTCTGATAATGATGATGGTAATTCTAGCTAAACTTGTAAGCTATAGGGAGTTCGGTTAAGTATGACACAAGGCCAAATCAAAAAACATTAACCATTTCCCTACGGAGGCAAGCTGTCATAGCTCTTTGTAGCCTTCTCTGATATTAGGCTTTAACTATGCGATTTTTTAAAACTTTTGGAAGTTTTTTCGATCTTGGCATATTTATTTTTTGATTTAGTCATTAACTGCACCTTTTTGCATACAAAAGGAGTTATATTGTTTGACTAGAGTATATACAGCTTAACAAAAAAGTATAATCACATGTCATTTTGATTTTTATACGTTCACAGAAAATTATTTGCACTGGCAATCATGTAAAACAAATACACAGTGTGTTAATGCAAGGGTTCATTTAATTTCTAATTAATATTTTTATTCCAGCTTTATAAAATTTTAAAAGTGGTCGTAATTGGATTAATAAAATTTTTTCTCAATGAATATATATTTTATACATTAAGATTTGTTATCTGAAAAAAAAAAGAAAAAATATTTAAAAATATTATTTTAGGGGTTCATTTACTTTGGGTAGCATTTCATATATATATATATATATATATATATATATATATGCTATTTTATCAAGTTGGAATAATATATATATATATATATATATATATATATATATATTGATTGATTGTTTAATTACTTAGTTTTTGGGTCATAATAAAATTAGTTCAGTGCACATTTGTATTAAAAAGTGTTCAATACAATTATATTTTTTAATATTTTTCATTTGTAAACGTGTTATTACGGAACCCAGGTTTCTACCCTCTGGTGTCTTCAGGCAATTTGCAAATTAGCTGAAGACACCACATGGTAGAAACCTATGTCGTGTAATAACTCATTTACAAATTATATATATATATATATATATATATATATATCTATATATGCACATGGATCTATAAAAAAAGAGAAATTTATATATAACAGGCAAAGGGAAGACTCTAAAAGATGACTTCATAAAGAAAAATATGACCTGGAGATGTGGAAACAAAAAGAAAACTTACACTTCAAGAAGTAAGTGACAAAATTTCTTGTTATAAATAAAGAATCTGACATAAAAAAATAAACAAATATTTTAAGCTGTCAGCTTCCAGATGAAGTTTTCTAGACATTAAGACAGAATAGCAAGTGATATTTTATGTGATGTACAAATGACTCTTTTAGACTTTTCTTCATCAAATATATTCATTTAGAAAAGCTTACAAGTATGATCTATAGGTTTAATGTTATGTAAATACAGTTTCACTCATTCTCTCAGATATATCTATCTATCTATATATATATATATATATATATATATATACACACACACACACACACATATTACTGACCATAATTATTAGGCAACCCCAGTTTTTTTCAAATGAACTGTTCTGGTGTCCAGTTTTTGTGCTCTGTTCCCCATGTTAGTCTCTTCTTCTTCCTGTCTGCCTTGTAAAATTTTGCAAAGTAACAATAACAAAAGAAACATTCTATTTTCATATTGAATTATCCACTTGGCAATAAATACTAGAAATAGTATGAAATACATCATTTCTTTTAAAAAACTGGGGTGGCTTAATAATTATGGCCGGTAGTATATATATATATATATATATATATATATATATATTAGTTTTAATACACTTGACACATGTATTAATGCACACGCTTACATATAAACAAAAAAGCATTTCTATAAATATATGCACAGACAACATATTTCACACATACTTTTAAAAATAACAAGTAATCCTGTTTAACCCATAGGCACAAAACATATACCCTCCGCCCTAAAAAATATTCTCCCTATCAATTCAAATTCTAAGATTTTACTTTACAATTTTATGCTAAAGTTTTAAGGTTGAATTAAATTATTATTGAAAGAAATACTGCATATTTTATAACTGTTTGAATTGGGCGATGGATGGACAGACGGACACGCACCATATTGTAATACAGATTGTCTATTGCTTTAATACATGACACATATTTGACCAATAAGAATCAACGATAAATCACATCTCAGTATACTGTCTTTTTTCAAAATAAAAGTAATTCATTTTTAACTTAATCTCTGAAGAAGGTTTAATAAAAATGAAACATTTTAGATTAGTTTCCTACTTTGTTCTTTACTTTATTATGTTATATATATATTAAATTTTGGTCATAAATAAAATCAGTACCCAGTTGTATTAAAAAGTGCTCAATACATTTATATTGTAGAGAATTTGAATATTTTTCATTTGGCAATGTGTTATTTCTGCAACCTATATATATGTACATATAACAAAATAAAATGGAGTATCGTTGGGGACACTCAATCCTCACTTTTTCGTCTTGATAGAGTTCAAAGGCATCTACTGAAATTTTGGGTGTGATGAATGATTTTCCATCCTACAAATTCTTTACCACAGAAGAAACATTGGCAAATCATTTTGAAGTGTTCTGACGAGCTACAGTCATTGGTTCCATCAGCCCTAGATTTTGCTGCTGGGATCCACCGTACCAAGTAGACAACGATGAATCATCTTCGTTCACTTCCTATTTCATTAGGAACAAATAAGTGACATTCGGGCAGCTTCTTCTAAGAAATTACTTCTACCTTGGGGAACTTGACAGAATGTTAACTTGATTACTCCAATCTTGAATTTTCAAGTCTAGGGTTGACCATTAATTTTTCTACATAATTTTAATCAACTGCACTATTTGCCTTTTCTTACACTCATATAACGCCACACAGTAACCTGTACCTTGAGTGATGAGTCAGCCTTGTATTAGGTAACCATTAGCATATATGTCATGGTGGAGTCATGAACTGTAGCTTGGATTGAGGAACAGAAAGCTTGGTTGTCATCAGAATTCTTTTATTGTTATTAAACCAGAGGTATTGCATTCAGTCATGTCTGTCTGTCTGTCTGTCCATGGTCAAGATATCATCCCTCCACATTTATTATATTAGTGCTCTATATTGATATTGAGCACTTTATGACAAAAACCAGCTTACAAGAAATGCATCCTTATCAGTAAACTACTGAAAAATCAGCCATTTTGGCACAAAGCACCATTTATAATTCAATATATATTATTATTCAGCATCTGGAGGTAAGGATAGCTCAGCACATGCTGAGTAGAGTCCGCAGACATGAACCAATAACATCTGCACAGTTGCAGACTCATGAGTCAGAAATCAGTGAGCATCTATTAAATTCAGTCGACAGCAGGACACATTATTCCTCAGATTTCTTCCCTGTCTTGCACAGGGCTAGGAGGAGACTCCATCTGGACATCCTGGAACCTCTAACCATTAACATACAATGCCCAGTCCTGTGCAGACAGAGAGAACAGAAATTTAAATTGGAACTCTTTGGGGAAACTACCGCCCAACATAGGTAATGTGAATTTTTTTTTAAAATCGTGTTTTAGCCTTAGTCATTGTTCAAAAATCTTTCTTGACAACTTCTTTGTTTATAATTATTGACGATTTGTTTCTGAAGATATGTTGACCGAAAGGCGTCTTAAAATCACCCTCTTATTTTTTTATTCTCTTTTTTTAATTGAGATACTTTTGTATCTTAATAAAAAATGATCTTTTAAAAATAATATATTTAAACATAAAAGAGTGAACATTGATGTCAACACTCAAGGGTGACAGACTGTTTCATGCTAAGCCCAATCATCAGGCCTGATGATTGCGCTTAGCATGAAACAGTCTGTCGCCCTTGAGTGTTGACATCAAATGTTCACTCTTTTATATTTACATACACTCTATCTCTGATATTGAGCACTTTATCCTATAAATATAGCACACCTTAGAACTATATTTATTCATATATAAATATATATATAATTGGCTCTCCCATAGACTTCAGTGTCACTAAGTGACATCACAGTGCCACTAGTGACCTGCATACAAGTTCAGATATTATACAACAGTGAGGCCCCAGGTTGGTTTGAATTCAGAGTTTTTACTTCTCCTAGACTGGTTGGCACCCAAGTCTATAGAACCCAGTCTGCCCTGCTATTTACCCATAGCACATAAGTAAATGTAATAAATTTGACTAGAAATCAAACTTAGCTTTCTGGTTCCTCATTCCAAGCTACAATCTATGACTATAGGATGACTAATACTATATTTTCATCATTACCCAATACAAGGCTGACTAGTCACTCAAGAGAAAGGGTTACTGTGTGGTGTTATATAAGTGTAAGAAAAGGCAATTAGTGTAGTTCATAATGTATAATGTTTTTGTAGAAAAGGTAATGGTTAACCCTAGATTTTAAGAGTACGCTCCTCAAGGCAGGAGTAATTCTTCAGAAGAAGCTACCAGAGTGTCACTTATTTGTTACTCATGGAATAGGAAGTGAACGAGGATAATTCATTCTTGTGTACATGGTATGGCAGGTCCCAGCTGCCTTGCTGTCAAAAATGAACTTGAAAAAAATTTTTTTTTTACAATTAAAAATAGAAAATAAAATATTCAAAATGTTAAAAAGCATCAACAGAAAATAAGTCATAAGACATTTAAAAACATTTTTAAAAGTATTTATTTTTCGTTTTTGTTTTTCAGAAGTTCACAGCAGCATTAAAGAAAATAAATCAGAAATGGAAACAAATGTGTATGACTGAGAACAACCCCACCCAACACAGTGTCCTAAGTTCAATGAAAGGGAATAAACCCTGTTTGTAATATCAGACTTTACATATGGCTCATTCTCCAAAACATTATCTCATAACGTAATACAGAAAATGAAATATGAAATAAAAAAACATTTGGTCCTTGACTTGTCTTTCTTTAAAAAAAAAAAAAAAAAAAAATGAATGAAATTTAATTCATTTCAATTGCCATCTTCTCTCTCCTTGAATGCCATCCACCACTTAGCCATTCTTCGACACCCACTGTATCTTGTTTATTTCTTTCACTGTAAACGCCCCCGGTGCATCAGTGGCAGTCCTGCTTTGTTTGGAGTGAAATGATGAAAAAAAATATATATTTGATAACTGTATTATTTTTCATTCTTTTTTCATTTATTTCTCCTGACATTAATTAAAAAGAAAATTTTGAATGAAAATCATGAAAAAAAAATTTAAAATTATCAGTTATTTTATGTAGTTTAAAAATATGGTGATATTGGAAAGTTTCCCCTTATCACCAAGACTCTCAAGTTTATATCCTGAAAAAAAGTTAACCAATATTGACTATGCAGATGAGCTTGCTATCATTGCAGACTCCTTTAACAATGCAACAGCTATTTTACATCATCTAGAAAATGCTGGTAATAATGTTGGAATCTATGACAATTCCTCTAAAACTGAATTCATAGGCGTCAACCAGCAAGACTAAATATAAACGGTCTCAGGTGAATCAATAAAATCTGTCAAATCTTTTACATACCAAGAAAGCAAGATAAATTCTACTGAAAAAAGATGTGAAAATTCACATAGTTGAAGTTTGGGCTACTTTGAATAATATTAATATAATCGAGAAATCTGATCTACCAGAAAACCTCAACCATTTGAGCCACTGTAGAGACAGTTTTAATGTATGGTGCCACTGTTTGGATATTGACTAAAACCCTTAAAGACTGATGGAACATACACCTAGATGCTGAGAGCTTTACTTAATATCTCCTGAAGACAGCATCCAACTAAACCTCAGTTATATGGACCTGTCTCTAACTACAATATTATATGAATGCAGAATGCACTTTTCAGGATACTGTTAGCAAGTGAAACAAGAATTCGTGAGTGATCTAATGCTCTGGACACCTAGCTGAATTAGTCACTCAACAACAACTTACATTAACCAACAATGTACAGATACAAGATGTGACCTTGATACAGGACCATGATGGATGGCATGAATGTCTGAGCTAGCTCAATTAAGGAAGAAAGAAGGAAGTTTGATTTTCAAATTATAGACTCATTCTTTGATATGAGCTCTTAAGTTTCAAGTAGTGTATTTCCAAATTTTTATAAAGACTAGGTATCATATATATATATATATATATATACACACATTGATTTAAAAATGATGGAGCACATTCTTTTTCTTTGAAAAAAACCTTTCTGGGAATAATCACAAGGTTGCAGTTGGAGATCTAGATTGGACAGCACATACCTACTCATACAAGACAAGGTGGAGCCAGTGACAGTATTTGCATGGCTCATTTATTTTGTGAGTCAGCGATTGGACTACATTTGGTGAACAACCTTGCTTGTGCTTTGAAATATTTCGACAAAGTGTTTAAGGTACTGCACAAACTGGTCGGCTAAACATTTTTGTTTTTTTTAGAAGATGTTCATATCAAGTAATATCAACCGATTTTGTGAAGGCAGAAAGAAAACTTTCTCCATTCTGTGTCTTTTTTCTGTTTTGGAATCATTAGGAGCTTATATTGTTTAAATAATAAATTCATTTTAGTCGTGGTTCCTTATTTACCTATCATGCACTTTTCCAGTTCTGTCATTTATGTTTTTACTTTTTTTTAATGAATCTTTCTAAAAAAGTGTTAGACAAAAAAGGTTCCTTTAAAGAAAAAGAATGCTGTCATTTTTAAAACTACAAGGGTTATTCAATAAATAAGGTGAATTTTTCGTTATAAGGACTTTGAATACAGATAGAAGCTTACTTATTTTTCTTTTTTTTCCTTTACTTCTTTTTCAAAGGGATTTCATTTTTTTTGCAGACTAAAAAAAAAAACTTTGAGAGTTTTGAAGATTAACAAAGATGGCCAACCAAGAAGCATGCTCCAGGATTGAACAGAGGTCAGTTATCAAGTTTTTGGTTGCTGAAGGGTGCAAACCAGTTGAAATTCATAGGAGAATGTCAACTGTGTATGGTGTCACATGTTTCAGTCAAAAATATGTCTATAAGTAGGCTAAATTGTTTAAAGAATTTTGAAAGTGACGATGAAGTCAAAAGTGCTCTGAGCTTTTGGCTGAGACATCAGTCCAAAGATTTTTACACTGAGGGAATACGGAAGTTTGTGCTCAGATGGGAAAAATGTGTGACACTGCTGGGAGGCTACATTGAAAAATGAAAATAAAAAAAAACTAACCTTCTATCTGTATTAGAAAAATTCACCTTATTTATTGAATGACCCTCATATATATATATATATATAAGTAAAATTTGCAAACATTACATATACAGTGTTAGGTATAAAAAATATATACAAAAAGGGACCATATATAAAATATTCGAAAAACTACTTAAATATTACTACTGTCTAGAACTAAAAGTTTCACGTGGCCAAGAAGATGGTGATGATACTGTCACACAATCATCAAGTAGTAGAAAGTAAGATAATGCTAATAAAATAATTATTTTAGGACTATTATATTATTTTTACCCCTGAGGATTGTGTGACAGTAACATCATCATATTTAGGTCCACGCAAAATTTTAGAGATGGAGAGCAGTGATATTTAAGTATCGTTTTTCATAATTGTTCAATTGACATCATGTAAACTTTTTATGATAAAGTTTGAAAGTTGATCTATCAGCTTTTTTTCTATAGTGCACAATCCAAATAGCAAATTTCCTATTTACAATCCCTTATCATGCTGACAAATTATTAACCATTTTTTTCAAGACAATAAAAAAAAAATTGGTGCAAAAATGTGAAATAAAACTTAGCCAGTTGATTACTTTTTGAAACTGCCATTGGTTGACTAGAAATTTTTTTTTTTTTCATAGAGACTGGAATCGTCTACACAAAACAAAAATGGCTTCATTCATCCATAAAAAGAAAATAATTGAAACTTGATTGAATAATCTAACCATTCTACTTTACTCTTTTTCATTTCATGAAGCAGCAAATGAAGCTTGGATTTTTATATAGACTACTGAGCAGAAAGCAGAAAATTCAGGACAGAATTGGATGTGTGCCCTAACATAGCTGATAAGTTATATACAATCCAATTACCATTCTCATGAATGTACTATTGAAAATTAAAGATCTTAGACAAAGATTGATTGGGAGACTGAAAGTCAAAGATTTTTTTAATATGAAAACTTGTATTGCTATTAGCGATGATCTGTCAGAAATTGCCACCCAAGATTTTCTGAAAATAACATTTGGTCCACTTAAGAAAAAAAATAAAAAATAAATAAATCCTTAGCTTGGCATGTGATGTGTATAGAAAGTATGAGAAATTGGTCAAGTTCAGTTTTTAGTTTATACAATGATTTTAAATATGAGATGATAAATGCTTGGTCTTTTATGAAATTCTTCCAGACATTTGGAAAGATAAAATTCGATACAACCTCCATTATTTTAGATTTAACCCATACACCATGAGGTTAACCAGCAACTAAAAGTGTTGACTTTTTTGTTAGAGCTTCATGATTTTGCGGTTTTAGATTATAGTAGGAAGACCGGGAACCAATCAGAAATATTAGATTGCCATGATGTGTAAATCTGAAAATAATAAAAATAACAATGAAAAAACATTAATTTAAATATCACATTTTTATCAATCTAGTGAATTCATAAATGAGTTCAATATTCTAATTTTTAATGAATGAAACAAGCAGCAAACAAAAATAAAAACAGTATCCCTTGAAAGATAGTGGGTTACCAGTGCTTAAGTGAATGCAGGGTATTCAACTGGAATTCGAACTCGACTCACCAATTTCTCTTTCCGAGCCGATATCCACTGCACCACAATGCACATCCATCACTAAATGCTTACAGCACCTGGTATTCCCAAGCAGTCACCCATCTACATACTGACCAGGCTCAACGTTGCTTAACTTTGGTGATCGAGTGAGAACCGGTGTATTCAACGTGATTTGGCTGTAAGCCCCTTGAAAGATAGACACAAGACAATAATGCTAAGATTCATTTTAGTAGGAATTTTTGAGATGAGGAATTAGGATTATGTTATGCTTTACTTTTCCTGCTCATCTACATCCTTCCAAATTTTGGGGGCTTTATATTTTTTAGCTTTTTTTATAATTAAAAGCAGACAGTGTTCATGTGTCTCTCTTTTCATAGCTTCTTCAACAAAAGAAAACAACTGTATACTGCAAAAAAAAAAAAAATGACAAACAAAAGAAACAAATTTTCACAGTAAGAATAAGAAATACTCATTTAAAAAAAAAAAAAAATTCACCCTAATCAAGGCAATAAAGCCACTGTGTTGCAAAGAGAAGTGGAAAAGAATGAGAAGACTTACTTTAAAAAGGACAACAAAAGGATAGCATTCCGAAAGAGAGAAAATGATGATTGATGTTGCGTTTAAATTTTTGAAGACTGGGAAGCAGAGAAGCAAAATATTAGATGAGAGTTACATTTATGAGATAAGGAACAATTACAATATTTACATTATTCGGACTTTTGTCCTCATCTTTGTTGCCATTTATATGATGTTTCAGTCATTGTATACTTCAGCCTTCTTCAGGTGCTAAGAATTTCGAAACGAACCCTTTATTGCAATCATTGGAGTATATGAACTCCATTCCTAGCATAACACTGACTCTTAGAATTGTGAGTTCAATACCAGGCTACAGCAATGGTGAGCAAGTAACTAGCAGGGTTAGAGGAAGATAGCTCATGATTTCCAATCGAGGCTTTTTGCAAGGAATGGAGTTCATATACACCAGTGATTGTAATAAAGGGTTCGGTTCGAAATTCCTAGCACCTGAAGAAGGTTGGAGAATACAACGGCAAAAAGCATTGTACAAATGGCAACAAAGATGAAGACAATAGTCCAAATAATGTAAATACTGTAAACAAATACTAAAGAAACTGTTACAAAAAGTAAAACTATAAGAGCTAGTTGCCAAACTAGTAGTAAACTTAAATTTATGTAGTCAAGGTATAAGAGAGGAGAGCACATTAGAACTAACACTATGAAAATATTTATAGAAAAGACTGTGGGAAAGTGCCTAAAGTTGAGATGCCATGTCAAAACTGATAACATTAAGAACCATTTATGAAGAAACTAGAGATACATAAACAGGGGTCCAGACAAAATATAGAAGCAATATTTAATACACAGTGGAATAGTAGATTTTTAAATATTAATAATATTATTATTAATAGTGAAATGTAAATAAAAAGATTAGTTGTTGGGTCTCAAAGGGATCAGCTTATAATATAAGTTAGTATATTATTAAGATATGTGTATCACCCGGTTCACACTCCACCCATGTCTATTGTACAGGTGTAGAGGCTCATCCCTTGTTCCCTGTTTAGGATGTGGTTTCCGGCTTTCTCTTTTCCAAATCTTTTCACTCTTGCATAGCCCCCTGCACATCAGTGGCATTACCGTCTGCTCGGGGTGATATGATTAAAAAAAAAAATTACTTATGCTTAAATGTGGAAATTTACGTTTTTAGTCATTTTCTTTTATTTTCTCAATCAATATCTGAAAAGAGAAGCGCAAGAACTGGTCAGGGTATATATATGTGTGCATATATATATATATATATATATATATATATATATATCAGCATGCAGTGTGGGTATAGAAGAATCCAAAGCAGTATCCTGTACATACAGTGGTAGGATAACTCTCTAAGAGAGATCTAAATATATATGTATTTATAAACATATAGAACAAATATAAGAAAAATTAATGCAGACACGTTATTTCATGGTAAATTGGAAGTGTAGGCCAATTTCAGGTGAGCCATCATCAGCTTCCGTTATTATTGTACAAAGGATTTTACATGAATGACATTCACAAAGACCTAAAAAAAATGAATAAAGGTAACGGTCGCTCCCTTAAAAGAGAAAATTTAAGAAAAAATACATCAGTTTGGTGAACACACAAATACTCATACATAAGCATATATATACGCAACATATAATCAGAGAACATGTGTAGCGGCAGATGTCAACAAAAGTTTGAAGATACATTCAGCCTGAGAGTTGGACTGCAGACCTGTAGATTTGAAACGTAAAGAAAGAGGGTTAGGTGAGAGAGAGAGAGAGAGTGTTAAAAAGAAAGGGTAAGTATCTTAAAGCATAAACGAAAAGGGAAGAAGAAGAAAGAAGAGAGGAATAAATTTAAAATGGAAAGAAAAGATGATGGGAGAAAATGAGAAAATAAAAAATAAATATTATAAATTAACGATGAAAGGATAAGAAATCGGAGTTTAAAAAAATTAAAATTTTATTTAAGAGATAATAGTTAATTTGTTGTGATCACAAAATACTCACAGCACTATATAATCAAAATTATACTAATTATACAATCAACAAAAACATAATACAATATAAAATTAAAAAATTAAAAAAATTTAATTTAAAAGTAAGCCTAATTATTCTATTTAAATTTAGTTGTTTAAACTTAATTACTTAGTTTAAAAATAAATTTACATATTACTAGTGAAAGGATAAGAAATTGGAATTTTAAAAAAAACCTAAGAAAATTAAACAATTAAGATGTAATAGTTAATCAATCAGCTTTAATCATAATTACCACCCCACCACAATATAATCAAAATTATACTAATTATTTGGTTCACAATACAATAATAATAATACCATAATGTAGGTAAATTTTTCAGTCAACAGTACAGTTATAATACCGTATAATTTTAGTACTGTAAAAAAACATATATATGTTCACATACAACTCACTCACACACACACGTAAATGCATGCACACATACCTGTATACCCATATATGTACACGTACAGATACATACATACATATACACACTTACAAACACACACACACATATATATATACTCAAACATCAGCAAAAAAAAATATGTAAGCAATACCATAGACATATAAAAACCATATATATAAAAAAGACAAAAAAAAAGAAAACCTCGACATATATAACAATGGTTTACAATTAAACAATATATATTCCGTAGAATAGTGTGATGTGTGTAAAATCTTCAGAGGAATGAATGAGGGGCTAAAAGTTTAACATAGTTTAAACCGGCTCCTGTGTCGACATTTAAAAATTAGTTTCCTCCTCAGATTTAGCAGATCCAATTGGTTTTTGTGTTTTACAATAGTGATCTTTTCATCCAAGTTTAAGCGACAGCAATCTTTGAAGTTGGTGGGTCTGTTGGATTTTTTAATGATATTCCATTTAATCATGGGGGTTAGGTTATTGTCTTTCAATGACCAGAGATATTTTGATAGAGCTGTCGGGTTCTTAGTTCAGGGTTGGAAAAGGAGTGTGTGTGAGTGTACAACCGTTGCTTCCAAACACCTGCAGAAATACCAAGGTAGTATTTTTTTAAGTTTGTATTTCTTTTGGGTATACCACCCCTTCTGTTATACACTTTTCACTCATAGGAAACTCATTTTTTATTCTGCAATTGCATTTAAGTGTATGACTGTCATGTCCAGCTGCATTCCTTATGTCTGGTAAATTCCGGGCAACTTTAGGGTTGCTTTGGTTGGGAGTTGCAGAACTAAGGCTATGTTATTAACAATAACAAGAAATACATACTTTGTACAGATGTTGAAAGTGTCTGATTAAAATGTCTTTCATTTTCTGCAGGAGATTTTTGAGGTAAGTTGTAATGTTCTTTGTCGCTGGAAGATTTATCAGTGTCATAGGTAATTTGTGTGAGAAATAATATTGATAGAAGATTGGTGAAAATGTCTGAGTCCTTGAATCCGTTCATCTTTGTAGAGTTCAGAAGAATGATTTAGTACGAGAAGGTGAGTTGGTCTTAATGTTTTGCATGTCATGCGTGTGAAGATTCTTGTGTCAACTGACGAAAAATATGCAGCAAATCATTTAAATAGGCATTCAAAACATCCTTACTATTTGGCGGTAAAATTGTGGATAACTTACCTTGGTTCTGATTGGCTAACTTAAACCAACCAGCGAACAGCTTACATTTATTCGAATCTAAACGGTTAGAATAAAATTTATTGCATACGTATGCGTGAATGCGAATATGAGTGTGTGTATGTTTCCATATATGTGTGCATGTATCATAACACTGTTAGTGAATTGCTAATCAGTATAATCACTCCCTTCTCTAATTTTGTCCACACATTCAAGAGGATAGGAACATCCCATTCCTGTATATAGGCAGATATACAACATATAATCAAAATTTTAACATTCCACATGACTTTAAATAAAAGGTTAAGAAAAAAACTGCAGTCACTATTGGAAAGAGTGATAAAAGCTATTGGTGTTCAGACACATTTTATTCTTGAAAAACTGTTTCAGGAGAAAGGCTTTATAAATTTCAATCCACAATCGTACAAGCTGCTTGGACAAGGAAATGTTTTATATTACTATTCTTGACAAAGAATGCAGCATTTGAATAGCATTTAAGATTTTCATACTCACCTCAACAAGCCTTTATGCAAACCTTTGGGTTTGTAGTCCATGTGAGTGAAAAAACCAAAACATTTGGAAATGTTTCCTAGCACGTCAAAGTCTTTAATATTCAACTGTTCATAATAGACGACATAGTTTCTGCAACAGAACAAGGATAAATTCAGAAAACAATGAAATTAAAGGAAGCAAAAAACGAGATGTCAATTCAGAATGAAGAGTCGGGTCATCTTTTATGAATCTGCTTAAGTCTAAATTTTGTCTGTGCATTGCTACTATCAGTCTGATATAGAACATGAGACAAAATCCATGTATCATAACTGTTGCAAAAGGAGAAAGAAAAAAAATGTTGTGTTGGTAAAAAGCAACCAAAGGAAAGTATTCCAAACAGGCATGCCAAATTCACACGTCGTCTTGATCTCTGAAACGCTATTCTCACGCAAACGACGGCTCGAATAACAATGACCCCCCCCACCAAAAATGAGCATACCACGTTTTATGCACTCGACCTGGCTATCACTCAGCCAATGAGCGCTCAGCACAGTAAATATAAATGGCTACAAGAGACACCAATTTTGTTTACCATGAAGTGCTGTCCGATTCTCCATCTGACCAACGCTCGCCAATTCACCATCGCCACACTCCTTTACAAAACATATACCCGACTCTGGCCTGTTTGGTCGCCAAGGCAAGTCACTGCTACAATAATACATCACTCAATAAGTCATGAGCCTAACTAATAAAACAAGTTTTAGGCAAAATTTAACTTTATTCATCAACATTGTCTCCTTTTAGGGCAATACACTGATTCCAACACTTCTTTAACAATTTGATCTTTTTTTTGTAGAACGATTTGTCTTTGGCCTCAAAACACAACTCAATTTCTGATATCACTTCTTCATTGCAACGAAACCTTTTTCCCTGGAGTATTCTTTTGCGGTCTGCAAACAGCCAGTAATCACCTGGGGCCAGATCAGGGTGAATGCAAAAACAATTCAAAGTGCAATTCATGTAGTTTTGCCATCGTTACAATTGACTTGTTACATGGTGTATTGTCTTGGTGAAAGATCACTTTTCCTTCTTTATTTGTGGCTGCTTTTTGATGATTTCTTCCTACAAATGCACCAATAATGCTATATAATAGTTGCTATTGATGGTTCTTCCTTTCTCAAGGTAATTAATGAACAAAATACCTTGCACATCCTATAATATGGAAACCAAAATCTTGCCTGCTGATGTTTGCATCTTTGGTTGCTTTGGATGGTTTTTACCTGCTGCTGTTCACACAGGTGACTGGCTGATTTGACTCCAGAGTAAAGTGGTTGATCTATGTTTCATCCATTGTCAATTATTTACACGAAAATTTCTTGTTGCACTGAAACAGTTGCAAACAATGGTCTGAATCATCAATGCATTGTTGTTTTTATCGACTCTGAGAAAATGCGGCAACCACTTTGAACACAGCTTTCTCATTGACAAATGTTCATGCAAAATGGTGAATACACTGCATTCTGATATGTTCAACTGCTCTGCTATCTCATGCAACTTCAATTTACAATTGACTAAAACAAAATTGTGTTTTTTTTAGTGTTTTCTGGGACAAGTGCTGATTTTTGGTGACCTGAATGTTCATCATCATTTGTGTCTGTACAACGACATTTAAAGTCAGCATATCACCTCTGAACCACCTCTTGTTTCCGATGGAGCAGAGTCCAAATAACACTTATCAAGCCATTGATTTGCTTGAACAGTATTTTATTCTATCAGAAAGCAATGCTTTATCAACACACAAAATTCAGATTTTTCCATTGTTTTGAAAATTTGCAACAGTAGCTTCACTTAAATAACTGTAATTTGTAAACTAATAATTCGACTGGGCCCAAAATTTGTCATGTGAAGACTGAAGATTAATACTTCATAAAAATTATATAAAATTTTTATTCATTGTGTCATCTATATGTCAGGCCTGGTACTTATTGAGGGATGTGTTAGGGGTTAATTAGTTATTTTAAATATTGTTTTGATATATTCTTATTTTGGGAAGTCACTGAAATCAGTTGTTTGTCAGATACATCCAAGAAATATTAGAGAATTTTAAAGAATTAAAAATGATTGCCATAAATTGATAAAGAAAACTACCCAATGTTGTAAGGAATCTTTCAGGTATAGAATTGAATATTTGTTTTGAAAAAGGATATTTTGAACAGCACATACAGCAATTAAATGACTAGTTAATTAAATTGAGAAATTACTGATTTAAGAATTATCCTTATGGTATATGAATTTGCTTTACCCAGTGTGTGTGTGTGTGTATATATATATATATATATATATATATATATATATAAGTATAGGGGACGTATAGATAGAATAATATTCCTTAACCAAAGAAACTCTATTCTTAAAAAAGTACTCAATACAAAATAAAGCTAATAATATTTATTCAGAAATTATAACATGGATATGTTACAATAGCTATTTTGTTTCGACACTTCTTGTGTCTTGTCAAGTGATGTTGTTTATTTTAAATTGAATGGTTTTAAAGTGCTAAAAACAAGCAAGACCCCTTTAATCGGGGAGGCATTATTGTATGTACAATGTGGATCAATAAAGCAATTGTATGTACAATGTGGATCAATAAAGCAACTTCTAATTTGGAGAATATGTGAGCAGACTTAAAAATAATTTTTTGGGGGCATTATTGTTAATATTTGATTAAATTGAGATCAGCATTATTAATTAACTATCAGATCTACAATATTATTGTTGTGAAATTTTAAAAAGATTTTCTAAAATTAACAATTTATTAGATTTAGAAAGTTATTCGTATATTAAATGAGGAAGAGAAAGAATGCATACATAAATAAACATCCACACATGGAAAAATACATGAGCATATTCACAAACAATGGCAAACAGACATATATACAGCTTCTTTTTAGTACTGTTCAGTCATTCCTCATGTTTCTACTGAATTTAAATCTATACTACCTTCCTAATTAGTATACAAAACTGATGGTCTGTATGCTTAAATTAAAGTATAGTAAAATGTTCCTGAGCAGGAAAATTAATCAGCTAACAAAATATCAGTTGACAAATATTCCCCCCCCCCCCCCGCCCCACCCAAAATTTTAAATTTTACTATTTCATCTCCTTTGTTCACATATGTAATCACTTCATCACCTTGAGGTTGTGTAATGGTTAGCAAGCTTGTCTTGCTAGAATCATTACAATTGAATAGGGAGTTCGATCCTCACTTTGTATCCCATACATTCGGCTTGTACCATATCTAAGCTGTTCTTAGAAAATCTCTATGTAATCACTTTAGAAACATAATTTTAATCTGAAAAAGTCCAATAGTAAAAAACACATTGCATGAAAAACTTTTTCCACTTTGTTATATATTTTTATATACTTAAAATAGATTAGCTAGCAAAAAGATATTTTAATCTTCATTCTCTTTTTTGAGATTACAAGTAGGCATATACGCTGACAACCCTACGGTTTACTCTCACCTCGATCAAAAATCTGCCAAGGTTGACAAAGTAAATCTCACTGCTGAGCTTGGAAAGGACCTCCAATCCGTGGTGGACTGGGGTAAGAAATGATTTGTGAATTTTAATGCTTCCAAAATGAAGTTGCTATCTATTAATTATCATAGACAATCGCTGCAACCCCCATTAACATGGATCAGGCTAGTCTCTCTGAAAGCATAACACTGCAACTCCTGGGGTTAACTCTCACAACAGACCTCAAGTGGAATGACTATACAGAATCCAGAGCTAAATTTGCTGCTAAGAAGGTCGGTTCTCTGCGTAGGGCCAGGAAGTTTTTTGCATCTGAAACCATCCTGCACATATATAAATCTACCATCCGTCCGTGCATTGAATACTGCTGCCATATATGGTTGGGTGCTTCTGCTATCAACTTAGGTGTCCTAGACAAAATCCACAAGATTAGCAACTAGGTCCCATCCTTTTACTGTGAAAACCAATAAATTGTAAATGCAAATTCCACTCCATCAGTTTCTTTTCTCACACTTCCCATCTATGGAATTCCCTTTCGTTTACTTGCTTCCCCGGCAGCTAAAATCTCAAAGAATTTAAATGTAAAGTCAATAGTCATCTCCTACCTCACTAACCTGCATCCTCCCTCTCATGCTCCTTTCTTCGTCCATTTCATTCTCGACAGTATTCTCATCCTTCTCTTACCCACTTCCTGACATCTCCTATAACCTGTCCCGCTTTTTCATAACTTTCCTCCTATGTAACCCCCTGCACAACAGTGGCAGTAAAATGCCTTGCTTGGGGCAATATAATTATTTAAAAAAAACGAGAGAAATTTACTTACCCTTTCTTTTGAGGATACTGAATGTGCAGGAAAGTAGGGGAATTTTTCAGGCAGTCTTTGAAATAAGAAATATCAAGAGGCACACTTTTCTTGAGCAAACTATGAAGAGAACTCTCGTAAATATCTTTCTTTAAATCTTTTACAGCAGAGAGTTTCACGTGTTGTTCCCTGCATAGTGTAAAAAAAAAAGAAAAAGAAAAAAAGGGGGGAGATAAGCATATAATACACAAGGGAGAATTTAAAAAATGATAAACAAACATGGAAAATTTAGTCATGATGAGAGGCTGGTAATTATGAATAGTTGGAATGCGCTAATATTCTTTGCATAAAAAATCAATGCAGAGAATCAGTTGGTCAATTAAGTGTCATACATGATACACGCTTGGGCAATCATGTCTCAAAAGACACATGACTGACTGGGCAGAAGATTATCCTGCAGTAGGTTGCCATTGCTTTCTGCGGTAGACTGGTAACAAACCAAGGTTATAGAACACAATTTATCTTGTTATGCAACACATAGCTGTAGGAAGAAGAGGTGGATTATATTATTATATAAATAAGTAGTAATTAGTGAGGGATCAGTTTACTACTTCATTACAATAGAAAACCGATCCCCCACTTAATACCACCAGAAGCTTTAATTATGTTTCTATGACATTCAGTTAGTTAAATGCCATACATGATACACGCTTGGGCGAGCATGTCTCAAAAAACACATGACTGACTGGGCATAAGATTTTCCCCCAGTAAGTTGCCATTGCTTTCTGCAGTAGACTAGTTGCCAACCAAGGCTATAGAACCGAATCTGTCAGGTTATTTAACCCATAGTTGGAGGAAAGAGATGGATTAATATCTTTCTCATGGGTGTTTGCGCATAAGTGAATGCAACGAGTTTGACTGGAATATGAATGCAGCTCTCTGATTTCTTGTTCCAAGCCGATATTCACTACAACACAACGCGCATCTTAAATTAAAATATATTAAAAATTTCCTGAGCAGGAAAATTCATAAGAAAATTTCTGTGTAAGATTATTGAAAATGATGTAACCAAAATATATTAAAATTTAACTAATTTGTTTTTGCATGTATTCATTTTTAAATTTTTAATATTTATCTGTTGTTAATTTATTTCTTAAACATCTTAACAGTATTTTTATTATGCTATTAACAACTATTAATGAAATAAAGTTGCTTTTTTTTATTTTCATTTTACCCCCACGAAGGCAAAAAAGCTACTAAAAAGCAAGGGTTTTTTTTTTTTTTTTTAATCATTTCACCCCGAGCAAGGCAGAAATGCCACTGATGAGCTGGGGGCTACATAACTGTAAAAAGATTAATTAGAAAAGAGTGAGGAGTACAAACTAATTAGAAAGGAGCAATAGAAAGCTGAGAATGCAGGTGCGATGACAGATACATAGGTGGAGAGAATGGGAAGGATATACGTGGGTGGGGAGAGAGCTAGAGTCCAGTGGTTAATAGATGAGTATTGACATTGCATTTAAATTTCTGGAGGTTGTAGCCGTCAAGAAAGCAAGAATATGGGAGCGAGTTCCACAGGAGAGAAGAAGAGAGAATATGAGAAAAAGAAAATGTTATCAAGGAGAGGTAATAAAAGAACAGGAATTAAGACAAAATTAAAGATATTGCAGTTAAAATATCTTTTAAAATAAAATTTAAGTTAAATTTTTGAAGATCAAAGTTGAGTGGAAAGCAAGAAGCCACAAGTAATCACAAAAAAAGTTTAACATTTCAGGGATTAGTCGTAGAAAGATAGGAAAAAAGTTACTTTGCATCATGAGGGACCAGGTCACGTATTTTTCAAAAATTTCCTTGTTCTAGTATTTTTTTAAAATTTTCATTTTACCCCCACTAAGGCAAAAAAGCTACTAAAAAGCAAGGGTTTTTTTTCAAAAATTTCCTTGTTCTAGTATTTGGATGCTTTCGCAAATGAAAATTACTCACAAATTAGTCATCCGAGGTTTGTGGAATAAAATTTTGAGGTAGTCTTCATTGCTAGCAGAATTCAAGAATGGTTGTCGATAAACTCGCGACACATCAGGCACAATGACTTCTGCATCAGCCAAATTCTTAATTGACCATCCATCCCATATCCTTGAAAATAACAAAAGAAAGAACAAAGAATAAATTATGTAAGTAATTTATAGATTAAGAGTACTTACTTTGTCACAGAATAATCACAATGTCAAAACTCGGTTAGCCAAAAAGCACAATATCAAAACTGGATAAACTGATATGCACAGTTTCAAAACTGGGTCAGACAATAGGTATCACAAATAAGCTGAGAGAGTGTAGTAAATGAAATAAAAACAGAGATAGTTATATTTGCTGAAATCCCAGAAATAAAAAAAAATATCCTGTTAACACTTCCTGTGCCATTAGACCAAAGCTTTTTGTTTTTTAATCATTTCACCCCTAGCAAGGCAAAACTGGCACTAGTGCACAGGGTCTTACAGTGAGAGAAAATACAGGGTAGAGAAGGTGTCGAAGAAGGATAAATGACGAATGGGATTCAAGGAGATTGAAGATGGCAATTGATATTGCATTTAAATTTTTGGTGATTGTAGCTATCAGTGAAGAAGAGAATAGAAGAATAGAATGGCCAATGACCTGAAATGGACTGATTAAGAATGGGAACTGTTATATTTTCGTAAAAATTTCTATTGCACGTGATTTTGCACACGTTCCTTTTCCTTTAAAAAGGCTGAGTTCTTTAAGGACGACCGCCGCCTCTGCCCTGCCCGCAATAAGGTCGGGTCGAGTATTCTCAGCAGGACCCTGATGTTCATCAGAGCGTGGAAAGCGAGCCAAATGTCTTAGCGTCACTGAATCCTCCCGGCCGTCATCATGCCGTATTCTTGCATGAGTAGGGTTGGCCTCGAGGAGTTCCACCACCTCTACGATCGGGTCATACTTGCTCCTGTTGCCAAACCGTTTCAGCAGTACCCTTCCAGGTTCGCAGAGCCAAACAGGTAAGGCAGTACCAGTAGAAGAGCGTCTTTCAAATTTGAACAAGTGTTCGTGGGGAGTCACATTTGTACTAGTACATAGTAAGGAACGAATAGAATTTAAAACATCGAGCAGAACGTCCTGCCAAGCACTAAGGGGTAACTGTTTAGATTCCAAGGCCAATAATATTGAGTGCCAAATAACGCCGTTGTAACGCTCGCACTGACCGTTGCCTCTTGGGTTGTATGCAGTGGTGTTACTGCACCCAACCCCAAGTCTCGTCAGGAAATTTCTGAACTCCTCGGACACGAACAACGTTCCTCTATCAGAATGGATGAAAGTGGGGAGTCCAAAAATAGAAAAAATATTCGTCAAGTACTTGATTGCGGTTTGCGAAGAACAATCACGGCACGGGAATGCAAAGGGAAATCGACTGTACTCATCGACGATAGTAAATAGGTAACGACATCCTTTCGATGATGCCGGGACAGGCCCTTTGAAGTCTACGGAGAGGCGCTGAAAGGGAGCAGTAGAGCGGATTAGCGTATTATTAGTAGGGCTGGAAAATTGAGGTTTTATTTTTGCACAAGTTGTACACTCGGATGTCACGCGCCGAACTTCATCAATTGAGTATGGCATATTTTGTGATCGTATAAAGTGCCAAAAACGTTGAACCCCAGGGTGTATTAATGAACTGTGTATGGTCCTTAGCTCCTCCAAGGAGGAAGCAGCAGCACCACACACTCTCGACAAAGCATCGGCAACGGTGTTTTCACTTCCGGGACGGTGTTTTATATCGTACGAGAACGGGAGAAGCTCAATTTTCCACCGAATGATTTTATCATTTTTAATTTTTCCTCGGTTAGCTGGCTTATACATAAAAGATACGGCTTGCTGGTCTGTTATGATAGTAAAGTGCTTCCCAACAAGGAGGTCCCTCCATTTTCGGACACATTCAACTATCGCGTAAGCCTCTTTTTCAACTATGTGTAGTCGTATTTCAGATGGGTTTAATGATCGGGAAAAGAATGCTACAGGCCTATCAGCCTGTAAGAGAGTGCCTCCTATAGCTTTCTCTGAGGCATCGGTTTCAATAGTAAATGGTAGTTCGTCGTCGATAACCTTTACAGATGATTCGGCAACGTCTTTCTTAAGTTTTTCGAAAGAATTCACAACTATAGGAGGCATGGGAAATTGTTTATTTTCAACCAGGGGAAATGCAGACCCGGCCCGTTTGATTGAAACAAGTCCAGTTGACACTACACTTAATGCGGAGGAAATAGAGAATCAGCCTTCCCAGAGACCTGCCAGTCCTTCGAATAGTGAACTGCCCCCACGGCGGTCTAGCAGGATTCGTAGACCAGTTCAGCGACTGGACTTATAAATAAAATAATATATACACCCACCTTGCAATCTCTCTTACTAGTGGGGGGAGATTGTTATATTTTCGTAAAAATTTCTATTGCACGTGATTTTGCACACGTTCCTTTTCCTTTAAAAAGGCTGAGTTCTTTTCTTTCTTCGGCATTTTGTTTACCTGCTCTTGCGTTTACTGCATGCTCTTGTGTTGCGAAATTAGTTCTGTAAAGCCTATTAAAGAGGTTTTGTTTCCGTCTTCAGTTACGTTAAAACACCACCACAGGAACATTCGAGAGTCATTTGAGTAATATTTAAAATGATTAATTTGGTGACTGTTGTGATCTAAACCTCTCCTCTCCGTGTTGTAAGTTCTGTGTATATCTATTTAGCACCAGATATTGTGCTGGATAATACTGCAGCATATTTTCTCTGTGTAACGTATCCACCTCCGTGATACAACAAACATGGGGTAGATTCACCTGACACTGCAAGTGGCTACAAAACTGAATCATTAACATAAACACTCAATGCATGTTTAAAATAGTCTAGTCAAATATGAAGTAATGGATTGAAGCTCGGATTAAGGAATTAGAGAGCCGAGTTTGAGTTCCAATTACATTCACTTGGTAAAGGTATAAATCCAACTCTTCTCTATGCAGCTATATGTAAATATTAAAACAGACTGGGTTCTATAGCCTTGGTTGGCAACCAGTCTACCACAGAAAGAAATGACAACCTATTGTAGAAAAATATTCTGCCTGGTCAGTGATGATTTGAAAGAGACATGATCGCCCAAGCTCATATTATGTATGGCACTTAACTGACTGTGTCAAATCATTTCATATGGTTGTCATGCATGGTGCAAAACTCATTCAGAAAATCTAAATTGTTGATTGCATACAACTACTTTTGTAGACAACAAATGGCTTCAAGTAAATGAAGACTGTAGGTCTTAGTGAGGACCATCCCTCTTCAAACCTTGTGGACTGGTGCTACAGAATCACTACAAACTGTACCAAATAACAAAAATCACATCACTTGATTTTTGACAATAGTAATAACTTACAGTATTTACATTATTCGGACTATTGTCCTCTTCTTTGTTGCCATTTGTACGACGTTTAATAATAGATCATTCTATTTGTCTACATTTCTGAGATGAGGTAGTATTTACAGTATTTACATTATTCGGGCTATTGTCCTCATCTTTGTTGCCATGTGTACGATGTTTAATTATAGATCATTCTATTTGTCTACATTTCTGAGATGAGGTAGTATTTACAGTATTTACATTATTCGGACTATTGTCCTCTTCTTTGTTGCCATTTGTACGACGTTTCGGTCGTTGTAAGATACGGCCTTCTTTAGATGCTAGGAATTTTGAAGACATGTTATAATATAAGTTCTTTATTATTACAAGTTAGAATAATAGATAGTGAACATCACTGGAAACGACAAACCTAAGGAACCATCACATATGCTAGGCTTCAAAAATCTCCTAAGCCGACCAAGAATAGAGATGAACACAATATTGGAACCAGTAATACAGAGTGCCAGACAAAATCATCAGTGTCAAAAATTGCAATATGAGCTCTGGTAAAAATACTAGAGGAAAACCATTATCATCAAAAAATTGTAATATGAACTTTGGTAAAAAAAAAAAAAATATGGTTACTGGACATTAGATTTATAAGTCCCAAAAAATTCAGTTGTTTTTGTCCTAAAAGACACTTTGCCCAGTGGATATAGACATTGATTAGTTCCTGACTCTTAAAGTTGTGAGTTCAATACCAGGCTGCTGCTGGTAAATAAGGTATAGGGAGATAACTCATGATATGACTTTGAATTGAGGCTTTACACAAGGAATGAGGATGATATACCCCAGTGATTGTAATAAAGAGTTTGGTTCAAAATTCCTAGCACCTGAAGAAGGCCGGAGCTTACAATGGCCGAAAAGTTGTACAAATGGTAACAAAGATGAGGACAATAGTACTTCATCTCTGAAATATAGACAAATAGTAACAATAAAATAGATAACACGTGTAATTCAAGGAGAAAATAACATATTCAACATGTTGATATTCCACACTTTTTTAGAAAGAAAGCCTCCTCTCATTATTTACTGGAAAGACCAATAACAAATACTTGAGACACCTATTTTCCTGAAAATAAATTTTAAAAGAATGCTTTTATAAATTTAAACTGTGGCTGCTCAATAAATGAATGTTTCTTTATAAGGAAGCAACTGATATTGCCATTATTATACAACATATAAGATTTCAAGCCTTTTCAACATTTTATACTTAAGATGTGCATTATGGTGTGGTGGATATTGGCTCGGAACAAGAAACTGGAGATACAAGTTCAAATTCCAATCAAATTTGTTGCATTCACTTATGTGCAAATATTCTTGGGAAAACTATTAATCTGTCTTCTTCCTCCAGCTATGGGTTACATAACAAAACAGATTGGGTTTTGTAACCTTGGTTGGCAACCAGTCTACCACAAAAAGTAATGGCAATCTACTGCGGAAAAATCTTCTGTTCAGTTAGTCAGGTCTTTTTCAAGACATGATTGCTCAAGCATGTATCACGTATGGCACTTAACTGACTGATAAGAGAGAGGAATTTTGAACTGATGAATAGTAAAAAAGTATTTTTATACATTTAATAATTGTTTATGAACATAGGACCATGTTCCTGAGTGAATTTTTCATGAACTGATCAACTTCTGCCCAGACACTGACTCGTTTTTTGCATTAGTGTGACCAAAAACTGAGAAATGCCTGGTATACATTCATCAAAGAAATACATCAGGAAATACTAGTATGTTGAAAAAAAGAAAACAAAAAAATCTGTTTTATTTAATATACTGGGTTCTTTATTCATTCATCTAGTTTTGAGTTGGACCTAGCACTCTCTGAAGATATGTAGGTGAGAGTTAGGTCTCTTCATCATTCATCTAGTTTTGAGTTGGACCTAGCACTCTCTGAAGATATGTAGGTGGGAGTTAGGTCCCTTCATCATTCATCTAGTTTTCAGTTGGACCTAGCACTCTCTGAAGATATGTAGAGTGGCAGTTAGGTCCCTTCATTTCTTCTTACTTTGGCTGAGTCAGTGCTATTAATGTAACTTGTCGAACAAACAGCTTCTTTCTGTGTTTATCCTAAACCTGACTACCTGTTATGTAAATTGTGGCCAGAATATCAATTACTGCATTACCTTTTCTGTATGTTCTAGCAAAGAAGAATCTGCAATGCCATAGATCCTGACCTAGAATGTTGGCTTCAATCCTATTTTCACCACCATAATATAGCTTCCTAGTTCCTTTTCTATAAAACACTTTTAAAGAAATTTTAAAGATTAATTTTTCTATTTAACACTGTAACTTCACAAATGTAAGCATAGTACTAGATTGGCTGTTAGGTATAATCTTTTTACTATTGAAATTGCTAAGACTAACCATAAGGTCTAGTCTAATCGTTTCTTTTCTCAGACTTTTTACTTGTGCCAAAAATTAAATTGCAATCTCAATCGTCATCATATATTTCTTGAATCTTATTTTCTTTCTTCTTGACAAAATACAAAGGAGGATCTGTAACGTGGTTGATACTGACTTGGCAGACCAGCTGCAACCACTTTCTCACCGGCGTGATGTGGCTTCCCTGTGCCTCTTCTACAAGTACTTTCATGGCTTCTGCTCCGATGAACTTAGATCACTGGTGCCGCCTAAGCACGAATTTACACGAGATACTAGATTAGCAACTAGGTTCCACCCTTTTACAGTTAAACAGATAAGATGTAACCGTAAATTCTACTCCAACAGCTTCTTTTCTCGCGCTTCCCGCCTGTGGAACTCCCTTCCACAAGTCTGCTTTCCGGACAGCTACAATCTCCAGGTGTTTAAATGTAGGGTCAATAGACACCTCCTATCACACTAACTCCCAATTATTCTCAGAACACTCTCATCTATCCAACCCTCATTCTCTGTATCCTTACCCGCCTATCACCCACCCTCTGACATTTCCTATATTTAATCATCCTTTCTCCACTCTATGTAGCCCCCTGCGCAGTAGTGGCAGTGACATGCCTTGTTAAGGGTGAAACGCTTAAAAAAAAAAAAGTTTTCTGGGTTTATTTTATTCTCACTAATTTACCTAAAAACACCCTTGAGAAAGGTATGAATTCATCACCTTCCAGAGCTATGGGCTAAATAGTAGGACTTGTTTGCAAGAAAAAAAATTAAAATCATTGTTAATTCAATTTTTACTCACAAAAAAATTATTATACTTGCAATCTAAAATGTGTGCTTAATATGGTTTTTAATAACTCACAAAAAGTTGATAAACCTTAAAAAAACAAACAAACAAATAAATCAATCAGTAACATCCTGGTGTCTTAGTGGCTTTATCACATTCTTTGGGTAATACTTTCATGGCTTCTGCTCGGACGAACTTAAGTCAGTGGTGCCTCCTCAACAGGTGTTTACTCGTGCAACCAGACTGGCAACTGGGTCCCACCCATTCACAGTCAGGTTAGCCAAATGCAGACGACAATTCTACTCCTGCAGCTTCTTCTCTCGCACTTCCCACCTGTGGAACTCGCTCCCATATTCTTGCTTTCCTGATGGCTACAACCTCCAGAAATTTAAATGCAATGTCAATACTCATCTATTAACCACTGGACTCTAGCTCCCTCCCCACACCCGTGTAACCTTCCCTTTCTCTCCACCTATGTATCTGTCATCGCACCTGCTTTCTCAGCTTTCTATTGCTCCTTTCTAACTAGTTTGTACTCCTCACTCTTTTCTAATTGATCTTTTTACAGTTATGTACCCCCCCCCTCATCAGTGGCATTTCCGCCTTGCTCGGGGTGAAATGATTAAAAAATAAAAAAAATAATGGAAAAAGAGAAAGTGTCACTTGATCTCAAAAGATTTTATTTATGTAAAATGTTTATTTATTTTTCCTTGTATATGTGCAGTAGGTGGTTACTTTGAAGTTCTCTTATCTTGATTTTACTGGTGATAATCAGTAGCAGTCTGTTCAGACCTTGAAAAGTTTATTTATTGTTCACATTATAGTGTCTCCTAGGCAATTTAAAGGAAGCACCCATTGCACCACAGGTTGACATGAATAGAGAAAATAATGCTTTATATTAGGTGAGCACTCAAGTTAACAATGTATTTACTATTTATTTCTCAAAGAGGAAATGCTAGGACCATTTTTTTTTTTTTAATCATCTCACCCCAAGCAAGGCATTCCACTGCCACTATTGCCCATGGGGCTACATAGAGGAAGGTAAAGAGAAGGAGTGGTTAGACATAGGGAATGTCAGGAGGAAGGTGACAGATGAGTAAGGATAGCGAGGATGAGGGTTGGGCAGATGGGAAGAGTGTTTGATAGAATGGGAGCAGGTTAGTGTGTTAGGAGGTGTCTATTGACCTTACATTTAAACTCCTGGAGATTGTATCAGTCTGGGAAGCAATCATGTGGAAGAGAATTCCACAGTCGGGAAGTGCGAGGAAAGAAACTGTTGGAGTAGAAGTTGCGGTTGCATTTTATCGGTTTCACTGTAAAAGGGTGGGATCTAGTTGCTAATCTAGTATCTCGTTGAAATTCGTATTTAGGGGGCACCAGTGATCTAAGTTCATCGGAGCAGAAGCCGTGAAAGTATTTATAGAATATTTGCACACTCTTAATTTCTTAAACACTTATAATACGAAATAGAAATATCTAATTCATGTCTGAATTTGTGGAAGGAGAAATTATTATTATTTGCCCTCTGATCATTGTTCTCATCTTGTGTTGATATAATCACATATATCAGTTTTGGTCCATTGTACCCTCTGTCCTACTTCAGGTGCTTGTTGATCTGGGTAATCTTTAACTAATTTTGAATTGAACCCTTTATTTAATCAATGGTGATAGATTATTCATATACTGCTATCCATTTCTAGGGATACCTTGTCTAGTTAATATTTAATGCTGTGAAGTTATTGTTCACCATGTTGAAGTTTTTACTGCCCAGGCAAGGGATGGAACTTACAATTACTATGTTATTCCTAGACATATTGACTCGAATGGGAACAATCCATCCTATAGTTTAAATAAAGGGTTAAGTTTAAAATTTCTTGTAGATTATCCAGATTGACAAGCGCCTGATGAAAGCCCGAGGGAAAATGTCCAAAATTTTGTGGTTAATGATATATGAAGATGAAGACAATAGTCCAAGTATAAATAATGAAACGATGTGTATATGCTATGATTTGCCAGATGCCTTATATATTCACTGCCAAATCAACATTTACATAAACGAAGAAGAAAGGGAGAAAATAGCAACATTTCAAAATATCGAAAAAGAATTTGCCATCAATATAGTTCCACATGGAATAACTGGGATAATGTGGAGATCTATCAACGTTTTTGAAACAGTAGAATTTATGAGTCATGAATCTGACAGCAGTCTCTGTGGAGAAAGAGAGAGAGAGAAAATATAAGGAGAGAAGACGATTTCGACAAAAAAAAAAATAAAATAAATAAATAAAAAGATAGAAAGAAAAAAAAAGTTTGAATCCAAGCCCACAAAAAACAAACTTAAAAAAGACAAAAAAATTCTGTTTTAATTCTTTGAAATTTCATCTTCTCTTCACTCAATAAATTGAATTTGTGAACAAATACAGCTTAAAATCCAAAAATGAATTTGGAAAAAAAAAATTGAATTTAAGCAAACATTTCTATAGGAGATATTTAAAAACAAAAACACAAATACATAAGATTTTTAAAAAAAATGATTATCTGAAAATAAAATTAATTTCACAAAGTATTTCTAAAAAGTGTATTAAATAAAATAAAGATATTTATACTACTCCAGGATTGATTTCATTTTTAAAAAGTTGTAAAACCTGTTTTAAGAATTTTAGGAGTAAAAGCACCCAATAACTGCAGCAGGTGCAATTGTAAGACACAAAGAAACTTGTCCAAGTAAAATATCATTCATATTTTAGCTCACAAGTGACAAACATTGGCACATTGCTATCTATATGGGCCATAATGCAAAGTCTCTTTCAGTATTTAGTAGATAAATAAGTAACAAAAAAGAAATGGACCTTAGTAGTATTGGCTAAAATAATATTTAAATTTCACTAAAGCAGTTAAAAAGAAAACAGATTTTTGGTCCTGTAAAAATACCCTCCATATTTAAGATTGCCATGGATTTGTGAGGTTGGTGTAGGATTTGCTAACGAATTCTTTACTGAAGTCAAGCAATTTTAATTTTCAGTTAATTTGTCCATCATGTTATCTTCTAAACCTATGTTGAATTTAGTTCATAAAGATGGCTTTGCTGTCTTTTGAATATGTTCCATCATTTACCACTTTAAGTCAATGTGAAGCTGGCTACATAGGTAGGACCACTCAACTCCTAGACAAGAGAATTGCACAACATGTGCCACTGTATTATAAAAAGTCAACTGAAAAATGTGTAAAAGTTGTTTATTATGTTCTTGATGATGCAATCTCAAAACATTAAAAATTGAACATGTTTATCATCTTCCTGTGAGGATATCTTCTGAGTTTGGGGTGGATCCTGTTTTAAAGATCACTTAAAAGACCTTGTAACAAATTATGTGAAATTAACACTGTGTCATCTGAGTACCTAGCTGTGTGAAGATTGTTGCTGTCAATAATTACTACTGGTAAGAATTCTAATTCTCTCAAGATTGTTTCCCTATAAAAGTTGAATAAGTCTGGTGAGAGGATACATCTTCGTCTTATGCTTCTTTTTATTTTTGTGTATTTACTGAATTCATTTTCTATTTGTATGCAGGCAGTGTTCACCCAGTACAATTTCTGGATGATTCTAGTCAGTCAATTAAGTGCCATACGTGATACATGCTTGGGCGATCATGTCTCGAAATCATGTCTTGACTGGGCAGAAGATTATCCTGCAGTAGGTTGCCATTGCTTTCGGCGGTAGACTGGTTGCCGACCAAGGCTATAGAACCCAATCTGTCCTGCTATTTAACCCATAACTGGAAGGAAGAGACAGATTAATACCTTTCCCAAGGGTATTTGCGCGTAAGTGAATACAATGAATTCAACGGGAATTCGAACTCGGCTGATTCTAGTACCCTTCCCAAATAAATCAGCTTGCTCAGCATTTCCAAATCCGCTGCTAAGAAGGTCGGTTCTCTGTGTAGAGCCAGGAAGTTTTTTCAGTCTGAAACTATATATAAATCTACCATCCGCCCTTGCATTGAATACTGCTGCCATATCTGGTCGGGTGCCCCTGCTATCCACCTAGAGGTCCTTGACAAAATCCAACAAAGAATCTGTAATGTGATCAATCCCGACCTGGCAGCCAAGGTAGAGTCACTTTCTTACTGGCGTAATGTGGCTTCTCTGTGTATCTTCTACAAGTACTTTCACAGCTTTTGCTCCGATGAACTTAGTTCTCTGGTTCCCCCTTATGCATGAATTTGCTTGAGACACAAGATTAGGAACTAAGTCCCATCCTTTTAGTGTGAAACCAATAAAATGTAACAGCAAATTCTACTCCGGAAGCTTCTTTTCTCACACTTCACGCATGTGGAATTTCCTTCCGTTTACTTACTTCCCCGACAACTACAATCTCCAAGAGTTGAAGTGTAAAGTCAATAGTCATCTCCTATCTTGCTAACTTGCATCCTCTCTCTCATTCTCCTTTCTCCATCCACTCCACTCTCGGTATCCTAACCCTTCTCTTACCCACTTTCTGACACGCCCTGTAACCTGTCACTTTTTCTCATAACTTTCCTCTGATGTAACACTCACTAGTGGCAATAGCCTGTCTTGCTTGGGGTGATATAATTATAAAAAATTTTTTTTTTAAATGTTCTTTATGCATAATCTGGAACACTAGATCTGCCAAAACAGAACAGAAATATTTTGCAAGTCAAAAATTTACATTAAAGAACTATCAATATACAAGTTAGTTTTGGCAGATGATAAGCATGTTGATCTACATTGGATGTCTTACTACTGTAATAAATTCGACAAACTCCTGTGATTTGCCTAGTGGCTGAAATAGTTGTGCATTTTTCATAGAACTGCTAGGGGCTTTGCCTAGTAGCTGAAATAGTTGTGTATTTCCCACTAAATAATGGTGGCTTTGAAGCAATTGAAATAGTTGTATACTTTCCACTAAACTGCTGTGGGTTGCCTCATGGCTGAAACAGTTGTAGAACACCACCTTGTTCAATCCATTCTTTTTGTCTTTGTGATATACTATGTTGAATTTTCATTTTTTTATGAATATACAAATATGACATAGGGTTATATCCCAACCTGGCAGCTTGACACCAACCACTTTTTCTCACTGACAAGATGTGGTTTCCCTCTGTCTTTTCTACAATTATTTTCATGGCTTCTGCTCAGACAAGCCTAGCTCCCTGGCATCCCCTCTACATGAATTTACTCGTGAAACTAGATTGGCAACAAGGTCCCACCCATTTGCTGTCAAAATTGTTAAATGTAACTGCCTCTTCTACCATAATAGCTTCTTTTCTCACACTTCCTGTTTGTGGAACTCCTTTTCTGTATACTTGCTTCCCTGAAGGCTATAATCTCCAAAGATTTAAATGCAATATCAATTGCCATCTCTTACTTTCTTGACTTTTATCATTTCTTATCCTTTCCCCGACATCAACTGAATCTTGCTCCTCTCACTTTACTCTCTTCACACCAGTATTCTCATCCTTCTCTTACCCATCCTCTATTGACATAACAGTTCGCTCACCTCTTATGTAGCCCCCTTCTCACCAGTTATATTACTGCCTTGCTTGGGGTGAAATGATTAAGAAAATTTTTAAAAAGTACTTAATTTTGCAATTTTTTTTAAAGAAAGTAATGGTTCTTTATTAATCCAACAGATATTTTATTACTTTAAACATTGTTTTAGTGGATGCTCTTATCTCAGTCGAGATGTGCCAAGCCTCTCACTGCTTCATCACTATTTCCATGGAAAGTCTTCAGCTAAATTACTTTCCTTAGTTCTGACAGTTGTAACTGTCATAGCTAAGACCCATCAGGCCACACACATTGTAGAAAAGCATCATCATCTACATCCTGTTCCATTAGTGAGGTCTAAGATCCAATCAAGCAGATGCTTCTCATGAATCGCTGCTTTAAGGAAGTGAATCTCAAAAAGATGTTTCCCCAATCACTACAACCTTAGCCTGTTCAAGTCTAGCGGTAACACTTATCTTCTCTACATCTGAATATAATATGTACCTTTTACTCTATAACCATCTAACTTGAGTGGCTTTCAGGCCTTGTATAAGTAAAATAAAAACTGTAATATATATATATATATATATATATATATATATATATATTCATCTGCAGACAGTTCTGTTTCACTGTATCACAGCTCATCAGTACAGTTAAACAACCACACACACAGATACATGGTGCGATGGGTAAATTGTCACCATGCTATATTTTGAATTTTGTGCATGCATGTTTGTTTTTTGTCAACTGCTTCTTTATGTCCATAGGCATCTTCAGTGTTCTTGAAACCAGGTGTTGATTATTACCTGGTCATTTGCTGTACATCATTGGACCTATTTTTCTCCTTGGTCATTGTGGATTCCTAATCCTGTGGTTGTTGCTGCTGAAATCTCCATTGTTTGGCTGTCTATTTGTTTTTTGTTTTTTTTGTTTAGAGCTTGATGTGACCAGTTGGTTGATTGGATCGGGTCTCTCCAACTGCCTGTCTAGCTCAAGTAGGGGCCAATATCATGTTAGGAGTATATGTATAATCTAACTTCTAAAACCTTCAACCATCAGTGAGTGAGTGAGTTTTGCTTAACGGCATATCAACCTCTGTGGGTCATTTAATGCCAAAAAGGTGGGGTTTTAAGGTATTTTTTATGTTCAGTTATAATGAGAAGGTTAATTTAGTCAGATTTTAACGAAAATTTTGTTTTGATTCTTTTTTATTTTAGAAAACTGAAAATGTATTCTAGTTTTGTATTCAAAAATGTTTTGCTGACAACTTTTTCCTTCAAAAATGTGTTGTGGTAAGAATTTTTTCTTCAAAAATGTATAGTTTTCTATAAAAGTCTATTTTTATGTATATATATTTCTATGAAAGCATTTTTATACTTTCATAGTGTTTTGACCCCAGTTTGAGAATTAACTATTTGTCCATAACTGGGACCCTAACAGGTGCTACCACTTGGAACAACAGCAATTAAGAGTTGGTTCCATGCCCCTCACAACCTCCCAATCAGAGGCTTTGCTGCCAGATGCAGTTTACTGTCATACCCATACCATTCAACCATCAGGATCCCATCTCCAAGCATCATGGGTCACCAACCATAGTTAACAGGTGGCCTTCTTAGTAGACTTTTACCCCTGCTGAGATGCAGTCAGTGCATTCTTAATCCGATTCAACAGAACAGTCCAGTATTTTTGCAGGGGACTGCATATTTTATCAGTAGGCAGTAACAGATGTGTTAACATGAAGATTGAATTTTTTTAATTTTTAGTTTGTGAAGGCTTACATTTCTCACAAATGTGTACTGATTGAATCAATACATTTGATATTAGCAGAGATATTTAACACAAAGTTAGTATATAAACTTGCATTTGTCTCCTTTGCATTCCTGCCAAGATCAACAGTACTTGAACTGAAGTTCTTTTGTCTCTCACTAACCACTTAACCACTTCTAGGAATGTCAAGCTAACTACGACTGGTCATCTTTCTCAAGAAACTTTTGAATCTCTACACAGCAAGCCTTCATTCTCAGTTGTACATTGACAAAAGATCCTGCAGTGAAAATCTGTTTCTGTCAAGGTTACCCTGAAGTTAATTCTGATTGTTAATGGAAAAGTTTTGATTTCTCTGTAGGATGACAACTACAAGTGGGAGTAAATATGGCCAATCTAACAAATGTAAGAATGAAAATTTTAAACTATTTTTGCAAATATGAATTTGCATATGAAGATAAATCAATAAATTCATCACATGACTTACATTTAAGGAATATGCTGAAAAATTCTGAAACTTTATTTTTAATCATTTCATCCCAAGCAAGGCTATAATGCCACTAAGATGCAAGGGGTTACTGAGAGTGAAAGAGAATGAGAAGACTTTACAGAGAAGAAAGGACAGTAAAAGCACTGGTTTCAAGAAGTCAGAAAATTGCAATTGGTGTTGCATTTAAATTTTATAAAATCATAGGTTGCAGATAAAGGCTCTTTGATGAGGTGTAATGGTTAACAAGCTTGTCTACATTAATTAGAACTGAGTTGGGAATTTGATCCTTAGTGGGAACTCCAAACTTTTGGCTTAGTTCCACATCTAAGCCTCATTTAGAAAATTGTCTATATCCAGTTTGATGTTGTGCAATGTTTAGCAAGCCTGTCTCAATGGATCAGTTACGACACTAGGGAGTTTGATCATTGTGTGCTCTACACTTTCAGCCTTGTGCCATACTCAAGCTACGCTTAGAAAATCACAATATGTGGCAACAAAACAATAAATTAGTAGAGAGTTTTCTAAAATGATCAAAGATCAGAATTATTTCTGGAAGTAATACTTTCTTAGTCAACCTGAGAAATTTTTAGCATCAATTTATATGTGAATGGGTATAGTGGTAAAGCAAAATCCTTCAGGAGATATGCGTCGTTCATTCAGTAATGAATTAGAGCACTCTGGCTATTGGGCATGTATAATGATAATATACACGCTAAAAGGTTTGCCTTCTTCTACCGAGCGCCCATAGCCCAGACGTAGAATCGCTGACTGACACCGGTTCGGTCGGGTTTCAATCCTGGGTTAAAAGCAATCGGAGTTTAACCGTACTGATGAGCTGTGATGCAGCAAAACAGATCTGTCTGCGGATGATTATTTACGCTCTCACACCCTGATTGAGCACTCTGGAAGAATGGTAGACTTTGAAAAACAGTAGCTACTCTGGCTTGTACGTGTTGCTCATTCAATAATGAATTAGAGCACTCTGGCTATTGGGTATGTATAATGATAATATACATGCTAAAAAGTCTGCCTTCTTCTACCAAGTGCCCATAGCCCAGAGGTAGAATTGCTGACTGACACCGGTTTGGTCGGGTTTCAATCCTGGGTTAAAAGCAATCGGAGTTTAACCGTACTGATGAGCTGTGATGCAGCAAAACAGATCTGTCTGCGGATGATTATTTATGCTCTCACACCCTGATTGAGCACTCTGGAAGAATGGTAGACTTTGAAAAACAGCTGGCTTGTACGTGTTGCTTATTCAATAATGAATTAGAGCACTCTGGCTATTGGGTATGTATAATGATAATATACATGCTAAAAAGTGTGCCTTCTTCTACCAAGTGCCCATAGCCCAGAGGTAGAATTGCTGACTGACACCGGTTTGGTCGGGTTTCAATCCTGGGTTAAAAGCAATCAGAGTCTAACCATATTGATGAGCTGTGATGCAGTGAAACAGATCTGTCGGCAGATGACTGTATATATATATATTTATTTTAAATCCCAAAAAAGAAAATTATATAAGTAATATCTCAAAAAAACAGATCCTATTAATGTTAGTTTAATTAGTATTAAAAATGATCCAGGTGGAAGGCTTGATGTAAATAGTATTATCTATTTACAGAGCCAAATATGTATTTTATATCAAATAAAATTCCGAATTTTACATATGTTGTATAGCTATTTCAGCGAGAAAAATCTTGCCTCTTCAGCAACAATCAAAACCAAAAATTCACTTACCAGAAGAAGCCCAGAAATATATCCATACACAGGAAGTTTACATAAAAAAATGAGGGGGAATTTAGAAAGAAAATTTTTTTTTTAAAATTTGTCGTCCAGATTAGATACCAAAAGGCAGAGAAAGAGATTCAATCCTCGATATTAGAAGAAGACTTTTAGATTACATCTGTATTAAAGAATCAAAAAATCAAAATTTAACTGTGTCAGAGGAGTAGAAGTGGTGAAAGGGAAAGAAAAGAAAAATGGGGTAGACAGGAGAAGAGAAGAGTTAATGGCTTTCGATGGTGAAAGGAAGGGAAATTATGTATGTAGAATTCAGAATATTATTTGATATTTTTTATATATATATATATATAAAAATTTTTGTAATTATACAATTATCTGACATCTATAGGAAGACTCAGAGTTTCATGCACTCTGTAATCATTAGGCGCTTATTATGAAGAATCCATAACAAGCACCCGATGATTGCAGAGTGCATGAAAGTTCATGTCATGCTATAGATGTAAGATAATATATATATTTATTAACATATGCTGTCATATTACAACGAGCACTGTTTTTTTAACACCAGGAAAATATTTATGTGTACAAACTTGTATGTATATCCATATGTATACTTATTGGTATATATATATATATATATATATATATATATATACACACATACATACATACGTAATTAATATAACTAAAGGATCAGTCACTTTGCTGATCAATGTTACTGTCTGCATCCAAACTCAAGAGTTTCATAGATAGACCCTCTCGTCTACTATTCAGTTGGTATCAGCCATTGACTGTTTATATTGCTTAATTTTCCATTTTATATCCTATTACAAGTGCAAGTTTTTTTTTCATTAATATGTGTATGGCGTCATGATTGTTTGTCCTTTTTGATTCATTATATATATATGTATATATATATATATTTTGAATTTATAACATAAATATATTAGAATAACACAACAAAATACCTACTTTTGTAGTGATATTGTACCATATTTATGTTATAAATTCTAAATATTATTTGCCCTACTTTGTATTGAGTACTTTTTAAAGAATAGTGTTTCTTTGGATATGGAATTTTATTCCATCCACACTTACCCTATACTTGGGTGTGTCTATATATATATATATATATATATATATATATACTAGCAGTATAGCCCAGCATTGCTTGGGTGTAATAAAAGCTTTAAAACTAATCCTGGAGCTCAGACTCTTTGGACGTTGGAACGAAAGACTAAAAAGCAATAGTTGTTTCCAGTTAAAGCGAAACCGTAGACTGAAAGAAAAATGAATGGATGTAAGTCAAATTTTGATTTCCTGGTATCAATATCAAATAAGTTTTTTTCGTCGTAAACTAAATTGGGAAGGCTAAATAAGTCCTCTGAGTAAATGGTATCATGGCTGAGACTAAGAACTACAATTATATCTACTTAGAGCCAAACCCAAAGCAAAAACTAAAATAAAAGGGCTGAAAAAAATACAGACATACAGGCAGATAAACAGACACACACACAAATATCTTGCCTTTTATATATATATATTATCAATTTTCTGCACTATTGTAAGAACTGCAACCTCGAAACTTCTGAATATCATTTCTTATGTCGTTGTCTATGAGTGTATCAAATTTGATTAAAATCGGACCACTCCTTCTATAACCTGGTTTTTTCGATTATCGATTTTCGATATTTATTGGGGGTACCTTGACACAAAACCTAGCTAAGAACACTTGCAGACACTTATAGTACAACTGTGTAAATTTTCAATAAAATCGGTTCAGCCGTTTTGGAGTCTATAGGTAATGGATACACACACACACACAGACACACACCAACAATTTATAAATAAGTTTAGATATATATATATATACCCACACTGCACATACTTAACCAAGTAACATTAAATTGCATATGAAATTTATTAGATCATTTTCTTATTCTTCTTATATGTGCCTTTTAAATGTTAATGATCATGACTCTTTACAACTTCCTATTGTTGCTCTAAGTAACTTTTGTCTCTTTACCAATCTTCTTAGTCTTTGTCATGTCATCCATTCACACATGCTTAAGCTCTTGACGTCAAAGGCTTACAACCATGTCATGTTGAAGCACCAGTTTCTGCATGATCACTTTAGTTAAGCCACATTGAACCTGCTCAGTAGTAAATAGGTGACCACTTCAGAATAGCAAGTGCAGAAAGCTTGGATGTGTAGGTTGTGAAATGGAAAACAGTTCAGAATTTAGATCGTAGAGTTTCAATTACAGTCAGATTTGTTATATACACTTAGATGCAAATGTCCTTGGGAAAAGGTATGAATTCCTGTCTTCTCCCTCCAGCTATGGGTTAAATAGTAGGACTTGTATCAGTAAATCATTATTATCAAAAAAAAAAAAATTCTTCCACTCTAACTTTTTTTTTTATATAACCTGCAAAACGTTGATAAACCATAAAAAAAAAAAATCAATGAATACTGATCCCAATATGCCCAGTTTTCTTGTTCTTTGTATTTTCCTTGGATGTGCGTGGGTGGTGCAGTGGATATTGACTCAGAACAACAACTCAGGGAGCCGAGTTCGAATTCCAGTTGAATTCCTTGCATTCACTTAAGCACAAATACCCTTGGGAAAGGTATTAAATTCGTCTCTTCCCTCCAGTTATGGGTTAAATAATAGGACAGATTGGGTTCTATAGCCTTGGCTGGCCACCAGTCTACCACAGGAAGCAATGGCAGCCTACTGTGGGATAACCTTCTGCCCAGTCAGTCATGTCTCTTTCGAGACATGATCGCCCAAAGTGTGTATCACATATAGCACCTAACTGCCTGACTGTATTTTCCTTAAGACTCATTCACATGCTCTTTTTCATGCTATTCGTAGCATTCATTGATAGAAACATGTTTCTGTCAATTTAAGGCTTTTCTTCAGCTGTGGGGAAATTGTCCAGCATTCACTGCCATAGAGAAAGTTAGATATTACATACCAATTCCGCACTCTTTTCTTTTAGCAATATTTTTCCATATCTTAACACTTTGGCTAGTTTCTAGAATCTCTCTTTCACTATTGCTCTGCAACTTATGTGTTATATTTTCCATCATCATCTACTACTGTCAAAATAGTTAAAAGTCCCACTGCATGTTAATTTCCCTAGGCCTTCTTTCTTCACTGTGTTCAAAACATTTCATCTTTCTCTTTTTGTCCATTTTCCTTAAGATTTCCTTGTTGTTCATATGTTCTGTCCATGATATTCTCAATATTCATCAACAGCAGCACATTTCTGTCACCTGAACTGTATTCTTCCAATATAGGGAGTTTGACCAACTTCAAATGCCATATAGACGATTAGATTAATTTCGAACCGAACCCTTTATTACAATCACTGGGTATATCATCCTCGTTCCTTGCATAAAGCCTCGATTGGAAGTCATGAGTTATCTCCCTCTAACCCTGCAAATTAATTGTTCACCACAGTTGTAGCCTGGTATTGAACTCACAACTCTTTGGGTCAAGTCACAAGAATTAACCAACGTTTATATCCACTGGGCCATATGTCCGAAATTCCTAGCAGATGAGGACAGTTGTCCAAATAATATAAATACTGTAAATACTACTTCATCTCAGAAATATAAACAAATACTAAATGTAGTTTTGTTTTCATTTCTAAGTCTGCCAACAACAGAATGTCATTTATGCATCTTATGTTGTTAAAATTATGGCCACTGATTATAAATCCTGATAGATGCTATCACATTTTGTTTTTTTGCTATATAACATGACAAAATACATGCGTCTTACAGCTCTTCTAATTTTTGTTCTCTACCAGCATACACAATTTGTTTCCAAGTTTGATATGCTGCAAAAATGGTCAGTTTTTGGATAATTGGTAAGATAATTATTTTATTGGAAACTTTGGGAAGAGAAAACAATTAAAAAAAAATTTTTTTTTTTATGTTCTTTAAAGTGGTGAGTGAATCTTTGCTATTTGGTGCAGCAAAAAAATTAATTAACAAAATGGATATTGATAGCAGTCTGAAGAAATATCTGTTCTGGTAGTTGGGAATCAGACCATTTGTTTTTTTTTAATCATTTCACCCCAAGCAAGGCATTCCACTGTCACTATTGTGCATGGGGCTACATAGGGGAAGGTAAAGAGAAGGAGTGGTTAGACATAGGGAATGTCAGGAGGAAGGTGATAGATGGGTAAGGATACCGAGGATGAGGGTTGGGCAGATGGGAAGAGTGTTTGATAGAATGGGAGCAAGTTAGTGTATTAGGAGGTGTCTATTGACCTTACATTTAAACTCCTGGAGATTGTATCAGTCGGGGAAGCAATCATGTGGAAGAGAATTCCACAGTCGGGAAGTGCGAGGAAAGAAACTGTTGAAGTAGAAGTTGCGTTTGCATTTTATTGGTTTCACTGTAAAAGGGTGGGATCTAGTTGCTAATCTAGTATCTCGTGCAAATTCGTATCTAGGGGGCATCAGTGATCTAAGTTCATCGGAGCAGAAGCTGTGAAAGTATTTATAGAAGAGAGACAGGGAAGCCACGTCACGCCTGTGGGAGAGAGACTGCAGGCGGTCTGCCAAGTCGGTATCTATCACATTACAGACCCTCCTCTGTACCTTATTGAGAAGCCCGTGGAGAAAAGCAGGGGCACCCGACCAGATATGGCAGCAGTATTCAATGCACGAGTGGATGGTAGATTTATATAATTGCAGGATAGATTTAGACGGAAAAAACTTCCGTGATAGGTTTGTTTGAGTTTGAGTTTTGTTTAATGGCATATCAACCTCTGTGGGTTATTTAATGCCAAAAAGCTGAGGTTTTAAGCTATTTTTTTTAATGTTCAGTTATAGAGAGAAGGTTGATTTAGTCAGATTTTATTTTATAAGTATGGAGTTAGAAACTCTACTCTGTAATATAACTACTTGTTAAGTAAACCATATCAGCAACACCTATCACGTTGAAAATATGACCCTATACTTCATAGGGAGTCTGCAGAATTAAAATAGATAACATGGTAATCTTGTTTCATATCGGGCAGCATGATTTACGAGCATGTCTCCAGCCCTGACTATGTAAATATGAGTGGTCCCGTGCTATCAAAAATGATGGCAACATATTTTTATCTGTCTGATATGCTGTCTAAATTGATGGTAATATGTTGTCTTAAATGACAGTAACATACACTACCGACTGTAATTATTAGGCAACCCGAATTCTTAATGTTTCCAAGTACTTTCAATCTCCTTCTGAGATCATCTTCAGGGGTGTGAGTGATGTAACATAATAACCACAAAAACTATGGTGCTAAAAATTACTGTAAATTTTCTTCTTGCTTTAACTTACAACAACTCACACCCCTGACGATGATTGCAGAAAGAGTTTGAATGTACTTGGGAACCTCGAGAAATGAATAATAATAACACCTGTCAATGTTACAATCATTCCTGACATGTTTTAATTATAATGCACAAAAGATTATTCGTGATTGTGAATGGATTCTATTCAAAATAAGCAGACACAATGTTTGCAATTAATTTAATCTGACATGTCTAAAAGAAAATAGGCTGCCGAAATACACAAATTTTATATATATATATATATATATATATATATATATATATATAGATGCATGTTTCATTAAATAATACAAACAAGTTTTGTCGATTTATTTTATGTAATTTTTTTTTCATATTGTCTGATAAACTTTATAGCATTATTGTTAAAAGGGGAAAGAAAATCACAATATTGATACATGTTTTTTATTTAATCCTTTCTGAGCTCTCGGATTAGATCATCTATTATCAAAGATGACAGTTGTATTGGGTGTATTAAGCAGTTTGCAGATGAACAATAGTAGTATTTGTCTATTTTGTTTGTATGGAAGATTGGCGAACACGTGTGTGCCTGCTGGAAGTGAAAATCACGCTACAGCTTGTGGCATCTCACATGACCACGCGAGAGTGAAGTGAGAAGTGTTAAGTATGGAAAGCCATTGGGATAACCAATTGCTTCTGTTATCTATTATAGGCATTTGAGAATGTTTGTGAAGATTTCATAGTTAATTTTGTTCAGGTTAGGTTTCAACTGTTTTATGTATATGGCTTTGAGTATTTTTAGTTTTTGTTTATTGTTTGAATGTTTAAGTATGGTTGTGTTTCTGACGAGGATTTCGCGGAATTGTGTATGTGGCCTGGTATATATATATATATATTCTTCATTACTCGATGACATAATTATTGCAAAAAATAAAATAATAAAGTGCCGTCAAAGAGCAAACACACAGCAAAAGCTTTCATAACTGATAGTAAAGTTTAATAACTGGTAGTAAAGAGAATGAACTGAGCCGACACTGCCTCGTTATTTTCTCTGTCTCCATGAGTATGACAGAAGAGAAACATACATACGGTATTGTGCAAAAGTATTAGGACAAGAACTATTTTATCTTTTATGAGGCATCAAAATAAAGTTTAAAATCACCCCTCTCCTAACACTTTTGCATACCACCGGTAGTATGCAAAAGTATTAGGAAAGGGGTGATCTTCCTAAAAACCTCACTGAAATTCAAATACAGGGTGAAAAGCCAAGTAAATTGCTAATAAAGAGTGATTATTCAAAACTAGGTGAAAAGAAATGTATTAAAAAAATGTTATATTTAATTTTCCTATTTTCTATTAAACAAGTTATTTTGAAACTACTCTTTTGAACATCTATGGGATATTTTGGATAAAAAATTGATAAATCTAATGTTACTTCACAAGACACACTTTGAAAACAAATAGAAGCTGCTTAGCAGGAGATACCATTGAAGAAGCTTGTGATATCAATGCCTGACAGAATGAAGGCTGTGATCAAAGCAAAAGGCTATTATACTAAACATTAAATTTATTTTGCAACAAGTATTTTTTCTTGTTAAAGCATTTGTTGAGTAAATCAAATAAAATTACTTTAATCAAATTGTTTATTTTTTGTCAATATGCCTCATAAAAGATAAAATAGTTATTCTCTTAATACTTTTGCACAGTACTGTATATATATATATATATATATATATATATATATGTGTGTGTGTGTATATATATATATATATATATATATACACACACACACACTCACAATAGTTTTTATCATAACAAAGAGGATTAGCTGTAGTCATGTTTACAATAATCCAACAACACTACAAACAGCTTCTATGCCATGTTTCCCTTCAGAACATGGTTGATCATGGATCTCTACATCTTCCTATTCATTGTAGCTCTTAATATATTTTGTTTTTGCTATCACTACTAATTCCTGTTCTGCTAGCCATTTATACAAGCTCTGTTTCTCTCTGTCCCTTATGCATTCATTTCCTTTCGGAAAATTATCCAAACTTTCTTTCCTGGTTTCTGGAAATTTCAACTGTCCCTTTTAAATACTAAGTATGCATTTTTTCTCATTTTTCTTAAAACTTCCTTGTTAATTAGATGCTCTTAGAATAACATTGTCAGCATTCTTCTGTAGAACCATATTTCTGTTGCCTCAAATCTTCATCTAAGAGAAGGTTAACCAGCATTCACTGCCATATACGACGACTGATATTACATAACATCTCAGCACTTTTTTCTTCGTTTCTAACAGAAGTTTCAAGTTTTGTAATACTTTGCTTAGCTTTTCAAAGAAATCTTTCGCTATTCCAATTTGCCTGTGGATTTTGGTGTCACATGTTCCTTAATCTGTTAAAACAATTCTCAGATATTTAAGTTTTTGAACTTGATTTTGGAATCACGAATTAAGAGTTGCCAAAGCCAAAGAACTACATATGTCATTCTATTGACCTAAAAATATACTGGGTCATTCTAGTCTACCTCTATGTACCATGTCCTTTCAGGACATTGGTGATAATAGCTCTTTATAACTTACTGTCCTTTGTAATCCTTAATAAATTTTGTCTTCTGAGCAACTCTCCTATACACTGTTCTATCACCCATTTACACAGACTCACTAGGTAAGTTAAGCATTGTTTACTTCTGTGTTTCTGTCCTTCAATATGACCTGTAAGTATCAAATTTACCAAACCTACTTTCCTCATTATGAGAAATTTCAGTATCTCTTCCTGATGTTAAGTATAAGTCTTCTTTTTTGCTCGCATATTCTGTCTATTGTATTCGCAGTATTCTTCTGTAAAACAACATTTCTTGAGTTTGCGTTTGAGGTTTTTTAACAGCATATCAACCTCTGTGGGTTATTTAATGCCAAAATAGTAGGGTTTTAAGATATTGTTTTTTCTAACATTTGGTTATAGTGAGAAAGTTGATTTAGTCAGATTTTGATAAAAAAATAAATTTTTTTTAATTTTAGAAAAGTAAAGAGGTTTTCTAGTTTTGTATTCAAAAATGAATTGGTGCTAATAATTTTTTCCTTTAAAAATGTGTTATGTTAATAAATTTTTTCTGTCAAACATGTATATTTTTCTATGTAAGTATTTTATGTATGTATTTCTATAAAAGTCTATTTTTATACTTTCACAGTGTTTTGACCCCAGTTTGGGGGTTAACTATTTGCACACAGCTGGGACCCTAACACTCTGGGTCGTGGTGGACTTGGGAACAAAAGCAATTAAGATGTGGCTCCATGATCCTCACAACCTCCCAATCTGCTGGATGCAGTTTACCGTCATGTCCAGGACCATGACATTTCCGTTGTTTTAAGTTTCTTCTTCAACTGTGATTATCCAGCATTCACTGTCATATAGCAATTGATAACCACAAACAGTTAATCACTTTAACTGGGCAGGTTCCTGCCAACTTCAAAGTTTTGTGAAGTCACTGTTATGATGTACTCACTCATCAGGACTGGTTTGCTGTAAGGTCCCATTTTTTTTTGGTTTAGATAGAACCTGGTGTGATTTTTCTGTGAGTGGTCTAGTTTGTGATCAGTTGATTTTCCTTTTTTTTTTATTATTTTTCTTTTTATTCTTATTGTGCAGGTGCTTGATTTAAGTGAGTGGGTGAAACAGATATCTGAAGGAGAATTGGCATGGTGAAGGATGCATTCCAGAAGCTAAGTAAAGTATTAAGACACAGGAAACTTTCAGTAGAAACAAAGAAGAGAGTACTATGTGATGTTAGTTCTTCAATATGACAGTGAATGTTGGAAAATATCATCAAAGATGAAGGAAAAACTGGAAGCAACTGAAATGTGGTTCTACAGAAGGATGCTGCAGGTATCGTGGACTGAGCATGTGAGCAACGACGAGGAGTTGGAAAGAATGGAAATGAAAAGAAAATTAATAGTGAGCATCAGGAAGAGACAACTGAAGTTATTGGGACATGCATTGAGGAAGGAGGGCTTGGAGAACCTGATACTAACAGGCCAGATAGAGACAGAGGAAAGCAGTGGATAACATATTTGAAGGGCCTGAGTGGGTGGATGACAGAACAGAGGTTGTGAGATGTTACAGTAGAAAGCGTGCTAAGAGCTACTAGGGTAAGGGAGACATGGAAGGCCTTGATCGCCTATGTCCTGAAGGAACAAGGCACATGAAAGAAGAGAAGAGTGGGTAATATTACATAATAATTCAGTACTCTTTTTCTTTTTTTTTTCTTACGAGGGTTGCCCTATACACAAAGTAAATCATATAATTCCTTGGCAAACAAGAATGACTAGTACCTTAACTTGACGTTAAATGAAAAGATACCATCTTAACCTCCAAGTCTAGATGATTGATGAAAAATTCAATATTAAAAACAGAGAAAGAAGAGATCAGTGCATTAAATGAAATAATTTGAATAAAAACAAAAATTTACCTCCGACTGCAGCATTCTTTTAACTTGTCCTTCATGTGGTTCAAGTAGACGTCCTTTTTCAACATGAACCCCAAGCCTGGAAAATCTTCAACACGATAAAGCAAGGAACGATTTTCTGAGGTATTCTCATAACCTGAAACAAAGCAAAATGGTAAAAAAGTAGAATTTGATGTGGACACAAGTAATTTTATGCTTGTTTGAAATGAGGGGAAAAAGTCTGTGAACGTATCAAATATGCTTGATTAGATTTGGCACAGAACAGGCCAGAGAGAATCAACTGCCATGTTGATGGAAATATCAGTTCTTCCTGATTCAAGAAAATCTTTTGACACAGCACGACCTCAACTACCATCTTCTTTCCTATATTTTGTGGATAGCTGTCTAGTTAAATATGCAGCTAAGTGCAGTGGGTAAAAATGGCTTGTAACATTCAAAAAGAAGCTAACAGTGCTTCACCCCCCCTTGAGCAGAATGAGTTTTCTCCAATCTTAACGAACAGTTGTACTGTTATAGATATCATCATCCAGTCACACTACTTGTACAAATTCTTGTGACTCTCTGCTACCATCCTATTCTATTATTCATCATATTTGGCAAGTCAGAGGGATCTTAGATGATGTTGTTATAAATCTGCTTGATGTATATTGTCACTTGTCATTCTCCAGAAAGTCTTCTTTCAGTAACAAATTTTCGTTTTTGCCTCTCTATCAAAGACCTGCAAATCTGACTGTGTGCTCTTTGATGATGTCCGGTACTTGACAAAGATTCCCATACAATAATTTATTGATCGATCTTGCCAAATGACATTCAAAGACGCTCTTAGCATGCAAGTGTAGGTTCCATCCAGCAGCAACCTTTCCTTTAAATTTGTTCCATTGAAAATGACAGACAAAAAAAATTTAATTAATTTTACATTAAGTTTTTTCCAGCATTCTTACATTTTTTTCCATTTTGTAAGAGATTGCAAAAATTGTCTGCATTGTCCATTGTTCCAAGTCCTTTCGGACACTTCTTTACCCATTTTCAAGGGGGTTTGTTTCGGGTTAATTTCTCTTCATGTTTGACGGTATGTATTCTTGTGTTGTTTTTAATAATAGAACATTTATTGAGTCCACATATTGAATGTGGCGGGAATTTAAATGGATGTTTTCTATCGTATCTAAAAAAAAACTTTTAACACCCAATTATCACTGCTAAATAAGGTGAGTTTGGTAGTAGGAGTGATTTTTTATTTACTGGGTCTCTCTCACAGGGTGATATCAACTCACTCTGTCTGTCTGTCTGTCTCTCTCTCTCTCTATATATATAAATATATATACATATATATATATATATATATACACACACACACACACTTGATCAAAATTTTAAGACCACTTAAAAATCATTAAAAAAAATATTTTTTTTATGGATAGATTTTAAACTCCTCCCACTTAAGGTTACCAATACTACAATCTAAAAGGTTATGGAAACAAAAAGCTATATTCCAAACAATTTATTTAGAAATTTACATTTTTATAAAATGAGGCGATTTATACATGATCAAAATTATAAGACCAGAAACAAAAATTCTACGAAATTGTACAAAAAGTGTATGAAAACATTCAACAACCAAATTTAATAATGAGTTCTACCTCCACTGCTTTAGATAACTTCAGAAATTCTGTCAGGCATGCTAGAAAAAAGCATTTCCATTAAGGTGTGGGGGATGTTGCTCCAGCTTCTGAAGATGGCTTCACGAAGTTCATTTTTTGTTGAATATTGTTTGCCATTTCGAAAAACATCTCTTGTCATTCATCCTCAAACATTTTCAATTGGGTTCAAGTCTGGTGAGCATGCAGGATGTCCCAAGAGATGGACTCCATTTTCTTGTAGAAAGGTTAAGGTCCGTCTTGCAGCGTGGATTGCAGCATTATTCTGTTGGAATAACCATCCATCCACACACAAACGATGGCCCGCCATCATCAATGATGCTTTTTGTAGCATGCTAACATAACCAGCCACTGTTTGACAACCCTGCACCACTTGGAGCTCCATCGTCCCGCTCTAAGAAAAGGCACCCCATACCATTAGGGACCCTCCACCACTACGACGTGTGGAGAAAATTTCAGGAGGCATGTTTTTGTTATGCCAATATTGTTGCAAGCCATCAGGACCATCTAGATTGAATTTTTTCTCATCAGAAAACAGGACTTTCTTCCACTTCTCAACATCCCATGTTTGGTATTCACAACCAAACTTTAAGTGGTCCACCTTGTGACGTGGAAGCAGCCGAGAAATTTGTTTACGCTTTTTATTTACCATGCCTTTTTGTCGTAAGTGTCGTCTGATGGTTACGGGACTGCAATCAGCATCTGTGACTACCTTAATCTGACTAGAAGAAAGTCCCCCCTCGTTCATAACAACCCGTATTATTCTCTTACTCAATGCAGGAGAAATTTTTTGGGGCCTACGAGAGAATTTTGCTTTTCCATAATTCTCACTGTTCTTTAGAAAGTTGCAAATGACAGTTTTACTGCGATTTACCTTAACTGTGATCACCCGCTGTGACAAACTTTCTTTATGGAATTTTAGAATTTGGTAAGTTTGCTTGCTTTAGGCATGGTAAAACCTTTACGCAGTGATTGCTAATCTCTAACTGAACTAAAAACATTGGAATTACCATAGATCTAACAATTTATACCCCTGGTCTTATAATTTTGATCATGTGTAAATCGTCTCATTTTATAAAAATCTAAATTTCTAAATAAAATGTTTGGAATGTAGCTTTTTGTTTCCATAACCTTTTAGATTGTAGTATTGGTAACCTTAAGTGGGAGGAGTTTAAAATCTATCTGTAAAAAAAAAATTCTTTTTAAAGATTTTTAAATGGTCTTAAATTTTTGATCAGGAGTGTATATATATATATATATATATATATATATATATATATATATATATAAAACCATCCACAGACAAATCTGTTTTGCTGTATGACAGCTCATCAGTATGGTTAGACAGCCGATTGCTTTTTACCCAGGATTGAAACCCGACTGAATTGGCGTCAGTCGCCGATTCTACCTCTGAGCTATGGGTGCTCGGTAGAAGGAGGCAGACTTTTTAGCATGTATATTATCATTATACACACCCAATAGCTGAGAGTGTTCTAATTCATTGCTGAATGAATGATGTGTATATGGGTGTGTGTGTGTGTGTGTGTGTGTATATATATATATATATATATATATACACACACACACACACATGCATACACACCCCATATATATATACTATATACATGTATCATGCAACTTTTAGAGACCTAATTTTAGGGGAGTCACATCAGACATGAAATATATAAATAATTAGTATATTTATTGCCAGTATATTTTATATCTCAGGTATATTTAAAATTAGCTTTACAAAAGTCTTACGTGTGTAAAGTCCACCTTCTTTCATTGAGTGCCCATAGCTCAGTGGTAAATTCACCGACTGATGTCAATTTGGTCGGGTTTCAATCCTGGCTAGAACCAATCAGATGTCTAACTGTACCAATGAGCTGTGATACAGCGAAACAGATCTGTCTGCGGATGACTATATATATATATATATATATATATATGTATGTATATATATATATATATATATAAGTGTGACTCTTCAGAAATGAATTGAGTTCTTTCGGTGACTAGCGTGTATATACACTGTTTATATACAACACATTAAAATTTCCCCTCTCTGATTCCATGTGCCTATGGCTTAGGGAGTACTGACTGACTGACACTAAATCGGTCAAGTTTCGATCCCGGCCAGAAGCAAGTGGATGTGTCTAGTCACACGGATGAGCTGTGATACAGCAAAACAGACTTGTACATGAATTACTAATATATAATAGAATATTACAGTTTAATTAATTCGGTACATTTTATAAAGATTTTTTTTTGGTTACTGTTATTATTGATAAATGGTTTGTTCATACTTTACTGATATAAATGAAAAAGTGTTCATATTTTACCATTCCTTTTTTGACGCCATATGATTTTGGACAAGAAAATTGGATGAGCAAGTCATGTAATTGACACTGGCTTGGACTCAGAAATCAGAGAGCCAAGTTCAAATTCCAGTCAATTTCATTACATTCACTTATGCACAAATATTGGGAAAGGTATGAATCCATCACTTTTTCCCTTCGTAGTTATGGATCAAATAGTTAGATCTAGAAAAATCATTATCTTCAGAAAATAATGAAGTATTCAGTTGGCCAAAAAAAAAAAAAAAAAAAAAAGAAAAATCCTACTATCCAAAAAATGCATTTCAGCTTTGAGTGTTCACAAAGAGCAGATCAGTCAGTTAAGTGCCACACTCAAAAGAGACATGACTGACTGGGCAGAAGATTATCCCGCAGTAGGTTGCCATTGCTTTCTGTGGTAGACTGGTTGCCAACCAAGGCTATAGAACCCAATCTGTCCTGCTATTTAACCCATAATTGGAAGGAAGAAACAGATTAATACCTTTCCCAAGGGTATTTGCATGTAAGTGAATGCAACGAATTCAACTGGAATTCGAATTCGGCTCCCTGATTTCTCGTTCTGAGCCGATATCCACTGCACCACAATGTACATCCGCAGGTAACCCATGAAAAAATCAGTCTAATTCCTCTTCAAAAAAGGAAAGCATGATATATAAATTGTGACAGAAAAAAAAGATGATTTCTTTGAGATGAGTCGCTAACATTCCAAATTTTGTTTGGGGAAATTGTACATCTTTTTTCTCTTTTCTTAAAATTTATTCTGCTGATGAAGGCTGGAAAATGAATGAATTGAAACATCAAGAACATGAAGAAACTCATATACGAAAAAGAGATTTGAACATCTCACTTTTTTCAATTCTGCATATTAAACTGGCAAGCAGAAATAAAAATCCTGAACCTACCGTTATAGTTCCAAGCAGAAACTGCAAGCAAAGAAGGATCAACCTCTAAAGCAGGTAAAGATTGAGCCATGTAAAACAGGAAGTCTGGTGACAACAACAGTTCTTCTTCAATGAAGATGACATGTTCCTGAGAAAGAAAATAGTAAATAAAATCAAGAAAAAGCGGAGATTTTTAAACTATTTGTTCTCTTAACTGCTCATCTAGAGTGGAGCTGTCTAATGTTCATTTTTCATCCTTGATAGAGTTAAAAAGCATTTACACAGTCTTGTAGATGATGAATTATTTTCAAACATGTAGCCCTTTTCCTATAGATAAAAACATTGCAAGTCTATCACTACTCTATCACTGTTTCCACAACAAATATTCAAACAAGATATATTTTTTAGTTTCACTAGTTCAGACCTTTAGATCTAGGACATATCATAAAACGAGCATGGATCAATACATCCTCAGTCCCTTAAATTCTGTTGGTAAGAAGGAAGTCCTACTCAAAATTCTGGGATATTCTTGCTAGAAACAACCTTAATTGAAACTGACAGTGGGCCTACTACGGTTTTTTTTTCTTTTTTTTTTTCTATAATCATATTGTCCCAAGCAAGACAGTCTACTGCCACTGGTGCACAGGGGGTTACATACGTAGAAAGTTATGAGAAAGAGTGACAGGTTACAGGGCATGTCAGGAAGTGGGTAGGAGAAGGGTTAAGATACTGGGAGTGGAGTGGATGGAGAAAGGAGCATGAGGGAGAGGATGCAAGTTAGCAAGATAGGCGAGGACTATTGACTTTACACTTAAACTCCTGGAGATTGTAACTGTCAAGGAAGTAAGGAAATGGAAGGAAATTCCACAGGCGGGAAGTGCGAGAAAAGAAGCTGTTGGAGTAGAATTTGTGAAGGTTCTTGAAAAAGAATGATAGAAATATGTTTCCTGCTGACATAAAGGAGAACAATTGAAGACTAATGCTTTCTGCTAACCTGAAGTGGAAAGATTATATTGAATCAATTGCTCGGTCTGCTGTTAGAAAAGTTGTTTCACTGTGTCATGCTGGAGAATCTTTCTTGTCAAAATTTAATTTACATACTGTAAATTATATCATACAGGTTGACCTCAAGATTTTTAGTTAAAAATTCTAAGTTAAGCCTATAACTAGCATATAGATTGATGCCCGAGTTACAGTAATGAATATAAAACTTAAAAACTAGAAGCAACTGAAATGTGGTTCTACAGAAGAATGCTGTGAATATCATGGACTGAGCATGAGCTACGATGAAGTGTTGGAAAGAATGACAATGAAAAGGAAATTAATAGTGAGCATCAGAAAGAGAGAACTGAAATTCCTGGGACATGCAATGAGGAAGGAGGGCTTGGAGAACCTGATACTGACAGGCCAGATAGAGGGAAAAAGAGACAGAGGAAGGCAGTGTCATCCACCTGCTCAGGCCCTTCAAACATATTTGAAGGGCCTGAGCAGGTGGACGACAGAACAGGGGTTGCATGGTGTAACAGGAGAATGCGTCCTAAGAGCCACTATGGATAGGAAGGCGTGGAAAGCCATAATCGCCCATGTCCTGAAAGGATCGGGCACATAAAAGAAGAATATCTTAGAGTTAAGGTTTTAATCATCAATGCAATATGGCAACTTTCATATAACCTTTAAACTAATGCTGTCCCATAACTGCACAGTAATTATGCTTTTATATTACACTAGCAGTATAGCCCGGTGTTGATCGGGTGTAATGAAAGCTTTAAAACTAATCCATGGTCCTGGAGCTCAGATTCAACCTAAAGAATATTTGTCTGAAGTTTGATGAGAATCTGATAAAAATTGTGGATTAATATAGAGGACATACAGACAGATAGACAGATAGACAGACACACAAACAAAGATCTTGCCTTTTATATATATATATTATCAATTTTCTGCACTATTGTAAGAACTGCAACCTTGAAACTTCTGAATATCGTTTCTTATGTCTTTGTCTATGAGTGTAACAAATTTGATTAAAATCGGACAACTCCTTCTATAACCCGATTTTTTTCGATTATCGATTTTCGATATTTCTCGGGGTACCTCGACACAAAACCAAGCTAAGAACACTCGTAGACGCTTATAGTACAACTGTGTAAATTTTCAAGAAAATCGGTTCAGCCGTTTTGGAGTCTATAGCTAACGGATACACACACACACACAGACACACACACAGACACAGACACACACACACAGACACAGACACACACACAGACAGACAAAGTTCCATTTATAAATAAGTTTAGGTTTAGATTTAGATGTATAGTCATTAACTTGTCATGAAATTGCACAGATGAAATGCATACCAAGTTATTTAAAGTTAAATAGCAATTTGGTCAGTGTTTATGCTTAGTATATCAGCTGTTAGATGCATCAACAAAATACTGAATTTGTGTTAAAATTTTATTATTTTATATTAATTTCTGTGTTAAGATGTCAAATATATTCACCAAACACAAATTTTAGTGGGATATATTTGTGCTGAAGGTACAATAAGTTGTGTCCAATAATTGTTAGGAGTGCTGTCTCGCATGTTTACACTTCAGACTTGCATTTTATAACTGCCATATAAGTTGACCCCTAATTTTTGGAAATATTTTTTTAGGCTTGTAGACTCAACTTGTATCCTTTAATTTACATTATTAATAAGCCCTTCCTGTCCATGTTTTGAATACTACTGCCATATACAGTCTGGTGCATTTGTGATTATTTTGGTGATCCTTAATAAAATACAAAACAATAATAGGCAATGTTATCGATCTTGAGCTGGCTTCAGTTACTTTCCTATTGCTATAGTGTAGCTTCCCTGTGCCTTTTCTATAAATACTCTCATGATAACTGTTGTGATGAACATTCCTCTATGATACCTAGACTTTATGAATTCAAATGCAGTACTAAATTGATGGTCAACAGCTATATCGTGCTGAATACACCGGTTCTCGTCCGATCACCGAAGTTAAGCAACATCAAGCCTGGCCAGTACTTAGATGGGTGACTGTCTGAGAATACCAGGTGCTGTAAACGTAAGAACCAAGAATGGTCCTCCAACCCTCCAGGTTTGGGGGTTGGGTGCAGGGCTAACAACCCTGCCCCATAAAAACAGTTTGTTATGGAAACAGTAACAAAAAGTTGCTGCCCTACACACCATTGGGTGTATAAAGGGTAAGATGGCTAAATTAATGGCAAGTTCTCAATATTTTACAGTTGAAATGGCTCCATGTAAATGTTGTTGTTGGTTGTTTTTTTTTTATGGCATATCAACCTTGGTGGGTCATTTATTGCCAACTAAATTTTATTTATTTATTTATTGCTGATAATACCTTTTTCTTTCAACAATTTATTGCCGTTTTTATATAAGTTTTGTGTCTAGTAATACTTTTTTCTTTTCGAATATCAAGATTCATTGAGATTTGTTTTTAAGAGCAGGGTCCCCAAATCCTATCCTTGTTATTTCATCCATAACTGGAGGGAAGGAACGGATTAATACCTTTCCCAAGGTTACAGTGCTTAAGTGAATGCTGGGTATTCAACTGGAATTCGAACTCTGCTCACCGATTTCTCTTTCCGAGCCGATATCCACTGCACCACAATGCACATCCATCACTATATGCTTACAGCACCTGATATTTCCAAGTGGTCACCCATCTAAGTACTGACCAGGCTCAACATTGCTTAACTTTGGTGATCGAGCAAGAACCGGTGTATTCAATGTGATAGGCTGTAAGCCTTCAATGTAAATGTAAGTGGTACGCTAACAGTTTCTTCTAATGCAATTCTCACTCATGCTTCCCAGTCTACTTTCATCTTCAAACATTAAATGCAATGTCAATTGTTATCTACTGTCTTCTTAATTCCTGTTCATTTATTTTTCTTTCTCATTAATAGTGTTTATTCTTTTTCTCATATTCACTCACACTCAGTAACCCCTTGCATCTAAGTGACGTTATAGCCTTGCCTGGGAAAAAAATGATTAAAGCAAAATACAGAAATAATGCAGGAGGGTAAGCAACTCAAAAGATATTTAATTGAAGCTGAATATTTCATAATATTCGTTTTTGTCATAAGATGTTGAAGAAAAGATAAGAGATGGATAAAAAAAAAACACTTTTATAGAAGTATATCCATAAAAATAGACTTTTATAGAAAAATATACATTTTTGAAAGAAAAATATTACCAACAATACATTTTGGAGGTTAACTGTTTGCCTGTAGCTGGGACCCTAACAGGTGCTACCACTCCAGGTCAGGGTGGACCTGGGAACAACAGCAATTAAGAGGTGGTTCCGCGCACTTTATGACCTCTCAATCAGAGGCCTTGCTGCTGGATGCAGTTTACCGATATGCCCAGGAACAGGTATGATGATAAACTACATCCAGCAACAAGGCTGCTGATCAAGATCTTTTCAGGAGCATGGAACGACCTCTTAATTGCTGTTGCTCTCAAGTCCACCTTAACCAAGAGTAGTATTGTCTGTTAGGGTTACAGCTATGGCGAAATAGTGAACACTCAAACTAGGGTCAAAATATGAAAATATAAAAATTACAAAAAATTACCAGTAACGCTTTTCCTTTTTTTTTTTTTTTTTTGAATGCCACCTTTTTTTTCACTTCTTGTTGAATATTTGCCCCAAATGCTTGAAGCCATATTCATCAATCTTCTGAAACGCTGTCAATATGTTTTCTTGTGCTGTTTGTTGTTTCCACCCTTTAGCGGGATATCGACCAGGTACACTATGGCAAATTCTAGTTCCACTAACATATTCTCCATTATTTATGGGAACAAACTGGGAGCCACGTTTAACCCAAATGGGAGATGATTTAGCTTGTAGAGTCCCTTGTGTGTATGAATTGCTACTAACTTTGAGCACTGTTCATCCACTTTCACTTGTAGATATGCGTCAAACAGATCTATTTTAGAAAACACTTTGCCACCATTCAGCTAAGAAATAATATCCTCCGGTGAAGGTAACGGGTATGTGTGGTCTTTCAGACAGTTATTTAATGCAGTTGAAAAATCTGCACAAACTCGGATTTTGTTCTTTTTCCTTACATACACTGTAGGCGGAGCACAATCTGAGTAGTCAATTTTAGAAGTTACACTCATTTTCTCTAACCATTCCAGTTCTCGATTTATGGAATCTTCAGCTGAAAATGGTACATGCCTTTATGGGTTGAATAATGGTCTTATTTCAAGTTACATGAGCTACCCTCACAGTCTTCAAATGATGTGATTTTTTATTTCTAGGCTGATACCTGGGAATCGTTATAACAGAAGACGGAAAGTGTAATACAGAGATCCGAAGGCGAATTGGCATGGCGAAGGAAACATTCCAGAAGTTGAATAAAGTATTAAGAAACAGGACAATTTCACTAGAAACTAGGAAGAGAATACTGGATTGCTACATGCTGTCCGTCCTTCAATATGGCAGTGAATGCTGGACAATACCATCAAAGATGAAGGAAAAACTTGAAGCAACTGAAATGTGGTTCTACAGAAGGATGCTGCGAATATCATGGATTGAGCATGTGAGCAATGATGAGGTTTTGGAAATGATGGAAACAAAAAGGAAATTAATACTGAGCATCAGGAAGAGACAGCTGAAGTTCCTGGGACATGCAATGAGGAAGGAGGGCTTGGAGAATCTGATGCTAACAGGCCAGATAGAAGGAAAAAAAATCAGGGGAAAGCAACAGATAACATATTTGAAGGACCTAATCAGGTGGATGACGGAACGAGGATTGCATGGTGTAACAGGAGAAGACGTGCTCAGAGCCACCAGGGATAGGGAAAAGTGGAAGGCCATGATCGCCTACGTCCTGAAGGGACAAGGCACATAGAAGAATATGATACACACTGTTCATAAATGAAAAATCTAGGTCTCTATTTCAAATATTCACTAAAAATAACATTTGATTGACTGATTCAAACTGCAGGTTATTTAAAGCCAGACAATATTTTTAGATTGTAAGAATTATTTTGAAGATAATAATGATTTAGTCATACAATTCTAACTAATTAACCCATAGCTGGAGGGGAAGAAGAGGTGGATTCATACCTTTTGCAAGGTCATTGGCACATGAGTGAATATAACAAACCCAACAGGAGTTGGACCTCGGCTTTCCAATTAAAATTCCAAACCATTATATATTACACCACCCACACATCCAAGCTTGCAGCACCTAGTATTTCCAAACAGTCATCCATTTAGGTACTGACCAGGCTCAACATTGCTTAACTTGATGTGATCGTATGAGAACCAATGTTTCAATCTAATGTGGCCATAAGTAAAATTTGAGATCTTCTCTACAATACTTTGTCTTGTAAGTTATTTTAATATAGAATTTCAAATGACATAGGCAGGAAATTTATTGCAGAAAATTTGATGGGTAGTTTATTTAAATAAATATTTATCCAACAAAACACAAACTTTGAGAAAAAAAATGAAGTTATATCAATGATATCGATAACCAAAAAAAATTTTAATAAATAATTTATCAATTTTCCTCCATTGAAAATTCTTTGCAAATATTGACTAAACTATAAGAAACAACAAGAACTGGAAGACATAAAAGAAGAAAAAATTTCTTTTTAAGAGTACCAAAACACTGGCATTGTGTGCAGTGAGTTAAAAAGAGTTCATGTGAAATTTAAATTTCAAAGGGAGAGGTTGGGGAGCTGACAGTTTTACAAAACCCCACTTGGCATCAATCATAAAGCCACAACTCATTGTTCTCTGTCGCCACTAAAATTTCCTCCTCGCCATTAAAGTCTCCTCTGTGCATGACATTTGAAGAAGCTGGCACCGAAACAGAATCTATAGCCTCTTGTCTGTCAAATCAGCAGACTTGTATTTATTTTTAAACAAGCCCACCGGGGAATAAAACTACCCTAACCAAAGAAGGTGGAGAAGACGAAATGTGAATAAAAGCATATTTAATCATATACCTAAAATATTCACCCACTGTATTTCCAGAGTTGGATTCCCAGTAGTGAACTGGTGGCATCCTGCTATGATTCGTAAATCAAAGAGATACATTTTCATTAGCTGCACATTCTTGTCAGAGGAGGAAGAAAGGATTGGACAGTTGCAAGAATATATGTATTATGGTTTGACAAAACATAGGTGATGCCATTGTCTTTATTTCAGTGCAAAGTGCATCTTGTACAATGAGAAAAAATTCTTAAGAGACTAAAAGAAAAAGAGGAAGTGAGATGGAAAGAATGAATAGGAGCAAAACTTTGTACTTTCATTAGATGTGATCTGTTTTTATTATTGTTTTCTCTCTTTCTCTTATCTCTCTTTCTTTCTTTCTATATATATATATATATATATATATATATTAGTCATCCACATACAAGCCTGTTTCACTGTATCACAGCTCATCAGTGTGGCTAGACACATCCACTTGCTTCTGGCCGGGATTGAAACTCGACTTGATTTGGTGTCAGTCGGAGTCGCTACTCCCTAAGCCATAGGCGCATGGTATCAAAGAAGGGAAATTTTAACATGTTGTATATAAGCAGTGTATACACACACCAGTCACTGAAAGAACTATATATATATATATATATATATATATATATATATATATATATATTGATGATTTAATTACTTAGTTTTTGGTCATAATAAAATTAGACCAGTACACATTTGTATTAAAAAGTCTTGAATAGAATTATATGCTAGAACTTTTTAATAGTCTTCATTTGTAAATGAGTTATTAAGTGACCTAGGTTTCTACCATGTGGTGTCTTCAGGTGATTTGGAATCACTGTTTTTACCATTTGCCATTTATTTTAAGAATGCTCGCATAATGGTGATTCTTTTGAATGCTCACGTAACGGGGAATTTTTGAATGCACGATTTTTAAAATTACAAGTAATTATGTTTTCATCCATGGTTGTAATTTTAAAAATTGTGTGGTCAAAAATTTCTCATTACATGAGCATTCAAAAAAATCAACGTTAAATGAGCATTCTTAAAAAAAAACAGTAATCAGTAAAATCAGTTATTGTAAATTGCCTGAAGACACCACATGGTAGAAACCTAGGTTGTGTAATAACTCGTTTACAAATGAAGTATATATATATAGTGCAAAGAATTTGTGACTTTAACTGAGCAGGTTCATGTCAACTTCAAAGTTTCATTATGATGTCTTCACACATCGGATCTTTGGGTTCTTTTTTTCCTGCTATTTTTCATAACGATGTCCTCATGAAGCTTTGAAGTCAGTATCAATCTGCTTAGCTCAAGTGACAAATTCTTGGTACTAAAACTATTAATGCTCTATCTCAACCCTGATTTGCAATAAAAAAAATAGCTTGCCAAAGTGCCTTTTATCAGTAAAACTACTGAAAAAACAACAACCTTAGCACCAAAAGCTCTCACAACTCAACAATATATATATATATATATATATATATATATATATATATATATTTAAATGGGAAGTTTGGTGGAATAATAGATGCAACTTGGATTGAGGAATCACAGAGCCGAGTTTGAATTTCAGTCTAGTTCATTACATTCACTTATGAGCTAATACTCTTGGGAAATTCATCACTTGTCCCCCAGATATGGGTAAATAGTAGGATAGACTGGATTCTATAGCCAAAGCTAGTCTAGGAAAAGAGCTGCACTACATCTGGTAATCCTATGACTAATGATTCATGATATATAATATTCAATAATTTAAAAAAATTCAAGGGACATATCAAGTTAACTGATTCAAGAGTTTTGCATTGAAATGCTCACCAGGGCAAAATATTTTATAAATTATAAATAAAATTTCTCAAATTGCTCTGATGAGATTTCGGTTTAAAACTCTTGAATTGACGTTTGAACTTTGGCCTATTTATTTAATAAGTAGATGTCTATTGAGCCTTTTTGACAGAGGTTTGGCTAGTCTGAAAAAAGTTAATTCTCATAATTGCATTATTTTATATATATATATATATATATATACATACACACACACACACAGAGTGTCCATAAAGTTTGTGTGCACTTTAAAAAATTTATAATTTTATTTGTATTTGCGATAGAAATAATTTATAAAATAAATTAGAAAGAAAGAAATCTATATTTTTTAAGGTTTTATTGAAATTTTATTTAAGTTTCAACATGTCCTCCATCATTAGCAGTCCAAAGGGTTATATGATTTTGCAGTTCACAGAAAAAATTTGCCAACTGATTTACATTATTGCCTGAAATCACATTAGTACTGATAACTATACTTAAAACTAGGTACATTAAACTTTATAACATTTTTTACAGATTATTCAATTGTTTGTTTGTTTTTGAGACTTAATGACCTATCAATCCTTATGGGATCATTTTAAGGTCATAATCAATGATTTTGGGTAAGGTTATTTTATTTTTACAACATTTTTCTTTTTCATGATTCATTGGGATTTGTTTTTAAGAGCAGGGTCCACAAGTCCAATCCTTGTTTAACCCATAACTGGAAGGAATGGAAGGATTAATACCTTTCCCAAGGGTACCAGTGCTTAAGTGAATGCTGGGTATTCAACTGGAATTTGAACTCGGCTCACCGATTTCTCTTTCCGAGCTGATATCCACTGCACAAACAACGCACATACATCACCATATGCTTACGGCACCTGGTATTCCCAAGCGGTCACCCATCTAAGTACTGACCAGGCTCAACGTTGCTTAATTTCGGTGATTGAGCGAGAACCAGTGTATTCAACGTGATAGGCTGTAAGTTGATTATTCTATCACAAATACAAATAAAATTATATACTTTTTAAATAATAAAGAGTTCAGTTAAAAATGTCTAGCACCTGAAGCAGGCCAGAGCATACAATGGCCAAAACATTGTGAAAAATGACAAGAAGGATGAGGATACTAGTACAAATAATGTACATAGAGTAATTTACTGTATGTTAAGGTACCATTCCTTCATCCAAATCAGCAAAATTTAAGTTAATCATGACACCACCTCATATTTTTTGAACATACCACCATTTCTTCCTTTATGTGCAGTGTCTCTTCAGGATGACAATGACCATGGCTCTTCACAACTTCCTGTTCTTTGTAACTCTGAGTAAGGTTTGACTTTTTGCTATCTCTCCTAATCTCTGTTTTGTCAACCATTTATACACACTTGTTAGGTAGGTTATTCACTGTTTCCCTCCCTTGCCATCAACATGTCCTGTGAGTGTCAAAATTTCTAAGTCCTCTTTCCTCATTATTTCCACTTCCCAGTTATTCAAGAACTGATAGTAAGTATAGTTAAAGTTATATAAGAATTTTCATGTAACAAGGTATTTTCTAATAATTTTCAAAACAATGATATTCAAGAGTAAATGAAAATCACAGTTTTATAATTTTCTAGGTATATTCTTGATATTGGAGATGCTTGTGTAAGAATGTTATTTTCTCAACTAAGACTGTTGATTAGCCATTCTTAATTCCACTGGCTGCATGAGAAAGCAGATTCTTATATGTAAATTTCATGCATTGAGTAAGCAAAAACCACAGTGATAGAAAGAGAGATTCAAAACCAAAAATAGACATAATAGAACCAGCCTAGAAAATTGAAGTTCAGCTCCATTTGGAAAATGTTGCCAAGACAGTGTTTTGGTTTTGATTCCTTTTTCTAAGTCCTCTTTCCACTACTGCAGCCATGTTGATGTTAGATTGTAGAAAAAAAAAATCTATTTACAATATAAGGCAAAAGTATTTTCGATAACATGAAGAACTTAGCTCACTGGTGCCTCCTATATATGTATTTACTTGAGCCACAAGATTATCAACTAGATCCTACCGTTTTACTGTGAAGCCAATAAAATGTAAATGCAAATCCTGCTCCAGCAGCTTCTTTTCTCATACTTCCTGCCTGTGGAATTTCCTTCTGTTTACTTGCTTTCTCGACAGCTACAATTGTAATATAACAATCCCGCCCCACCCGAGGAAAGGCTGATGCAAGCGGGGGGCGTTTTCCGGTCGTTGAAAGGAACAGATGTTTGTTTGACCTTATTTCCGGCAGTAGCGGAAATGGCTACAAGAGGCAGACAGAACAGGTGTCTCTGAGAATTACGTGGGCGTGTGTGGGCGAGGCAAAATCCGGAAGTACCGGTTTGGAGATTATAAAAGACCTCGGCGCACGGATTTCAAGCAGAGAGGCAGAGAGACAGAGGCAGATGAGAGAGCCAGACCAGAGGAGCAACAGACGACCCCCCCGTCAACCCGTCAACCCTTAGAGGCGCGCTCTCTCACTCTCTGTTCCCTAGGCTACACAGTTCATCGTCATTAATAAAAATATCACTTGATATATTTTTATATATATGCGTGTTTGTTGTTTATTGATATACAACACAATCTCAAAGAATTTAAATGTAAAGTCAATAGTCATCTTCTATCTCACTAACCTGCATCCTCTCTCTCATGCTCCTTTCTCCGTCCACTCCACTCTCATCAGTATTTTCACTCTTCTCTTACCTACTTCCTGACACCCCCTATAACCTGTCACTCTTATTCATAACTTTCTTCGTATGTAACCCCCTGTAAAACAGTGACAGTAAAATGCCTTGCTTGGGGGGGGGGCGATATGATTATAAAAAAAACAAAAACAAAAAACAAAGAGATGATCAGTCATTTAGAAACAGCAGCAAAGAGAGTGAGACATCTTGTGCAAAGGTGGGAGATGATCTCATATTGAATATCTTTCAATAATTCTAAAACTGTTAGAGTCCTTTTAATAAAACTGAACTAATATATTAAGGAGATGAATGTGTATAGCTTAATGTTCATTATCATCATTTATCCATCACACTCAATGGTGCATAGGGTCGCAACTTTTTGTTGCTGTTTCTGTAACAAACTTTTTTATGGGGCAGGGTTGTTAATCCTGTACCCAACCCCTTAACCTGGAGGACCGGTGGACCATTCTTGGTCCTTATGTTTACAGCACCTGGTATTCCCAAATGGTCACCCATTTAAGTACTGACCAGGCTCAATGTTGCTTAATTTCGGTGATCGGACGAGAACTGGTGCATTCAACATGATATAGCCGTAGACATAGCTTAATGTCACACATTATAAAATAATAAACAAAAAAGTGAAGTAATCAGTTTCGCTCCCATTCATCAGGCCTCTATGGAAGATTTAAATTAGAATTAAAATAAAAAAGTGTGTAATGAAAAATGAGGAGAAAAAAATATGAACACAAAGAGCTAGAGGCCAATAATATCGAGCACCAACAATTCACACTGTTTGCACAGGGAAAGTTTGCTGGACCTGATATATAAAGCCTCTAGCACCTTGAGATGGAACAAAGAGAGTGACCAGGACACAACAGTGAACCAGTCAGCACTAAAATTGGCAGCACACTTTCTATTATTTAATAAGTACTTGCAAATGGTGGAACTGTAAGTATTTGGAACAAGTCCATTCCGAGGTAAAGTGTGGTTCTTGATCTTAGTGGGGACATACTGCTTAATTCTCATGTCCAGACACTTAGTAGTAATATATTAGGCTGTCTAATCAACAAAAGAGCAGAAAGATTAACCAATTAGAATGCCCCAATTAATGGTAAAGTGGTGCTTACCTGTTGAGGGAACACTTTCCAGGCCATATCAATGGCTTTCATCATCACCTCTAGAAATCAAAAGCACAATTTATATAAAGTGATAAAATCAGTTCATAAATTAAAGATGTCTTTACATGTCAATTTATAGGAACAATCATCAAAAACAAAAAAGTTATTGGACATATTGCTCAATATAAAATATAAAATACAGATCAATATTTAATATGAGTGGGCCCGTATCACTAAAAAATGACGACAAAATATTTATATCGATATGCCATCTAAAATGATGAAAACATGCATATTGATGTACCTACTGTTGAGTATCTTACATTACGATATAAGAAAAACAAAACAATCAAAATCACTCTGAGTGTGACAGGAAGGATATATATATATATATATAAATCCAGGTGATGAGGATCCTAGGTTTTGAGTCCCCTGGCATTTATTTTTTTATAAACTGGGCTCAATTCAATATTGTAGAGTTTAACATGATCATATGAATTAAATGTACATTGCAACAATGAAATTTCTATGTTTCGAGCTAGAACCTTATCATCAGGCAATGTTAGATGTTGGTTGTGAAAATGACTTACATATAAATACAAAAAACCATGGTTTGCTATTTATGTATGTGGGAAGATATAAAATTTGTGTGTGTTCCTTTTAACAAATCAGAATAAAGATTGACTTTGAAATTTGACGAGTAGTTTCTACATACTTACTTTTTTTCTTTCTTCTTTTTTTCTCCTTAACAGTCAGAGTGTCAACCTAATTTTAACCTAATTTCATTTTCCATTTTTATTGCTTCTCCCTATATCGTATTACCTTAACATATAAAAAGTTATTTCGTTTCTTCATCCCTTTCCTGTTTTCTATAAGAAGAGGTCAAAATATGGAGAAAGCAGAAAAGACATTTTTGGTACTAGAATAGATACATCAAAGATACTGTAAATAATTTTCACAGCCAACATCTCAAAACATAGAAATTTCCATGTTGCAATGTAAATTTAATTCATAATTATATGATTATATATACATATATATATATATATATATATATTGAGAGGAAAACTCAACATATAATTAAAAGCTTATAACTCCAGCATTTGTTTTGGCAGTTTAAAAAAATTTTCAACTACCTCATTCAGATCATTGAAAAATAATGTTAATTTCACTAAGAATATTCTAAAAACGGTTTTTGTCAGAGGAAGTGAACATTGTATCATTTAAACTGGAAATAAATTAAGAATACATACATCAAATCACAGATATACACAATACAGACACACGGAATAAAGACTAGATAAGTTAAATTACATATATACACGAAACAATTTTTAGTATAGAATATATATACACATAAACAGGAAAATGAAATAAATATACACAAAATAAGTCCACAGGCAATTTTTTTTTTTTTTAATCATTTCACCCTAGCAAGGCAGAAATGCCACTGATGAGCTGGGGGCTACATAACTGTAAAAAGATTAATTAGAAAAGAGTGAGGAGTACAAACTAGTTAGAAAGGAGCAATAGAAAGCTGAGAATGCAGGTGCGATGACAGATACATAGGAGGAGAGGAGGGAAGGTTATACGGGGATGGGGAGAGAGCTAGAGTCCAGTGGTTAATAGATGAGTATTGACATTGCATTTAAATTTCTGGAGGTTGTAGCCATCAGGAAAGCAAGAATATGGGAGAGAGAAGAAGAGAGAATATGAGAAAAAGAATATATATATATATATATATATATATATATATCAGCATGCGGTGTGGGTATAGAAGAATCCAAAGGAGTATCCCGTACATACAGTGATAGGATAACTCTCTAAGTGAGCTCTAAATATATATGTATATAAATACATATAGAGCAAATATAAGAAAAATTAAGGCAGACATGTTATTTTATGGTAAATCGGCCTATTTCAGGCAAACCATCATCAGCTTCCGTCTTTATTGTACAAAGGATTTTACACGAATACTATATATATATATATATATATATATACACACATACCTGCATACAAATAAATACACAATGGTCTTTATACTAATACAGAGGATAAAAATGACACCTTAGTTTTTTCTGTATCTGTGATTTGCTGTTTTATATGCTATTATGATTTTGTGCTGATAGCACAATCCACAGACAGGCTGCCTTTTACATTTTTGGACTGTTTTTTCATATTTTCACTTAAGATATTTATGATCCCAAAATACATTTTATTTGAAAATGAAAAATACAATAAAAAAAGAATAAACAGTCTTTGTCAGGGGAGGTTTATTTGACCACCTATAATATCATATAAGATATGAAACTGCAAAACAAGAATATAGCAAAAACCTAAGTACAGTATCTTATTTATATACAGTATTGGATATATCTTTTATACATTTTGCTTTAAACAATTAAAATTCATTGTTAATTATAGTTTTTGCTTTTTCAATGCATCTAAGTATTTTTTTGATTCATATTTGTAAGTATATCTGGTCATGTCCAAACACTTTTGGCCTACACTATTTTTCCAAGTATTATTACTTGTTTCTTGTCATCTGTTTACTTTTTTTTTAGTATTGCATTTTCTGTGTCGTCATGCGTCACATTTCCAAGCAACCAAAGATCAAGAAAATTACATCATACTTCAAATCCAACATATTAAATATATTTCATTAAAAAAATATATGTGAAATCCAATATTCAAAAAAATTAAACAAATATTACAATCTATAAAAAAGTCTTTGAAAATGGTTAATGTTAGCCAAATGTGATTATACATGGGAAAATATATTTGCAAATACGAAGCTGATATCAGAAAAATTATTAGAAACATTGAAAAACTGAATTTAAAAAAATTAATCAAAAGCACAATTTATATAAAGTGATCACAATGTATCAGTCCATAAATCAAAGGTGTTTTAATATGACACTTTATAGTAACAATCTCCAAAAACAAAAATGCTATTGTACACATTGCTCAATGTAAAATATAAAATACAGATCAATATGTAATAGAAATGGGCCCATGCCACAAAAACGACAGAAAAATATTTATATTAGAAATTATCCCCAAATAACACATGAAGAATACAAAAAAAAAAATGTATAAATAAAAAATTACTATCCAAATACACCATATGTGTGTGTGTGCATATATATATATATATATACTAGCAGTATAGCCTGGCATTGCTCGGGTATAATGAAAGCTTCAAAACTAATCCATGGTCCTGGAGCTCAGACTCTTTGGATGTTGGCACGAAAGACTAAAAAGCAATAGTTATTTCCAGTTAAAGTGAAACCGTAGACTGAAAGAAAATCGAATGGATGTAAGTCAAATTTAGATTTTCTGGTATCGATATCAAATAAGTTTTTTCCGTCGTAAACTGAATTTTGAAGGCTAAATATGTCCTCTGAGTAAATGGTATCATGGCTGAGACTAAGAACTACAATTATACGTACTTAGCACCAAACCCAAAGTAAAAACTAAAATAAAAGGGCTGAAAAAAATACAGATATACAGGCAGATAGACAGACACACACATAAACATCTTGCCTTTTATATACATATATATATATTATCAATTTTCTGCACTATCGTAAGAACTGCAACCTTGAAACTTCTGAATATCGTTTATTATGTCTTTGTCTATGAATGTATCAAATTTGATTAAAATCGGACCACTCCTTCTATAACCTGATTTGTTCGATTATCGATTTTCGATATTTATTGGGGGTACCTTGACACAAAACTTAGCTAAGAACACTCACAGACGCTTATAGTACAACTTTGTAAATTTTCAAGAAAATTGGTACAGCCCTTTCGGAATCTATAGGTAATGGACACACACACAGATACACGCACAGAGACAAAGTTCCATTTATAAATAAGTTTAGATTTAGATTAAATTAGATTTATATATATATATATATATATATATCACTTTAAATATTTTTAGTGTATACTCACATTTGAGTAAAGACTCAAATTACTTATTAAACAGAGAACGTATTTATTTTCGTCTGCCAGCTTGAATGTTCACGAAATTGTATTTTTTTGTTTTTGTTTTAATCGTTTCATCCCAAGCAAGGCAGTAATGCCACTGATGTGCAGGGGGCTACATGAGAGTAAAAAAGATTAGAGAGGAGGAGAGTAAAGAGAAAAACAAACCAGTTACAGGAGGTGTCAGAGAAAGGAGCAAGAGAAGGATGAGAATACAGGTGTGATGACAGTTGCGAAGGAAGAGAGAAAGGAAAAGATATACAGGGTGATGTAGAAAGAACTGGAGTCAAGTGATTAAGAGATGGGCATTGACATTGCATTTAAATTCCTGGAGGTTGTAGACGTCAGAAAAGCAAGAATATGGAAAGGAGTTCCACAGGCAGGAAGTTTGAGAAAAGAACCTGATTTAGTCAGATTTTGATGAGAATTTTTTTATTTTAGAAACTGAAAATGTCTTCTAATTTTGTATTCAAAAATGTATTATTGCAATAATTGTTTTCCTTCAAAAATGTGTTATGGTAATATTTTTTCTTCAAAAATGTATTATTGATAATATTTTTCATTAAAAAATGTATATTTTTCTATAAAAGTCTATTTTTATACTTTGTTTTGAACCCAGTTTGGTGGTTTACTATTTGCCCATAGCTGGGACCCTAACAGGTGCTACCACTCCGGGTCAGGGTGGACCTGGGAACAACAGCAAGCTCCTCACAACCTCCAAATCAGAGACCTTTCTACCGGATGCAGTTTAGGGTCATACCCAGGACCCAAGATTGCTGAACTGTTTTGCAAGATTGGTTCTCCTATATGGCAGTTAATCTCTGCATAGATGAAAAAGAGATTTGAATCAACAGAAATGTAGTTCTACAGTAGGATGCTGAGCATACAATTAATGAGGAAATTTTAAGGAAAATGAAAACAAAAAAAAGCCTTACATTTGAATCAGAAAGTGACAGTTGAAAATTATATGATACATAATGAGGAAAGAAGGCTTTGAGAATTTGACACTCACATGTATTGAAGCTAAGAGGGACAGAATAGAAATACCAAGGAAACTGCCAAATAGTTTTGGTAAATGGATAAAAGAACAAGGAGTGGGTGGAATGGTGCAAAAACAGATATTTCTAAGAGCTACAAAAGAAAGAAAGCTGTGGAGAGCTATGATTGCTCATGAAAAAGAGATACTATTATAAAGAAGAAACAACTGTTCATAAGTAACTGATGAAACTTTAAATATACTTGCTTTCCTGACAGCTATAACCTCCCAGAATTTAAATGCAAAGTCAATTCCCATCTCTTATCCACTTAACTCCAGCCATTTCAACATCACCCTGTCTATCCTGTTCTTTTCCTTTCTCTCTACCTTCGCAACTGTCTTCATTCCTGTGTTCATATCCTTCTCTTGCCCTTTCTCTTTCTCCACCTGTAGTTGGTTCGTGTTTGTCTTCATTCTTTTCCTGTTTAAAACTTGAACTCTCTTATGTAGCCTGTTGCACATCAGTAGTGGTACCACCTTGCTTGGGGTGAAATGATTAAAAATATATATATATATTTATATATATATATATATATCCAAGTGAATACAGAACAAAGAAAAAAATTCTTACCATGTCCAAAACATTAATTTAAAACAGTGCTTGATATATAATATATAGAGCTGTGAATATTTATTATAAATTATATTTTAGAACATGTACATAATTATTCTATATATATTCACTACAAAGATACGTTTGTTTCAACATTAAAAGTTCAATGTCTCATCAGGTGGTGAGAGATTGAAGTTTCAATGTCGAAACACACATACCTTTGTAGTGAATATATATATAGAATAATTATGTACATGTTCTAAAATATAATTTATAATATATATATATATATATATATATATATATATACTGTGAATGTATGTGGGTGTTTTTTTTTGTTTTTGTTTTTTGTGTGGCTAATCAGAATGGAGATTCACTTTGGGGTTTGACCCTGAAAAAATTTCTCCTGCTAACCGACTTTTTTCCTTCTCTTTTTTCTTTTTCCTTTCCTATTTTTCTCTTGTCTGTTTTCCTTCCTTAATGTTTTGCCTCCTATTAATCTGATCTTATCATTTTCCATTCAGTTTTATTACATTTTAAATGGAAATCATCTGCACAACCACACCAGCATTGCCTGATGATGAGAACCTATCTCGAAACATAGAAATTTCCATGTCGCAATGTAAAATTGATATAACCATATAATTATATTATATTAATCTCTATAATACTCATTATATTGAGCACTGTTTATAATAAAATAAATGCCAGAGAACTCAAAATAAAAAAAACCTTGAGTCCTCTTCTCTTGGAATTATATATATATATGTGTGTGTGTGTGTGTGTGTGTTGTGTGTATGAGGGTTGACTGAAAAGTTCATAGACTGACCAAGACATAAATCTAAGTAGACACATGAGTTTGTTAACTAACAGACATACAAGTGTATCAGAATACAACAGATAGATCAGTCAGTTTAAGTGCCATACGTGATACACGCTTGGGCGATCATGTCTCGAAAGAGACATGACTGACTGGGCAGAAGATTATCCCGCAGTAGGTTGCCATTGCTTTCTGCGGTAGACTGGTTGCCGACCAAGGCTATAGAACCCAACCTGTCCTGTTATTTAACCCATAACTGGAAGGAATAGACGGATTAATACCTTTCCCAAGGGTATTTGCGCGTAAGTGAATGCAATGAATTCGGCTGGAATTCGAACTCGGCTCCCCGATTTCTCGTTCCGAGTCGATATCTACTGTGCCACAACGCACATCCCAACAGATAGATAAGTTTAAGAAATATGAACTAAATTCCTTTATATTTTTGGACAAGTTTAGTTAAATAATTGTTTCCAGAAGGCTGACATCATGTTTGTCATTTATAAATAAAATCGGGAAGAAGCAAATAAGCATCAATTGTAAGAAGAAAAAATGTAGAGATATTGGGGAAAGGAATAGCCAAAGGTATAAGCTACAAAACAGAGATGACAGAATTAAGCAAAAACAGAAATTTAACTATGTGGGAATTATTATAACAGAAGAAGAAAATGCAATACATTCTATATATCATTGGAAAATTTGATAGTGTATTGTGATAAAGAAAAATCTCTTCTAAAACTTAAGCAAAATATAAAGAAATACTGAAAACCAAGAAATATGGGCAGAACTGCAATGTAATATCAATATTTCTAAATAACACTGAATGCTAGATAATTTTCTCACAGATATATCTTTTACAATAGACAAAACTTGAGATCAATGATGAAGTTTTAAGGTCTTCAAGAATTTGATAAAACAAGACATATTAATGGAAGAGGCAAACAGCAAGTAAACTACCCGATGAGTTTGTGTAATTGGATTTTTTTAATCATTTAATTGCCAAACAAGGTGATAAAGCCATTAAGATGTAATAGGATACTAAGAGTGAAAGAAAATTTAAAAAAATTAGTAATAAAAAAATGTCAAAAAGACAGATGTCAACTGATGGTACATTCAATTTTTTAAAGGTCATAGTTGCCAGAAAAGTAGTCAAGAAGTTCAAATATGGCTCTCTATATAGAAATCTTGTCAGACACAATTTTAAGGTATAAATATTAAAGTTAACAGGTATATGACTAATAAGTAATTAAACCAAATATTGTAAGCTCTAATTCACATTATATAAATATATCTTGACATTTTCTACCAATGTCAGTTGGTTAACACCAATTTGTATTGTGAAAAAATGGACTTGCATAATAAAATCTGACGTATTGTTATATAGTGAAAGTCTGTCTAATTAGAGAGTAGACTTCTCCATTCTTTTATTCTATTTTTTAAGCAAGGCTGTACTGGTCATTGGTATGCAGGGGGCTACATAAGAGGAGAGTGAAGAGTAAGAGGAACAGGTTACAGGGGGTGTCAAAGAATGGTTAAGAGAAGGATGGGGATATCGTTGTGAAAAGAGTTACAGGAGAGAGGAGCAAAATTTTATAAATTTGTCACACTTAAGTTCCACCACTGGTAGCCTTTAAGCAAACCAATGGAAGCCCTCTGTCCAAGAATGAACACAAGCAAAACCTACCTGTGTACCTTGTACTACTAAGTAACGATCGATTTTGAAAGCCAAACAGTTCAGCCAGCTCAGCAAATTCTGGAAACTTTTCATCCCAACAAACCTGTCGATGCAAAGAGAAAAACATTTAAAGAAAATTAAACTTATTATTGTTATAGTATTTACATTATTCAGACTATTGTCCTCATCTTTGTTGCTATTTGTACAAAGTTTCAGCTGTTGTATGCTCTGGCCTTCTTCAGGTGCTAGGAATTTCAAACCAAACCCTTTATTACAATCACTGAGGTATATCATCCTCATTCCTTGCATAAAACCTCAATTGGAAGACATGAGTTATCTCCCTCTAGCCCTGCAAATTACTTGTTCACCACTGCTGTAGCCTGGTATTGAACTCACAACTCTAAGAAACAAGTCAAGAACTAACCAATGTCAATATCCATTGGGCCATGCATACAACAAAAAAGACCAGAGCATACAACGGCTGAAACATCGTAGAAATGGCAACAATGATGAGGACAATAGTCTGAATAATGTAAAGACTAGCTCATCTCAGAAATATAGACTGATAGAATCATCTATTATTAAACGTTGTACAAATGGCAACAAAGATGAGGACAATAGTCTGAATTATGTAAATACTGTAAATACTACCTCATCTCGGAAATATAGACAAATAGAACAATCTATTATTAAACATCGTACAAATGGCAACAACGATGGGGACAATAGTCTGAATAATGTAAATACTAAATGTTTAAAATGTTAAATTATTGCTTATTCATTTTCTGGTTTCAGTTAAAGTAAAGTCAGCTGCAGAGTGTCCAGTTTTAGAAATGAACATTCAAATCTTCTTTTCACAAGAATGTCTGTCTGTCTGTCTGTCTGTCTGTCTGTCTGTCTGTCTCCCCTCACACATACAAGGAGCTTTATATATCTTCCTGTCATTTGGTTGACTTGTGTAGTACATATCCTAAGTTTAGTTGGGTTCACTTCCTCTTTATATGTTATCACAGCTAGATATCCTTTGAGACTGGATTCAGGCATTTGGTGGTGATGGAGATGCCTTCTAGAACAACCCTCTGATGCACTGAACTCTTTTGATGTTCTTGTGTGGCACCATTTTCAAAGCTAATATTATTTCTCAGGATGAGCCCAGTACATATTAGGGTCATGATATATTAACTGTTCTTAGAACAAACATCCTTGATTGACATTAAATTCAATTCAAAACTCTAGTATTTTCTGGCAATAATCACATGCTACATCAGTGTTCTATTCTTTTACAAGAAAAGATGGAAGTATGATGACCCATCACAATTTCTTCAGTAATACAAAAATTTATTTAATGATGTAAAATTCTAACAATTAAAATGTCTACTACTAATAGATTATTTTTTATAATCGTATCGCCCCAAGCAAGGCATTTTACTGCTACTGTTTTGCAGGAAGTTACATAGGAGGAAAGTTATGAGAAAGAGTAACAGGTTATAGGGGATGTCAGGAAGTGAGTAAGAGAAGGATGAGAATACTGATGTGAGTGGAGTGGACTGAGAAAGAAGCATGTGAGAGAGGATGCAGGTTAGTGAGATAGGTGTACGACAAATGATCTGGTTCACAGTAAAATCGGGTAATGAAGAATGTTGCTATATGACTTGAGGATATTGGATTCAAGTTTTATTTCTATCCCATGATGCTTTGTTAACAGTTGTAATATGCAGAAAAACCTGTGTATTGCAATAAATTTCCAAAAATAACTCATGGAAATTCCATGAATTTTGACAACTAAGACGTCATCATGACTTTTGCATATATATTTCTGCAATTACTGATATCATTAATTTATTGATCAGAAATTCATCCAGATAACTTGGATCAACTTGTAATTTCTTCTAAGAAAACTTTGTTTTTCTGGGATTTCAGTTTCTGTGCATTGACAGAAAAGTTTGTTTTATGGTATATTAAATCCTTATGTGTGATTTAATGGAATTAATTTATTTTCTTGTAGCCATTATTAATTTCTTTTAGAAAATTTTATTGCTGGTAAATTTTTACTATGAAAATATATTGCTGGTATTTTTATACTTTCATAGAGTTTTGACTACTGTTTGAGAGGTTAAATATTTTTTAACCTCTTTCTCCCCTAGGGGTTAGCCTAGTCACTTCCACTCAACAGGCCTATTCTGATCAACGTACACCAGATCTAACTCCTCCACCCTGGCCCCTCAACCTCTGGTGTCTTCCTCTTAGGGTTGAGGTGTCTATTTGGTCTTAATCGAACTCAAAGGGTTGGCCAAAGGTCCCTGAGCATCCGTAGGTTAGTCAACCAGCCCACTGGTTTAAATTTGCTTTCTGCCCATGTTGTAATTATTAGATCCAGAAAGCAGAAGTGCTGTTCATTCACGATAGACTGAAGACTTAGACACATCTGGGAAGCCTGTGTTAAACATTTAGAGTACAGCAAAAAAGAAATAGAAAGAAAAAAATAATGTCCATAGAATGCTGAACAAAGAACTGTTCGATGGTTGCAGTGTTAATGTCTTTTAGATACAAGAAAAGAATAAAAAAGAAAAAAGGTAACAGAAAGTAAAAGTTTTTTAACATAACAACTCACAGACTGGAGTCAAGACAGAGAGAGAGAGAGAGTGTGTATGGTTCACTTGTTGTTAAATCATCTCAGAAGATATATGACACTTTTCAAAAAATGTTCTCCAGACTCTTTTGACAGAGACAATTCTTCTCAAATAAAATACTAGGACCATGGTGCCTTGCAAAGGTGCTGAATGGATGATGCAATTCTGATAGTTGTTGTGCTAGTGAAAAACATTAAGTTTCATATACCCAGTGGTTTTTCAATGCAACTGCTGCAATGATAATATTTCTCAAAGTCCTTGTTTCTGACTCATCAACACTCTTTACTCAGTGGGGGGGGATTCTGATTTCACACAACTGCACGTGTCTATGGTTGCTGTCTCTGGCTCTTCCTTCACCAAATCTGCTACTTCAGCATTATGACGTGCTTATATAGGAAACCTGGAGGGTTATAAGCCAGGCCATTCACACGCTTAACACGAGTGTCTGGCTTAGTGAGCACCATTTTGATTTATACTTGCTAAAATTAATTTGTTCTTCTCCATTCTCTTCTGATGAACCATATTAAATGGCACTCAACTTAAGCTTAGATCAGATTTCACTATTCATAAAGATAATACGTTCTGATGTTCCAATTTATTTCAATATTTCTTTATCACAAATATTATTTTGTTCATTTCCATTGTCTTCTGATGACTCTGGGGCATATCTTATGAATAGATCAGATTTCACCACCAGTAAACAGAATGCGCTGGTTTATTTCACTGTTCAATTTAATATTGCTACATTTACTGGGAGGAGAAATTCTGTTAAAAAAATGCTTAATAAAAATTAAAAAGAAAGAAACGAATAACATGACATTTGGCTGTTTTGGCCTCCTTCAAGTGACAGGAACTTTGAACCCTTCAAACATTTTTATGTGTTTGACTGTATCTCTGTCACATTTGCTCATAGCTGGCACCCTAACAGATAGTACTACCAAGGGTCAGGCTGGACATGAAAACAGCAGCAATTAAAAGGTGGTTTCATGCTCCAAAAAAACCTCATGATCTGAGGCTTTGCTGCTGGATGTAGTTTATCATCATACCTAGAATGACATTTGATATAACAAGATGATTTTTTAAATCTTTTAAACTGATTGGAAGTGATTGAAGAATTCAGTTTAATGGTGAAAAATCAAATTAATACACATCCAAGGAGAGATGGAAAAAAAGTTAAAGAAACTTACCAAGACCATTTTAGGATTAAGTCCGGATTGCATGATAGTAGTCTGGAATGTGTTTACAACAGCATTGTGGTCAACACCTAAAAAAAATATTGGAATCAAATTGAAAGTGTGTGTGTGATTAATACTAGTTGCATGAAATTCATTCTAAGGGGACAATGCTTTATTTTGGGAAAGAACAATGCAAGATTTGATTTTAGGGGAACAAGGAGTTGTACTGGCTCAGATTCTTCATCTTGACATCTGGTTATTGGTCTGTGATTGTATTAGATGATCAGCTGCAGCAATTGGTTGGACAAAGCTTTGATGCAAAGGATGCATTTCATACATGTTACATGTTATTGGGCCATACACTTATCTTGTGTCCCGTTCTACTTGAAACACAATTCATTTTCTACTTGTATGCAGACAATTACTCCCAATATGTTTTCTAAATCAGGGGTTCCCAAACTTTTTAGAATTGTGACCCACTATTCATGACCACAACTTATGGCAATCCATTAAAATTTACTGAAAAAAATGTTTTAACTTATAATTATTGATATTTAAAGATTTTTTTTAGATATCCTTTGTAAGTAGATATCTAACCTTTGATCACAGAATTTTAAAATTTGATAGAAACAGCATAGGTGAAGGAACCAGGTGGGGTGCATCATATCTACATATAATTAAAGGAAACCTAAAAATACAAAAAAAAAAATGGATATCTATAATCAAAAGTTACAATTCTGCAATCAACTGATAAAAACTGGTACTATAGCGAAAGCGTCTACGGCTATATCGTGTTCAATACAACAGTTCCCGTCTGATCACCGAAGTTAAGCAACATCGAGCCTGGTGAGTACTTAAATGGGTGACCATTTGGGAATGACAGGTGTTGTAAACGTAAGGACCAAGAATGGTCCACTGGTCCTGTAGGTTTGGGAGTTGGGCACAGGGCTAACAACCCTGCCCTGTAAAAAAAGTTTGTTACAGAAACAGCAACAAAAAGATGCTGCCCTATGCACCATCTGGGTGTGATGGATAAATGATGATGATAGCTAAAGCAACATATGAATAGGGGAAAGTTAATTTTCTTTTTATAATGACAAAGTATTAAATGAGATCATGGCCAATCCTGATTTGTTAAGCTTGTCAAAACAAAATACTGCTTGATACAACAATGCAAACCAGAGTCTTGATCTATCGCAACAAAGCTAATGCATAATTCTAGTATAACTTTTAACTACCCACTAACATTCTGCTTGCGACCCACTAGTGCAACAATTCCCAAATCAGAAAATTGGGGGAAATTTGAAATGACCAGGGGGGGAACAATTACACTACCTACTAAATAAAAAAATCTCAGATGTATATTCTGTCTGAAAGAGAGAGAGAAAGCAACTGTTGCAAACAAAAGTCCTTTTATTTGTTACTAACTGCTCTCTATCCACTTTACTCTGTAACTATAAGCTTATCAGTATGTTTGTACATTTGAAAAATAAATTAGTAAATAGTCTCAGTTTGTTTTAACCGCTCTTTCTCTTATACACATGAAGAGGGAAATCTGGATGGTTGAACTGGGTGTAGGGAGAAATGACAGAAAAAAGTTTGGGAACCACTGCACTAGTGGGTTGCAACCCATAGTTTGGGGAACATTGTTCTTGATTATTCTCGTATCTTTACCAAATAAACCAAGTTTTCTTAGCAGTTCAAATAGATCTTTGTGCTTTGCTCTTTTTGTATTGTTGGCTGTGATTCTGATCATAAATATATATCACCTTTTAATCATTTCACCCCAAGCAAAGTGGCAATGCTACTTGTACGAAGGGCGTTACAGGGCATGTAAGTGAGAAACATTGTGAATAAGGGGGATTAAAGTACGGATAAAAAAAAAAATGAATGTGTTTCAAGGAGATAAAAGATGGCAACTGACATTGCATTTAAATTTTTGAAGATTGTAGTTAGGAAAACAAGGAGACAAAAGAAAAATCCAAAAATGGGAAGTCTGAGAAAAGAAACTGTTAGAGTAGAAGTGGCTGTTGCATTTAGTTATTACAACAGTAAAAAGGTGGGATCCTGATGTCAACTTAGTAGCATCCTAAAATACATGTATTTAGGCACTTTGATGTAGTGTAATAGTTAGCAAGCTTGTCTTGCATGAAAAATTATGACTGAGTAGTGAGTTTGATCCTCACTGAGTGCCCTATACTTGTGGCCTTATGCCACATCTAAGCTACACTTAGAAAATCACCTAAAATTCATGTATTTAAGATGCCAGGGAAAAAGATTCTCAGAGTAGTTACCATGAAAATATTTGTAGAAAAGACAGAGGGAAGCCATATTACACTGGTAAAAAGTAACTAAAGTTGTGATGCCTGGTCAGGATTGATTACATTACAGATCCTTAAATAGCAGGACAGATTGGGTTCTATAGCATTGTTTGGCAACCAGTTTACTGCCAAAAGTAATGGCAACATACTGTGGGAAAATCTTCTGCCCAGTCAGTCATGTCTCTTTCAAGACACGATCACCCAAGTGTGTATGTATAACATATGGCACTTAACTGACTGATGTTTCTCAAGTTTGCTGACTGTTAACTTTCTTTCCAGTATTGATAGAGGTTTCTTTCCAAACCTGTTGTTTGGAGTAGTGTGGAATTTCAACATTTTGATCACGTCATTATTTTTCTCTTTGAGTTACATGTGCTATTTATTTAAGTTTTTGCTGCTGTTTAAAGCTGTCAAGGGATGTGGCTTCTGTTAATTTGTGCAGTTTTTTGTGATTCTGCTGAACCATTCTGCAAGTTCCAAAGAAGCATAGTGCTCATATTTGGAAAAATACATTCCATCTCTTCCACTCATTCTAGGCAACCACTATCCTGGGCTGAGCAATAAAATCACAAATTTGAAGAAAAAAAGAAAACTTAATTGTTTGAACACTAAGATCAGATAATAATAAGATTTGTTGGACATTGTAGAAATTCAGTCAGTTAAGTGCCATCCATGATAGATGTTTGGATGATCATGTATCAAAAGAGAACATGACTGACTGGGTAGAAGATTTTCTTGCAAGAGGTTGCTATTACTTTTTGCTGTATACTGGTTGCCAACAAAAGCTATAGAACCCAATCTGTCCTGTTATTTAACCCATCGGTAGAGGGAGAAGAATGGATTAATACCTTTCTCAAGGTAATTTATGAATAAGTGACAGCAACAAATTCAACTGGAATTCACACTCAGCTTTTAGATTTGTCGTTCTGAGCCGATATTCACAGCACCACAAAGCATATAAAACGTATTAAACTGTTCTTAAAATAAAGTTATTTATTACAAAGATCCAACCACATTTTTGTTAGTGCTCTGCAGGTGTTGAACAAAAAAAAAATATGTGCCTGAGTAAAGCATCTGTAACAGGGATTGGATAGCTGACTGGTGTACTCAGAAACAAGTAAAGGTCATTGTATATTTTAAACTTTTTTACTTTTTTATTAGAAGTTTATTGAACAGAAAAAAGGGATATTGCCGAGAGGAAAAGTTTTAGAATACATGCCTCTTGATAGAAGCAAGAAGAAATCAAAGGAAATAAATTCAACTCACCTGGAATAATGACAATAGGTGTTGTGAATATCTTATGACCTCTGAATGTATTATCAACCAGGCTGACTGGTTTAATCATGTCATCAATATGTCCATCTGTGATTAAATGAAAATACTGGGTTACCATTTTGGCTTAAAGTCAGTTTTGATATAAAAACAAAAAGAAATCAGAAAAGAATGATTGGATAAATAGCTCCCCAACCCATGATTTTATGCAGCTTGCAACAGAACAACAAATACTTCTGTGGTGATACCAAGCAAAAGCGATTGACCAGATGTTTGCGCTATCACGACCAAAAAACAAATGACCAAAGTCGTCGTTGCGCATTCGGGTTCAGTATAATTAAATATTAAATTTCCAGTTTGTGAGCCTACATGAATTTTATTTATCAGCCAATGGGAAGCCCAGAACCAAATACAAATGTGAAATCCCAAATGAGCTGCTGTGATCCAAAAAGAAGATATAAAAAGTGGATACAGAAAGCATCGCCAGACAGACCAACGCAGACCGACACACACATGTACTGACTCGAGAGAGAGGAGGGGTAATCAATATCCCCTTGACCTAAGTCAAGCGACTACTATGTTCACCTCCCTTCACCTCTCCTTACCTTCTTCCCTGTCTCAAAAACTAATTACTGACCTAAGGAGCGAATACATCAAAGACATTCCTTACTTACAGTGCTCCCAAATTCCTAAGCATTAATGCTCTTTCAGCATTTTATTGCCATGAACACTTTAACCTCTGTTGGACCTATATTTCATGTATTACTTCAATTGTAAAAATATTAATTGATCTGTGTTATATATAAAATGTTATCTTCCAACTCAATTTGCTTTTCTTGGTTTATAACCTTTCTTTATGACTTGTAGGGGGCTATCTCCAACAAGGCCAAATTCCGTTAACCTGCAACAGTATACAACTACCCTTCACTAGAACGGACTCTCCACTACTAACAGAAAAACATTAATTGATATGCGTATATATAAAATGATATTTTCTACTCAAATTGCCTTTCTTGATTTGTAATCATTTTATGACTTATAGTGGGCTATCTACAACAAGGCCAAATTCCGTTAACCTGCAACAGTATAGAGCTACCCTTCACTAGAACAGACTCTCCACTACTAACAAACAGGAAAAGAATAGATACCCCCACTATACTTCAATATCCATTTCAATATGTTTTGGTTACATGTTACACAAAAGAGTAATCTGTTTAATAGTAGATGTAACTGTAAGCTCTATGCAAACAGTTTCTTCTCTTGCAGTTTTTACTTGTGAAACTCTGAAATTTAAATGTCCAATTATTAGAAATGTCAATCATTAAATTCTTTAAACTTGCAAACCTAAAATAATTTTATTATCAGGTTGATGCAAATTTTTTGCCGGTTTGTAAAAGGAGCATTTTAAATTATTGTACTTTATTTTATGCATATTGTTATTACTTAAACATATCACCATGATTAATTTATAACTTTTTCTTTCAGATTATTAAAGCACCATTCATATTTTTCTGCAATATTCTCACCCATGTTCTGTCTATCTAAAGAACACATTAGGCATGCTCTAATCTACTATGAGTTTCACAGAGGTTCCAATGCAGATGCAACGGGTTCCTTGTTGCGAATCTTTACTTCCACGACACCTTCAGACACCATTTCTGGGTAGGCTTGTCGCAGGTGATGAGAAGTAGATTCTCTACCTTAACGTCAAACGTCTGTGATCGTGGATAAATCGAGGAGAAAGACAAGTTCAGCAACCGAGAGCAGGACTCCATCTCAAAAATATCATGTTGAGCATATGGTGAGGTATTGAAGGGATCATCCATTACGAACTTTTAGACAACAGTCAAACCATAACTGCTAGTCTCTATTGTAATCAACTTTGTCATTTAAACACTGCTTTGACCAGAAAACGACCTTCTTTAGTCAACAGAAAGGCAGTCATCTTCCATCATGATAATGCTCGTCCTCACACAGCACTACTGACCAAAGATCTCCTAGGAGAATTTGGTTGGGAAATATTGCCATATCCTGCATATTCTCCTGACCTAGCTTCCTCGGATTATCACTTATTTCAAGGATTACAAAACCATTTAGATGGCCTTAGGTTAAGATCATGAGGAAATTGAACATGAGTGAGATTCATATTTCACACCAAAACCAAAAGAATTTTACAAGCAAGGCATTTATAAACTCGTTGACAGATGGAATCAATTTATAGAAAGCAAAGATCGTTATTGTTATGAATAAAGATTTTAAAAAACACAGTTTTTCATTTTCAAGATGAAATTTTAAATTGGCAAAAACTTTTGCACTGACCTGATAAATAACAAAAAGAAGTGAGTTATCTAAGTGAAGGTTTGTTAATGATGCAGGTTTGTAGTATAAAAATACTAGTAAAAAAAGATTTGAAATTATTGATAACTAGAATTTTTTTGCAACATGCTTATGCATGTTCAAATCTTTACAGTATTTACTATTGTTATCACTAACATTTTTTGTAAAGATTTACAAGCTCGTGGTTATGTTCAATTTTGCAAACAGTCAATGACATTTGACTACGCTGATGTGTTTGGAAAAATATTTTGACGAAAACCATTGTGGTTTAAAAATATCTTTAAACTTTATGGTAAACTATAATTTTCAAGAAAAATTTCTTTTTTTTCTTTTTTAACAATGGAGAATAAAATTTGATCTCTTACTCTTAAGAATGCAACATAGCAATGGCCATGCATAAATATTTCTTTCTGAATCTAAATTCCATCGTTTTGAAGTGTCTGGCCTTGGGATTTGTTTAGAATTTTCAGAAATGCAGGGTGAACTGGAAACTACAAGGCTGCTGAGAATGCCAGGAACCGAAAATGCGAACTAAGATGAAATTCTAGAGGTGACGGCAACAAAAAGGACACTTATACTTAAAATTAGGAAGAGGTAATTGAAATTTCTGTGGCTCATAATGAGGTAAGTAGGTTTAGAAAATTTGATATTCACAAGACAGACTGAAAGCAAGAGAAACAGAAGAAAGAATTGCATAACCTGGCTTGAGTAAATAGAATACAGAGCCAGGTTTAAGAGAGAGAACAAAAAGACAAAATTTATTAAGAGCTCTAAAGGATGCAAAATTGTGGAGAGCCATGATTGCCAACATTCTGAATGGATGTGGCACATAGAAGGAGTCAAATTAATTTATTTCTAGTGATAATATACACTACAGGCAAAAGGTTTGGAGATACCATACATTTATTTAAAATGAGAAGTTTAAAATGACATGATCGTATTTTTAAACAGTAAAACATACTATTTCATAACTACACTGTATTTGCTTTTACTTTGACAAAAAATAAATGCTATTTACATTGTTTCGACTGTTTCCCTCATCTTTGTTGCAATGTTTACATAGTTTCAGTCATTGTACACTACGGTCTTCTTCAGAACATGTTGAGCAATGGATAAAAAGCAATGGTTGTTTGAGTTTGAATTTTGTTTAACGGCATATCAACCTATGTGGGTTATTTAATGCCAAAAAAGTTGGGTTTTAAGGTATTATTTTTAATGTTCGGTTATAGTGAGAAGGTTTATTTAGTCAAATTTTAATGAAAATTTTTTGTTTTTATTCTTTTTTTGTTAAAAAAAAAACTGAAAATGTCCTCTACTTTTGTATTCAAAAATGTTTTGCTGAGAATTTTTTTTTAATGTGTTACGGTAAGAATTCTTTCTTTAAAAATGTATTGTTGGTAATATTTTTTCTTCAAAAATGTATATTTTTCTATAAAAGTTTACTTTTATGCTTTTATAGTGCTTTCAATCCAGTTTGGGGATTAACTATTTGACCATAGCTGGAATCCTAACAGGTGCTACCACTCCAGGTCAGAGTGAACCTGGGAAAAACAGTAATTAAAAGGTGATTCCATGCTTATCATGAACTCCTTGCTGCCAGATGTAGTTTACCGTCATGCCCAGGACCATCAATGGTTGTATCCACTGACTTGATCTAATGAGTTGTGTGTTCAATATCTGGCTACAGCAGAAGTAAATAAAAAACTTAGAATCGAGTTAAAAGGTGATAACTCATACTGAGACATCTGGAAGAGACATGATACACAGAACTAGAAAAATCTACTCAGGTGAATAAAAATAAAAGGTTCAGTTCAAAATTCCAATCACCTGAAGAAGGTCAATGCATACAATGGCTGAAATGTTGTGAACATGGCAACAAAGATAATAACAACAGTGTAAATAATTACAATGTGTCCTCTTACAAATATAAACAAAAAATAAGTACATAACCATTAAAAAAAAATGATCATACAACAGCATCATATTTTCTTTTTGTCAATAAAACCACCACCTGCTTTAATTACTGCTTTACAAATTCTTGACATTCTTTCCAACAGATTTTTTTAAAAAAGTAATTGGCAAAACATCCCAAGCATTCTTCAAGCAGTGATAAAAACTCACTCTTTTGATGTTCTCTTTGATGTGAGAATGGTAAAAAATGCAGGATGCTCCCCAAACCTTTAGCCACAGGAGAACAATACTTTTCATTTGACATTATTTTTATAATTTGATATTTTTTCATGTCTGTGGCAATGACTTTTTTTTTTCATCTTTTTATTTTATTTAATTTCTAAATGTACAAATATGTGTATGTTTCACATGAATAAAGTTAAAAGTGGTTATTACATACTGATAATTATAATGGAAAGTCATATTAAGGACTAAATAAGATTTTTCCATGGCTACCTCCACTGAACAAAGGTTGGTGAGAAAGACAGAAAGAGGAAGAAATAATTCTTTAAAACTTACAGTCACAAAATTCCACATAACCTTCGTATTTTAAGCAGAATTCACGTCTTGCATCATTACGATAAACCATGGGATCTGGTCGGACTTTAGTTCCCTTCACTGTAATAGACAGACAGACAGATGAATGAGGCAAATGAGATTAGAATGAATATGATTAGAAATTGGTAGACAAAGACAATGAAACGAAATGGTAAATAAAACAAACAAGTAGAAACATATAAAAACAGAGACTGATAGATGTTAATAAGGAAAATGTCAGACAGCCACGGAAGAGACACAAAGCAAATAAAAATTGAAGAGAAATTCAAATGTGAAGAGGAGACAAATCAAAATGAAAGATTCTTTGACTATGTAAGTGTTTAAGGAGGTGCTGAAAAATTCTCACTCTGACCCACACACAAACATATATACATATGTATGTATGTATGTATGTGTGTGTGTATATATATATATATATATATATATATATATATATATATATATATACATACACACACACACATACCTACACGCATAGACACACATACATTATATATATATATATATATATATATATATATATATAGATAGATATATATAAAACATATTGTTACAAATAACAGACAATGAATGTCTATTATGCTTAATCATGAGCCATTCTAAACTTCGTATTTTGGTCTTAATTTCTAGTAGAAATAAGAATTGCATCTGCTATTTGGTAACTGTTATTGTTGCTTAGCAAAGTTTTATGTCAACACAAGATAAAAAAAGATCATCTTTGATGGTGGATGTTTTATGTTTACATCCCTGTAATCTCTCTGAAGATGGCTCATGTGAGCCGAAAGCTTAGAACCAACATAATAAAAAAATATCCAAATGTTCGAGAATTTTTGTTTTTATTTTCACCTGAAATTAAAGCTAAAATACAATGTTTAGAACAGCTCATGATTAAACATAATAGACATTCATTGTCTCTTATATTTAATAGTATATGCTTTGATATATATATATATATATATATATATATATATATACACACACACACAGTGCAAAGGGGTAAATCTTTAGCATTTTATATTTTTAATTGCATGCATGCACATTGTTTTGCTTTTGTCGACTGCACAATTTACTCATCCGTAAATTTGGAAATGGCCTGTTGTACTGCATAATATTCATACCAGAAGCTCCAATACAAACATTTCAGGCTTACGGCCATATCACATTGAATACACCGGTTCTCGCTCAATCACCGAAGTTAAGCAACGTTGAGCCTGCTCAGTACTTCAATGGATGACCGCTTGGAATACCAGGTGTGGTAAGCATATAGTGACGGATGTGCATTGTGGTGCAGTGGATATCAGCTCGGAAAGAGAAATCAGTGAGCCGAGTTTGAATTCTAGTTGAATACCTTGCATTCACTTAAGCACTGGTACCTTTGGGAAAGGTATTAATCCGTCCCTTCCCTCCAGTTATGGTTTAAATAACAAGGGTAGGACTTGGGGACTCTGCCCTTAAAAACAAATCCCAATGAATCTTGATACTCGAAAAGAAAAAAATGTATTACTAGACACAAAACTTATATAAACAATAAATTGCTGACAGAAAAATGGTATTACCAGCAATAAATAAAAGTTTAGTTGGCAATAAATGACCCGCTGAAGTTGATTTGCCATAAAAACGAAACAACCAACCAACAAACATTTCAGAGTGTTTGGATTTCAATCTGAGGACTGTGTGGAGCATTTGGAAAAAGTTGGACGAGTCTAATGGTGGTTACGAAGGTGTTTCAAGTGATAACTAGTGATGGGAACATTATGCATTTATTCATCTTCTGTGGGGACTCATACTCAACATGGAGGCTTACACCAAATGCCTTTAGGAGGTAGTTCTTCCAGGGTGGCTGCTGAAAGACCTTCTATCTGACAACAGGACTCTGCACCATGCCACAGAAGCAGGAGAACCCATTCATGGCTGCCAGAAAATTTCTGTAGCCACATCACACATGACATTTGGATGCGTAACTCCATAGACTTCAACACCGTTGATTATTATGTGTGGACCAACAAAATTCTTTGTAACACCAAATATGAACCGAAGGCAAGGATCATGGCTGCATTCACCTAGTTAAACAAGAAAACCGTCAAGAAGAGTTGCAGAAGATTCTGATGTTATACGGAGGCTGTTGTTAAGCCAATGACAATTTTATTGTTACGTGTTATAAGTTGTAACAAAAGAAGAAAAAGGATTGACCAAAACACAGAGTTTAATCACAAACAATTATTTAATTTATGATAACACAAAATAAAAAATATATTACAAACATACAATTTTTCATTCAAATAAAAAAAAGAACAGAGTTTACGACTGGCGGAGTTATGGGTAAGTGTAACAAACGGGAAAGAAGGTAAGTCTAGTATCTTTACCCAGTTAAGCTAGCAAAGTAGTTTAAGTGCTATACTTTTTTTGAAATCCTCAAATGTGTATAGAAAGAATAATTATTACTTTGGTCAATGAAAGAGTAAAAAAATCTATTTAACCATTTAGTTCCATGAGATTCTCTTTCAGATTTTAGTTGGTCGGCATCTTTTAGTAGAGATTCTCTCAGCTGGATATACAAATCCTGAATCTACAACTTATGTTAGTCTTTTCTTATAATAAATTTTTATTTTAACATTCAAAATGTATGCAAAACTGTACTTATTCTGTCTAAAATGTATTTTTGTTAATATTTTAGTGTATGGAATGGACTTATTGGTTTTAAATTATTTTTTACGAGAATATTATTTCAGTTTTCATGCATTGTGGTTTTTGGCTAATTTTCCGGAATTGATTATGGTTAATAACCGACATTCTGCTATATATGTGTATATTTATTTTTTACTGTCAAAATAGCCAAATGTAACTGTCATTTCTACTCTAGCAGTTTCTTTTTTCACACTTCCTGTCTATAAAACTCCCTTCCATATACTTACTTCCCTGATAGCTACAATCTCTAAAAGTTTTCGTCTTGTCTTTATTTTATTTAACCATATGTATATATATATATATATATATATATATATATTAACATTAATTGCCATCTTCTATCTTCTAGATTTCCATGTTTCTCTTATCATTTCTTCAACATCCCCAGTAATTTATTCCCTTTTTTTTCTTTCTTTTTCTCTTGCTGCAACCCTCTGCACATCAGCGGTGATGCTGCCTTGCTTGGGGAGTGAAACAATTTTTAAAAAAATATTATATATATATATATATATATATATATATAGTCATCCACAGACAGATCTGTTTCGCTGTATCACAGCTCATCAGTATGGTTAGACATCCGATTGCTTTTTACCCAGGATTGAAACCCGACTGAATTGGAGTCAGTCGCCGATTCAACCTTTGAGCTATGGGCACTTGGTTAGAAGAGGCAGACTTTTTAGCATGTACATTATCATTATAGGCACGCCCAATAGCTGAGAGTGTTCTAATTCATTACTGAATGAATGATCAGAATCTATAGATTGATATATAGATTCCAATTTGATAAATGGAAATATTGCATAAAAAGAGAGGAGCAATTTGATAATGCATTTCACCCAATAACGCTTCATAAAAGCTAAAATGAAAGAAAAGAAAAAAGTATGGATATGTGTATTTGTATTTTTTATATAAATAATGAAACTTATTACAATTGCTGAAGCTGGCGTTTCTTATGAAAAAAAAAAACCAATGAAAAAGAGCAACCTTTGAAAAAGATTTAATACATTTCTTAGTTGAAATCAGAAGTTTTTAAATTTTCTCAGTTTTTTTTTTTTTTGGATTAAAATTAAATTCCTCTTTTCATTAACAGAATGTCTTGAAAGTTAGAAAATTCTATAGCCTTTTCCAAAATGAATCCAAAGGTAGTTCTATATGTAATCCTTCAAAATAGACTGAAAATAATACATTTGCTTGTGTTTTATCCATGTGTTTTCCATATCAAAAATATGTTATATTTAAACAGGATATTGAAATCCTGACAGAGTTTAAAGTTTACAATTTGATAAATAGAAATATTGCATAAAAAGAGAGGAGCAATTTGATAATGCATTAAGGCATGCAACATTTCCATTTACCAAATTGAAATTTAACATATATATATTGTTCATTCAGTAATGAATTAGAACACTCTCACTACTGGCGTATGAATACATGGTATATTACATGCTAAAAGTCTACCTCCTTCTACCGAACACCATGGCTCAGAGGTAGAATCGCCGACTGACGCCAATTTGGTCGGGTTTCAATCCTGGGTAAAAAGCAATCGGATGTTAAACCGTACAGATGATTTGTGATACAGTGAAACAGATTTGTCTGTGGATGACTATATAACATAGAACACTTGGTATATTATCCAGGTAAATTCCGATATCAACAAACTCAAAAGAACTCAATGTTAAATTCATTTATTTAACAGTGTAATACAATTTAGAAAAAGTTTTAGATACACTACAATTTCATGGGTAATAAATATTTCACCACACAATGATGACCTTGCAGACCCACAGGATATAACAGTTTCTTTTTTAAATGAACAAGGAATTTTTTGTAAATTACCGTTACAAATGTCTATTCTAAATATGGACATGTGAGCGTCTGAAAAAAAATTTGTTTTGGCGGGGATGTTTTGAAGATCAACTGTTGTATCATTTGGGTCTGATGAGCCGCAAGGTCATCATTGTGCGGTGGAATATTTATTACCCATGAAATTGTAGTGTATCTAAAAATTTTTCTCCACCCTGATTGACTACTCTGGAAGAATGGTAGACTTTGAAAAACAGTAGCTACTCTGGCATCTACGCATTGTTCATTCAGCAATGAATTAAAACACTCTCAGCTATTGGCTGTGTATAATGATAATATACATGCTAAAAAGTCTGCCTCCTTCTACTGAGCACCCATAGCTCAGAGGAAGAATCGCTGACTGACGCCAATTCAGTCGGGTTTCAATCCTGGGTAAAAAGCAATTGGCTGTCTAACCATACTGATGAGCTGTCATACAGCAAAACAGATCTGTCTGCAGATGACTATATATAAACTAAATAAGGTTGTTAGATTCTTATAAGTCAAAATTCCATGGGGAGAGTTCATTATATATACAGTGGTTGAAAAGTAACTCCCCATTTCAGATTTAACCAAAATTTTCAAAATTAGGGAGAATTTATTTAAGGATCCTTATATAATGTGTGTGTGTGTGTGTGTGTGTGTGTGTGTGTGTGTGTGTATATATATATATATAAGAGCAAATCAATAAGTACACAGGCTGATCAAGCAGTTTAGGGTGAATTTTGATGGGGAAGTTTTATTGAATCATGCTTAATTTGCATAATCTATGGAAAAGTGGATTAAGGTAATTGAAAAAGATACTATTACTAATACTATTTTTCATATAAAATGTTTTCTTTTCAACTCTATGCTAAACAGCTATTGATACACCTGCATCGATGTGTGTGTGTGTGTGTTAAGCATATATTTGTATGTCTTCGGTATTGGCAAAAATTTTCAGTGCTTTATAATATTTCTTCATACAGATTTGCAAGTAATGATTGAACTTGTTGAACTTCTTTTACAACTTACAGTATGTATATCATTTACGTCAACCTCAGATGTAAACAAAAGTGTTATAAAACCATTTACTAAACAAAACAGCAGATACTTACTCCTGTATGGAATGCAGGCAGATAATTGCAGAGCGTTCGGCCAGCCACTGTCAGGTTTTGCGTAACTAATCTGAAAAAAAAAAAAAGACAATTTCAAACATATGCACCGTAATGGGGGTGCTAGAGGGTGTTGTCAGTGATGTCATTGCGAGGATCACTAGGGGGTTTCGGGTCTTTCAACATCATACTCACCTCACCGCGCCGACCCAACCAGAGATGATCAGCCTCCGGCCCACCCTCGATAAGCACTTTCAGACACTGGAAAATTACGTTTAGGCCTGGTACGAAACCCTGCAAATGCTTCTGATTGGCGACAGTCAGAGCCACTTTTCATTTAGAGGCGAACCGCACATGAGCTCGTCCGAAACATTAATTTAGATGCAGAATTTTGGGGAATTTTAGCTAACAATTTGGAATCCAGGCACTCTCTCTTTTGATCCATAACCAATTAGCTGTTCTTTCCGCTGTTTCGGTTATGGACTTGAGTGCTTAAAATTTGAAAAACTCTGAAATAAAACTTTGTTATCAAAGATTTTCAAACAAACAGTCCCACCATTGTTATAACTTAAAAGCACATATTTCAAATGGAAGATTACTCCGTCACTTGCATGATCATGTCTCGAAAGAGACATGACTGGGAAGAAGATTATCCTGCAGTAGTTTGCCATTACTTATTGTGGCAGACTGGTTGCCAGCCAAATCTATAAAACCCAATCTGTCCTATTATTTGATTCATAGCTAAAGATGTATTACAATATTACGTAGTAATTAGTGAGGGATCAGTTTATTACTTCATAATAATATAAAAACGATCCCCCACTTTATGACCAGTACAAGCCTTAATTATGATTCCAACTATTATATTCAGTCAGTCAGTTAAGTGCCATATGTGATACATGCTTTGGGCAATCATGTCTCGAAAGAGACCATGACTGACTGGGCAGAAGATTATCCGCAGTAGGTTGCCATTGCTTTCTGTGGTAGACTGGTTGCCGACCAAGGCTATAGAACCCAATCTATCCTGCTATTTACCCATAACTGGAGGGAATAGACAAATTAATACTTTTCCCAAGGATATTTGTGTGTAAGTGAATGCAAGGAATTCAACTGGAATTTGAAGATTATTAAACATATTTGAAATTCATTAATATTTGATAATGATATATTTTTTAAAAATTGCACAGAGGAAATATTCAACACAAACAAGAATGGATGTTTATATGTGGATATATTATTTACTTTTTACATTTTTTATATTTATTCTTAATTTTTATTTATTTTGCATTATTTTAAAACAAAACCGAAAATAATATGGACTGCTCCATTATTATAATCTGGTATATATATCAAAATTTAAATTATGTAACCGGTTTTCAATTGTATTGTACATAAAACTCAGAGTTGTGCTACCAGTGAGAAAAAATATGTATTTTTATTATCAATTATTATAGCTTTGTTATTCTCCATTGAACACTATTTTAGTAACTTTTCACACACTACATTATTAATTACATTATTAATTATTAATACATTATTAATTACATTATTAATTATTAATACATTATTAATTACATTATTAATATTACTTCCCTTTCTACTGGTTTCTTTTTCAAGGCCTCTCCATTGAACTAAACCTAATTGTTAATTTCACTCAAAGTTGTTTTCTGTTGCCATTGCAGGATATGACAACACATCGATAAAATTAAAATATGCTAGGGGTTCAGGGATCAGTCAGAAGGTAAGCTTTTAGTACAGCATATAGTTCATATACAGAGTGATAAAGGTTAACACCAATACTGAATATGTAATATCATATACGTTATGTATGTACCTATGGACAGTAATGGGTATGTCCCAATTCTTATATAATATGATATACTATTGAGAGAGGAGGGGTGTTTTCTTAAAAGATTATCCTGTACAAGCCTTAATTATGATTCCAACTATTATATTCAGTCAGTCAGTTAAGTGCCATATGTGATACATGCTTTGGGCAATCATGTCTCGAAAGAGACCATGACTGACTGGGCAGAAGAAAATTATCCGCAGTAGGTTGCCATTGCTTTCTGTGGTAGACTGGTTGCCCGCCAAGGCTATAGAACCCAATATGTCCTAGCAGTTCTTTATTAGCAGTGGTTATTTACTTCAAGCAGATTGCGAATCTTGTATTTGATGACATTATCAATATTACTATTTATTTTCAAACTTCATTTGGGCTATTGCTCATGCAGTAATCTTTCAGGTTACAACAATATACTTTTATACACACAGTGATGTTATCAAGTTTTCAATTGAACCCACATTTCAAAATGTAACCAAATATCAGATTTTTTAAAAGCAGAGAAAATTTCAGTATATTTTTAAAAACTATCATATATAAAGCATAGCCAATAAAAAAAAGATCATATTTGACAATTGGTTACAAATTTTGTATAGACAGTATCAAGCAATATTAAAATAATTCAACAACTGGTTATGCAGCTTTGATATAGTCAGTCAAGTGCCATATGTGATACACGCTTTGGGTGATCATGTCTTGAAAGAGACATGACTAACTGGGTAGAAGATTATCCTGTAGTAGGTTGCCATTAGTTTCTGTAGTAGAATGGTTGCCAACCAAGGCTATAGAACCCAGTCTGTCCTATTATTTAACCCATAACTGGAGGGAAGAGATGAATTAATACCTTTCCCAAGGGTATTTGTGCATAAGTGAATGCAAGGAATTTAACTAGAATTTGAACTCGGCACCCTGATTTGTCGTACCCTGTCAATATCCACTGCACCACAATGCACATCCAGCCCTGATATAACTAGGCAATTAATCAGAAGTTATATTATTTAACCCATAATTGGATGGAAGATATGGATTAATACCTTTCCCAGGGGTATTTGTGCATAAATGAATGCAAGGAATTCAACTCGAATTGTCGTTCTGAGCTGATATCCACTGCACCACAACACACATCAGTTTTCTCTTGATACACAAGTTTAAATATATTTCATCAAGTTTCATGAAAAACCAATAAAATTCTTTGTTAATGGCATTTTTTTTTTCAATATTTCACACTATTTTCCTTTTTTTTGGAAAATAGGAATATGTATTGTTTGATCTCTGAGTACATTTTGTTTCATTAATCATTAACAAAAAGTTTTTTTTATTAATATTGTTGTGACTATGTGAATTGTTTCTTGTGTTATGTCTGGTACTTTTGCATCTTCTTGGTTTTAACACACTAACTGCTACTGTTATTATTAGTAACTATTATGGCATTTGCTAAGCATTATCTTATGCCAACAATAAGTTGAATCGCCAGTGATACATTTAGTGTGAAAACAATATTCAGGCTTCAGTTGAAGCTATAATTCAACTCATTAAAAAATATATTACCTAAACTGATTATTATAAAGTTGATACTTGAAGTTAGCTTTCATAACTGACCTCTTGAGGTCGACATGGTAAACAAGCCAAAATCAATGAAATATTAAATTCTGGAACAAATATATATCTTGCCTTAAAAAAGGGAAAAAAAATGAAGTTACACTGATATATCATCGGTCTTGGCACCAGGAAAAAAAGCATCATGACAAATGAAGACATTATAAATTTAAAAACCCAACATGACATTTTAATGCCCCCAAAACAAAACTGGTCTCTCCTTTAACTATCATAGAAAAACTGTCTTGCCTGCCATTAGCATAGCTGATGCTAGTTTCCTGGAAAGCAACACACTGTGTTCACCTTGGGCTCAATTTTTTAACAGACCTGAATTAGAATGACTACATTAAGCAGATGTGCATTGTGCATGCCCATAGAATCATTTACTGTTTTTAACATATTTCAGTTGAATTACTCTTTCAGCATGGATGTGCATTGTGGTACAGTGGATATCGGCTCGGAACGAGAAACCGGGGAGTCGAGTTCGAATTCCAGTTGAATCCATTGTATTCATTTATGTGCAAATACCCTTGGGAAAGGTATTAATCCATCTCTTCCTTCCAGTTATGGGTTAAATAGCAGAATAGATTGGGTTCTATAGCCTTGGTCAGCAACCAGTCTACCGCAGAAAGCAATGGCAACCTACTGCAGGATAATCTTCTGTCCAGTCAGTCATGTCTTGAAAAAGACATGATCGGCCAAGCGTGTATCATGTATGGCACTTAACTGACTGACATTAAACCTACAGATGCATTTACTGCTAGGAAGTTTGGGTCACTGTAATGGGACAGAAAGTTTTTCTCTTCAGAATCCATCTTGTACATTTATAAATCTACTACTCGACTATAGCCATAGCTGGTCGGGTGCTGTTGCTATTCATCTCGAGGTTCCTGACAAAATCCAATGAATGATCTGCAATGTAATTGATCCTGACTTGGCATCTTGATTTCAGTCACTTTCTCACCAACATGATGCAGATTCCCTTTGCCTTTTCTACAAATATTTTCATGGCAACTGAATGAGCTTTTTTTTCCCCTGGTGCCAAGACCGCATAATTTTAAGCATGCTGCTAGTCTGGCATCTATGCTCCCCTCTTTTACCATTGAAGTAATCAAATGTAACTGCCACTTCGACTTGAGCATTTTTTTTTCTTTCACTTCCCACTTGGCAGAACTCCCTGCCATTTACTTACTCCTGTGATAGCTGCCATCTCCATAAATTTAAATGCATCATCAGTTGCAATCTATCTTCTTTAATCATGTTCATCATTTATTCTTTCTCCAATACCTCTTGTACCCGGTCTTTTCCCTCACTGAGCACTAGTGGTTTTCTCACCTTGCTTGGAGTAAAGAAAACATGAAGATGAAAATAACAATGGACTATATTTTTATTTTTAATCATCTCACCCCAAGCAAGGCATTCCACTGCCACTATTGCGCATGGGGCTTCATAGGGGAAGGTAAAGAGAAGGAGTGGTTAGACATAGGGAATGTCAGGAGGAAGGTGACAGATGAGTAAGGATACCGAGGATGAGGGTTGGGCAGATGGGAAGAGTGTTTGATAGAATAGGGAGCAGATTAGTGTGTTAGGAGGTGTCTATTGAACTTACATTTAAACTCCTGGAGATTGTAGCCGTCGGGGAAGCAATTGTGTGGAAGAGAATTCCACAGTCGGGAAGTACGAGGAAAGAAACTGTTGGAGTAGTAGTTGCCTTTGCATTTTATCGGTTTCACTGTAAAAGGGTGGGATCTAGTTGCTAATCTAGTATCTCGTTCAAATTCGTATTTAGGGGGCACCAGTGATCTAAGTTCATCAGAGCAGAAGCCATGAAAGTATTTATAGAAGAGACACAGGGAAGCCACGTCGCGCCGGTGGGAGAGAGACTGCAGGCGGTCTGCCAAGTCGGTATCTATCACATTACAGACCCTCCTCTGAACCTTATCGAGAAGCCCGAGATATGGCAGCAGTATTCAATGCACGGGCGGATGGTAGATTTATATATGTGCAGGATAGATTTAAACGGAAAAAACTTCCGGGCCCTACACAGGGAACTGACTTTCATAGCAGCGGATTTAGCAATGGATTCGATATAGTCATTCCATTTGAGGTCCACTGAAAGTGTGAGACCAAGGAGGCGTAGTGTTTTACTCTCTGGGAGGCAAGCCTGGTCCATGCTAATGGGAGGTAGGTGAAAGATATCGAATAAAATAATGAGAATAAAACAAAGTTGGTATCATGCAAATCACTGCAAAATTGTATTCATTGCTTGATCACCTGTTTAAAAAGTTGGGTCACTGTCTTGTACTAGACAATATTTCTCTCCAGAATCTCTTATCTAATCTAAATCTAAACTTATTTATAAATGGAACTTTGTCTGTGTCTGTGTGTGTGTATCCATTACCTATAGACTCTGAAATGGCTGAACCAATTTTCTTGAAAATTTACACAGTTGTACTATAAGCGTCTGTGAGTGTTCTTAGCTAGATTTTGTGTTGAGGTACCCCCGGTAAGTATAGAAAATCGATAATTGAAAAAAATCGGGTTATAGAAGGAGTGGTCTGATTTTAATCAAATTTGATACACTCATAGACAAAGACATAAGAAACGATATTCAGAAGTTTCAATGTTGCAGTTTATACAATAGTGCAGAAAATCGGTTATATATATATATATATATATATATATATATATAAAAAAGGCAAGCTGTTTGTGTGTGTGTCTGTTTATCTGTCTGTATGTCCTTTATACAAATCCACAATTTTTATCCAATTCTCACCAAACTTCAAAATTTGACTTACATCCATTCATTTTTCTTTCAATCTACGGTTTCGCTTTAACTGGAAACAACTATTGCTTTTTAGTCTTTCGTGCCAACATCCAAAGAGTCTGAGCTCCAGGACCATGGATTAGTTTTAAAGCTTTCATTACACCCAAACAACACCGGGCTATACTGCTAGTACATCTATAAGTCTACCATTTGTCCATGCTTAGAATATTCCTGCCACATATGATCCAGTGCCCCTGCTATTTACCTTGAGATCCTTGTTAAAAACCAAAGAAAGATCAGCTATATTATTGGTACGGATGTGGCAGCATGACTTCAGTCACTTTTCCCCCTGCCATATGATTGCTTCACTGTGCCTTTTCTATAAATACTTTACATGATAATTGTTTGGATGAGCTCTTTACTGTGGTCCCTAGACTTTTTAATTCAACTCCAGTATTAGACTGGCATCGAGGTCTCATCAATTTAGAGCTGAGCTGGCTAGATGTAAATATAAATTCTATGCTGTTTATTTTTCTTGAATTACTTGCTTGGGGAACTCTCTTTTGGCTCCATGCTTTCCAGTCAACTTTGATCTACAATACTTTAAATGCAATGTCAATCATTATCTACTGCATTCCTGGTTACTCTTTCTATATGTCGAGGGGTAAAGGGTGGTAAGGTGCAAAATTATTCATCACAGACAAGGCTTCATAATCGCTTTTGGGCTCTACGAAGGCTGAAAAGTGAGGAGTAATATCCTCCTATTTTGGTATGATAAGACTCTTGTAAAAGATAAAGCCATGGTAGTAGGAGTCGGGTGCTTATAATGAAGTACAAGAAACTGGCCATTTAGCATCTTTAGCAATTTTACGAATACATGTTCCATTTGAAGTCTGAAGAGTGCCTTAGTTCCAATAGACATTTAAGGCAAGGAGAATACAACCCACTCATCATTAGTGGTGATGAAACAATTTTTGAAAGAATTGATTCTTACAAGTCAGCTTCACCCTCACTGAGTTGAGCAAGCAAGGCTAGAGTAGAGATCAGCTGCTGCAGCTTTTATTTTTTAAACTGATTCACCACAAGCAAGGCAGTACTGCCATTGGTGCGCAGGGGGTTACAAGTGAGAAGAGTGAAAAGAACGAGAAACAAGATACAGAGGGATGGTCGGAGAAAGGATAAGAGAAAGATGGGAATCGATAGAAGATAGCAACTGATGCTGCACTTAAACTCTTGGAGATTGTAGCTATCAGGGAAGCAAGCGTACAGAAGGTAGTTTCAAAGACAGGAAGGGCAAAAAAAGAAACTGATAGAGTAAGAGTCATTGTTACATTTGACCATTTTGACAGTAAAAAGGTGGGACTTAGTTGCCAGTCTAGTAGTACGAATAAATTTGTATAGTGTGGGCACCAGGGCGATAAGCTTGTCAGAGCAGAAGCCATGAAAATATTTGTAGAAAAGACAGTCAGACGGTGAGAAAGTGTCAAATCAAGATTGAATGCATTGCAGATCCATCTTTGAATTTTGTTGAGCACTCTCAGTTTAATAGCAAAAACACTCAACCAGATATTGCAACAGTATTAGTTTAGTCATCTAAAGTTTTGGAAGTATACTGGCAAACTATCATGCCATCTGAATATGACTAATATGTTATGCTCTCACTACGATTGAGCTCTCTAGAGAAGAAAATTTTAAAAATAGATTCCACTTTTGTGATATATGTGTGTGACTCTTCAGAAATGGAGTTCTTTCGATGACTGGGGTGTGTATACACTGCTTATATACAATGCCTTAAAATTTCCCTTCTCTGATTCCATACGCCCATAGCTTAGTGAGTAGCGCCTCTGATTGACACCAAATCGGACGAGTTTCAATCCCAGCCAGAAGCAAGTGGATGTGTCTAGCCACACTGATGAGCTGTGATACAGCGAAACAGACCTGTATGTGAATGACTAATATATATATATATATTACTAATCTGGAAATGTTGACTGGCAGATTGTTAAGGGCTTTTCTGCTTATATGTTATAATTCACCCTCCTCATTTTAAATTTATCTTTCTAAACCAACTTTAACATTGACTTCTTTAAAAATGTCCTCTTGAAGATAATGTGGAATAAATTAATAATCAATAAAAATAATACCCACTCTTAATCAAATATTGATTTTGAAAAATGTTTTGAATAGGTTTAAAAATTTGAGATTTTTTTGTGTTGAGATTTTCCTGAAGTCTTTATGTGATATGAGTTTTCAAGAGCCATTTGCTTTTAGTGATTAAAATGTTACTCAAGTTCTCCGCCCCAATGAAGACTAACTATTCCCTTTTCTATTAATTTTCTTTAATTTTTAAAAATTTAATTAAAAGAAAACTTTATTCTTGTGATAATTTGCAAAATAAACCTGGCAAGCAAGATTGAATTAAACTGTCATCATCTTTGCCCTTTTATTAGCAAGGAATAATGAACTTTTATATTCAAATGACATTTTTTTTATCTGCAACATATTTCCACTCTTTCATTGGATTATGTGAATCGTTAAAATTGGCTTTTCAAATCTCATCTAAAGCAACCCTATACAAACAAATATTGAATAGTTGTTCCTGCTTTATCTTACACCTGCTCTCTTTGAATGAAAAACCATGGAGTTCAAAACTATTTCATAAATAAAATTTAACAGATTTCAAGAAAAGATGTTAGAGAGAGCATACTCCAATGCACAATATATATACCTGCAGTAATTTCATTTTATATTAACAAATAAGAAATAGTTATCAAAAAATATTTCTTTTCATTAATACATCATATATAAGAAACTATTGAGGTACATAAAAATCTGTGACCTAATGAAGAAAAGAAAACATTTACACAACATTTAATTTTCAACATAATCTTCCTCGTCAATGCCCTTAATTCAGTGGTGACTATCCATCTCACTGACTAAACATTAACCTTAAGATTACAAATCAAAGTTCGTCTTGCAACCATGTGTCAGGTTGCATGAAGAATGATGCTTGTAATTACCTTGTAAGGTAGTGTATTTGGAAGTAAAGAACAATATTTATATATAATATCATGGAAAATAAAGAAAAGAACATCAATCCAAAAATTTTGAACTCTTCTTGAAGAAAAAAGTAGCCAAAATGACTTTCCTGGACAAAAAAACAAAAACAAACTACTAAATAAATAATCAGAACTCATTTTAAATGCAGAAATGAAAAATATTTTCTATGCTACTTAAAAATCAAAAACTGAAAGTGAACAACAATAAATGATTGTTTTGTTTTGTTTAATGGCCTATCAACCTCAATAAAGGTTTATATAAGGCCGGTATTATATTTTTCAAACCAGTTTTTTGGGCACAAAGTTATATTGAGCAAATTTAAATTTGGTTTTACGGTAACTTGATTTTGTAGTTCTATTTTGCTGGAGATGCATAAATGAGAAGGTTTTATAGAGATAGTATTCAACTGGAAGTTTGCATTTATGATAGTTGTAAGTCATGCATTTTGCTTTAGTTGATATATATATATATATATATATATATATATTTAATATGTTTGTTTTTTAGATTTGTTTGATAGAGGCCAATTTTATTGAAGTATGATAGTACGATTTGAGGGTTGGTTTTTTCAAATAGATCTTTAATATTTATTTCTTTGTAGAAATTATTTCTTGTTGAACAAAACTCGATGAAAATAAATAAAAAAACAAAAGTAAGTCAAATAAATTAATCCAAACAAATGAAGAAGTTAAAAAACTAAGTAAACAAATAAACGAACCACACCCACTAAAATAACAATTAGAATAATGTAATAGACCCACCCACAGTGCATTACTGAGATGTATTTATAAAAACACAAAGCATGTTTCCTGACAATTGCATTTCGCATGAAACAGACTTTTTGCCTCTGGGTGTTGATTTCAATACCATTTCTATATTTACATATGCTCTATCCCTGATACTGAGCACTCTAACCCATGAATATAACATACCTTAAATCTATATTTTATCATATATATATATATATATATATATAGGAAAAACTACTAAAAAGTTATAAGTTTAAAAATGTATTTTTCTGACTGCATTTATTTATTTCTATTATTATATTTGATATTTCGGACTGTCCTCGGCCTTTCATCAGAAACAAATGATTTTAAAATTTAAATTAGAAACGTATTTCGCAAGAGCGTTCGTGGAGAGATTGTTTACATCATGTGAAGCAGAAAGCGACAGATTTTTTAAAAATATGTGTAAACGTAAACGGATATTTAATAATACTTATAAATTTTGTTTTAGAGAAAAATTTTTCTTAACTTTAATTAACGTTATTGTTTGTTCTTCTTCCTTTTCTTTTCTTTTTCTTCTTTCCATTTATCAATTGTCTATATTTTTATTTTTTTTCTGTCTTTGGGGCTTTTTTTTTTTTTGAATGAGTGAAGAATAGTTTTTGTAGATTACTGTTACAAATGTCTATTCTCAACATGGGCACATGAGTGTCTATGTGTAACTACTTTCAGGATTATTTTGAATATTATCAACTGCTGTTCCTTTTGGGTCTGAAGAGCAGCCTTTTTTTTCAACTGCGAAATCTGTATTACCTATGAAATTGTAGAATATTTAAAATTTGTTATAAATTACATTACTCTGTTAAATTAAATAATTTAACATTCAGTTCTTTGGAGTTTGTCTCTATTGGAATTTAGCTGACTTATATACCAAATATTCTATGTAACATATACATATTTACTCTATATGTATTTATATACAAATATATTTAAACCTTTCCTAGAGAGTTATCCTACCACATTATGTATAGGATACTCCATTGGATTCTTCTATAGCTACACTGCATATATATATATATATATATATATATATATATATACATACACAAACACATTTGAGTGCCCATAGCTCAGAGGTAGAATCACTGACTGATGACAATTCGGTTGGGTTTCAATCCTGACTAAAAGTAATCAGATGTCTAACCGTACTGATCAGCTGTGAGACAGTGAAACAGATCTGTCTGCAGATGACTATATATATATATTTCAATTTTTATGAACATTTTAAGATCTTGTTTTGAGATATAGTTGTGCATTGAATGGCTATAACTCTTCAAACCAGACGAACAAACCCTCTGGCACAAAGTTGGCGAGCAAAACACACAGACACACACACAAAAGAAAAATCAAAGAAAAAAAATAAGAAAAACAAGGGTTAAAAAGAACATTGTTTTGTAATTTGGGAGAATTACCTGACATGATAAATGGAACATGTAATTCCATAGAGGAAAATTACTGAAGCATCTAAGACTGAAATGGAATTGTGTGGCATTATCATCAGATACTTCAGCACAGAGACACACAAAATGCTCTATAATCATTGGTTAGTTTTGCACGAGAGCTTATTACAGTAATACAAGTGGAACATTTATGTAATGATGAATGCTGTTACAGTTTGCAATTCTCACAAGATAATCTTGCTCTTTTATTCATTATTGTAAAAAAAAAAAAGCCCGACTTATATATCAAAAAGAGTCACTAAAGAGAGAGAAGAATACTGCACTTTAGATTGGCAAAAAGAAAAATTGCACTGTTAATTTAATGAAAGGAAAACTGACGGATATAAAATGAGAATATATACTGGCTCAGAATAATCTTTTTTTTGTGTCTATTTTTTCTAGCTTGTTTCATATTGGATAACAAAAATTTTGTGATTTCAGACTAGATCCTCAGAACTGCACAAGCATATCAAGATTTTGTGCTGTGTGCATGACTGGGAGAGACCGTATTGTATACTAATCACAATTGGCAAGAAAAAATAACCAGTGTACTGAAAGACAGGAAAACCTCATTGGAAACAAAAAGTGCTGGATTGCTATATAATATCAGTTTTTCTGTATGACTGCAAATGTAGAATGATCTCTTCAAGGATGAAGGAGAGGTTCGAGGCAGTAGAAATGTGATTCTACAGAAGGATACTGAGAATACCATGGACGTAGCATGTGAGCAATAACAAGTTTCTGGAGAGGATTCAAATGAGAAGGAAACTTCTATTTAACATCAGAAAGAGATAAATGAGGTTCCTGGGACACGTAATGAGGAAGGAAGGCTTGGAGAATCCAATAATCACAGGACAGATAGAAAGAAGGAAAAACAGGGGAAAGCAGCAGAAGACATATTTGATGGGCTTCAGCAAATGGATGTAGAGCAGGTTTTGGGAGAGATACCAAGAAGAAAATATTAAGAGCGACAAAGGACAGAGGCAAGTGGAGGTCTATGATCACCTACATCCTGAAGTAACAGGGCACATGATGATGAAGAAGAGTTCTGAGGTTGAGTTTTGTTTAACAGCATATCAACCTTTGTGGGTTATTTAATGCCAAAAAAAAGGTGAGGTTTTAAGTTATTTTTTTTTTAATGTTTGGTTATAGTGAGAAGGTTGATTTAGTCAGATTGTAATGAAAAATTGTTTTTATTATTTTTTTAAGAAAAATGAAGATATATTCTAATTTTGTATTCAAAAATGTATTGCTGGTAATTTTTTCCTTCAAAAACATATTATGGCAATAATTTTTTTTCCTTGAAAAACATATGGCAATATTTTTTTTTCCTTAAAAAAAGTATTGTTGATAATATTTTTCATTCAATATATCTATATATTTTTATTAAAGTATTTTTATATTTTTATAGTGTTTTGACCCCAGTTTGGGGACAAACTATTTGCCCATAGCTGGGACCCTAACAGGTGTTACCACTCCAGGTCAGGGTGAACCTGGGAACAACAGCAATTAAGAGGTGGTTCCATGCTCCTCACAACCTTCCAATCAGAGGCCTTACTGCCAGATGCAGTTTACAGTCATACCCAGGACCAAAAATGAAGGAGAAAAAGAAGAAATAAAAAATTGCTACATTGACAAATAATAAATCAAAACACCACTCAAGTCACTGATGGTGGAAAACCAATCAAAGAGATTGAGTTTCCTGTATATTTAGAAAATGTGGTTGATAAGAAAAGAAGTGCTTGTCCAGGAAGCCATAAGTTGTTAGTGGCAAGACGCAAACAGCCTTCATCATGCAGATGAATATCTAGCATGTGGGAAATCTAGCACAGACAAAACAATGCATATCTTTAACTCCAACATCAAGTTAGTCCTGCTTAACAGTTGGAAAAGATGTGGAGAACAACTAATGTTTTGTCACTAAACACCTTTATTAAGACATATTCTGAAGCTAATTTTCAAAATGAGATCACTAATGGAGAGTTGTACAAAAAAGCAGAAAAATACAGTGCTACCAAAAACACACAGGGGAAGAGAGGTTGTACAGGACACGTTTGCAGGAAACCAGCATGTAATATCATCAGCCAAAGCCATGATGTGGAACCTTCTTGAGAAATGGCAAACAGGAAAGCCAAGAAATACCTAGAGACATAACAATGAGATAGAAAAACAGTTGGAAAAAAGCATAGGAGAAAGACCAGAACCAATGATGTTGACTATGAGTTTTGTTTAACACCATATCAACCTTTGTGGGTTATTTAATGGTGAAAAGGTGGGGTTTTAAGGTGTTATTTTTTTAATGTACAGTTATAGTGAAAAGGTTGATTTAGTCAGATTTTAATGAAAATGTTTTGTTTTTATTCGTTTTTATTTTAGAAAACTGGAAATGTCCTCTACTTTTAAATTCAAAAAATGTTTTGCTGAAAATAATTTGTTTTCCTTCAAAAATGTGTTATGATAATAATTCTTTCTTCAAAAATATATATTTTTCTATAAAAGTCTTTTTCTGTATATATTTCTATAAAAGTGTATTTTCATACTTTTATAGTGTTTTGACCCCAGTTTGGGGGTTAACTATTTGCCCATAGCTGGGACCCTAACAGGTGCTACCACTCTGGGTCAGTGTGGACCTGAGAACAACTTCAATTTCCTCACAACCTCCCAATCAGAAGCCTTGTTGCTGGATGCAGTTTACCGTCATGCCCAGGATCAATGCTGACTCTGGGACTGAAATGGTCTGAAAAGAACATAAATACCTTGGAAGCATGCTGACTGAGGATGGAAATTGTGATGCTGAGATCCACAGATGCATTGGCATGGCCAAGGATGCATTTCAAAAGCTAACCAGAGTACTAAGAAACAGAAAAATCTCATTCAAAACAAAGAAGAGAATGCTGGATTGCTATGTGATATCTATCCTTCTGTATGACAGTGAATGTGGGATGATCTCTTCAAGGATGAAGGAGAGGTTTGAGGCAGAAGAAATGTGGTTTTACACAAAGATGCTGAGCATACCATGAATGCAGCAGATGACTAATGACGAGGTGTTGGAGAAGATGGAAACAAGGCAAAATCTCATACTTAGCATAAGGAAGAGATGAGAATTTTTTTTTTAATCATTTCACCCCAAGCAAGGCATTCCACTGCCACTATTGCGCTATATGGTTATATAGGGGAAGGTAAAGAGAAGGAGTGGTTAGATATAGGAAATGTCAGTATGGGGGGTGATAGATAGTTGGGTGGGTGGGGAGAATGTTTGAAAGGATGGAAGTTAGTTTGTTTGAAAGAATGGAAGTTAGTTTGTTAGGAGGTGTCTATTGACCTTACATTTAAACTCCTGGAGATTGTAGCCGTTGGGGAAGCAGTCATGTGGAAGGGAATTCCACAGTCGGGAAGTGCGAGAAAAGAAACTGTTGGAGTAGAAGTTGCAGTTGCATTTTATTGGTTTCACTGTAAAAGGGTGGGATCTAGTTGCTAATCTAGTATCTCGTGCAAATTCGAACCTAGGGAGCACCAGTGATCTAAGTTCATCAGAGCAGAAGCTGTGAAAGTATTTATAGAAGAGACACAGGGAAGCCACGTCACGCCGGTGAGAGAGAGACTGCAGGTGGTCTGCTAAGTTGGTATTGATCATATTACAGAGCCTCCGCTGTACCTTGTCGAGAATACCAAGGAGAATAGCAGGGGCACCTGACTAGATATGGCAACAGTATTCAATGCATGGGCGGATGGTAGATTTATAAATGTGCAGGATAGATTCAGACGGAAAACCTCCGGGCCCTGCACAGAGAACCGACTTTCATAGCAGTGGATTTAGCAATGGATTCATATAGTCATTCCACTTGAGGTCCACTGAGAGTGTGAGACCAAGGAACTGTAGTGTTTTACTCTCTGGGAGGCAAACCTGGTCCATGCTAATGGGAGGTAGGTGCGATTGTCTATGATGATTAATTGATAGTAGCTTCGTTTTAGAAGCATTAAAATTTACGAGCTATTTCTTACCCCAGTCCACTATGGATTGGAGGTCCTTTCCAAGCTCGGCTGCAAGGTTAACTTTGACGCCCGCACCAGTTCTTTGGTCGAGGCGAGAATTTCTGGGACATGTAATGAAAGAGGAGGGCTTGAAGAATTTAATACTCACAGGACAGATAGAGGTAAAGAGAGACAGAGGAAAGCAGTGCAAGACCTACTTGATAGGCCTGAGCAAATGGATAGCAGAATGTGGTTTGGGAGAGATACCAAGAGGAAGAATTTTGAGAGCAACAAGAGACAGAGCCAAGTGAAAGTCCATGATCATCTACATTCTAAAGGGAGATGGCACATGAAGAAGAAGACAAACTTGAATACATTGATTATGAATCTGTAATGGCAATTTTCATAGCATGTTGAAAGCCTATGTACATATCACATTAAAACACCAGTTCTCATCTGACCACTGAAGTTAAGCAATGGTGAACCTAGTCAGTCCCTGGATGGGTGACTTCTTGAAAATATTGGATGCTGCAAATGTGGATGCACAGTGGTGTCATGCCTCAGAAAATGTAAAGAGCAGAGTTCTAGTTACATTAAGGTTTGTTATGCTCACTTATATTTTTTTAATCAGTATCACCCCAAGCAAGGAAGAAAAGCTGATAAGACACAAGGGCTGATTGGGTGTGGAAGAGAAATGCAAGCTTTACCCATGAGCAGGAAGCGAAAAGGGAGGGACAGCAGATAGTAATTGCCATTGCATTTAAATTTTCTGGAAATTAAAGTTGATTGGGAAGCATAGAGCCGGCTATGCACAAATACCTTTTGGGAAAGATATGAAGCCACCTCTTTCCCCAGATATGGGTTAAATAGTAAGACTTGTATCACTAATCATTATTATCTTAAAAATGTTTTAACAGTCCAAAATATTTTCTGGCTTTAAATAACCTGTAAAAATTGATAAGCCTTAAAACTTAGTTAAACCTAAATGCAAACATTTTGAAATTTGAAAGTAGCATGTTTATGTGAAAACAAATATTATTTTAACAGTGTATTTGTCTTCTTGAACTAATGGCATAGTCTTACACAATTTTCTTGTATTTTTCTGTAACGTGATATATCCAGACAAGGCAGATTAACTCCAGCCAATTTCTCACTGGCAGGATTGTGGCTTCTCTCTGTCTGTTCTACAAATATATTCATGGCTTCTGCTCTGACGAGCTTAAGTCACTAGTGTCCCCGACATTGGAATTTACTCGTGTAACCAGACTGGCAATAAGGTCTCACTCACTTACCGTTAGATCAGCCAAATGCAGCTGTCAATTCTACTCCAGCAGCTTCTTTTCTCATCCTTTCTGCCTGTAAAACTAGCTTCCAAATACTTGCTTTTCTGACAGTTACAATCTCCAGCAATTTAAATGCAATGTCAATTCCCATCTCTTATCCACTTGACTCCAGTTCTTTCTATATCACCCAGTATAACTTGTTCTATCTTGTTCTTTTCCTTTCTCTCTATCTTCGCAACTGTCTTCACACCTGTGTTTCCATCTTTCTCTTGTGCTTTCTCTGACACCCACTGTAACTGGTCTGTTTTTCTCTTAAATCTCTTTTGTCTAAACTTTTAATCTTATGTAGCCCCCTGCACATCAGTGGTCGTACTGCCTTGCTTGGGGTGAAATGATTAAAAAAAATCTTATGGACTGAAAAATAAAGTGTTTAAATACCGAGCATGTGAGCAATGCTGAGGTTTTGGAAGGGGAAACGAAAAGGAAGTTAATACTGAGCATCAGGAAGAGACAGCTAAAGTTTCCTGGGACATGCAATGAGGAAGGAGGGCTTGGAGAAGCTGATACTAACAGGCCAGATAGAGGGAAAAAGAGACAGGGGAAAGCAACAGATAACATATTTGAAGGACCTGATCAGTTGGATGACGAAATGAGGATTACATTGCACAACAGGAGAAAGTGTGCTAAGAGCCACCTAGGATAAGGAGATATGGAAAGTCATGATCGCCTATGTCCTGAAAGGAGAGGGCATGTAGAAGAAGAAGTTATATGCCAACTGTTTATAAGAAATTATAATATGGATATAAAGTGGGAGATCAGATCTATATTACAATCAATATATAAACTGATCCCTCATTTTGTGGCCATGCTAGTTTCTATACATTTATATTCTAGATTTATGGGCTTGAACTCGTGGAATGGCAGAGCAGGGTTTGGGTGGTGCAACAGGAGAAAGTCTGTTAGCCCGAGAGCCACCAGGGACAGGAAGATGTGGAAAGCTATGATTGCCTATATCCTGAAAGGACAGGGCACATAGAAGAAATTCAGGTTGAGAAAAAAGTTGTCATGGTTTCAAAATAAATTCAGTATGACACAATCTTTAAGAAATTTTCTTCCAACCTTAATAGATTCTATTAAATTTTGAGAGTAAGAAATAGCACTTATCTCTCTCCTTAGAACTGAATTCCAGCCAGCATGGCTCTGTTGAGGTCACCCAAAGTTCAATACATTGTCTTCACACACAGAGACAATTCTATAGATATTTTGAAAGTCTTTTATGCTTGAGTGCATTCATTCTGCTGCCATATGTGTGTATGTCTGTGTGTGCATGTATATATACATACACACACATTATGATTAGTACAGGAATGTTTGAAAGGAATGGATATATTGACTGATACTTTACTGACAACAATTACCAAAATTTTACTATGATCATAGTTCTATGATCTGGTGTCGAACAAGTGGAGAAATTTTGATTTTTTTTCCACAAGGCTTGAAAGAAAGATACTTCAACTTGGGGTTGGTGGGATTCTCCCTTGAAATGCTGTCTCGTTAATAATTTGGAACAGTGTGAAATTAATAAGCTGATTGCCTCTTCCCAAACCAAACATCCATTACACCCAAAATATGGGCTCATTACCCCACCGGGGTAATTTACTCCAGAGTTGGGACCCATGGTAATAGAAAAACATGATGTCGGAAATCTATTGTAATGCATCAACATATGTGTGTGGGGAAGATACAATCAACTTAGGAAAACAACTAATGGATAGTGTTATCACAGGGAGTGTTGCATTTCATGCCTTCTCTGGCTTCAACTCTTCTGGTCCCAATATTCTCATAGACTACTCCAATGACAGACAATTTAGATGGCTTCATTTTATGAGCAACAGTCGTTATAACACTGTTTCTAAAGAGGAAGGAGAGAGAGAGAGGATTGAGATGAGATATGTCAACCCCTTAGCTAAAATCTCATTGCCACTTGTTCACTCACCTCATTTAGGTTACTAATTGTGAGTCAATCAGAAGTGAAAATGCAGTTTTGAAGCAGATTCCTAGATACGCATATCAGGGAATCAGTTAAGTGATACACGCTTGGGTGATCATATCTCTTTCGATCCATGACTGACTAGGCAGAATATTTTCTTGCAGTAGTTTGCCAATTTCTTACTGCAGTAGACTGGCTGCCAACCAAGGCTACATGACCCAATCTGTTCTGCTATTTAACCCATAGCTTGAGGGAGAAGAGATGGATTCATACCTTTCCCAAGGGTATTTGTGTGTTAGCAAATGCAATGGATTTAATTGGAATTCGAACTCGGCTCTCCAATTTTCACAATCTAAGCTGATATCTATTACACTAAAATGAACAAATATATATATCAGGCAGTTAAGTGCCATACATGATACATGCTTTGGGCGATCATGTCTTGAAAGAGACATGATTGACTAGGCAGATTAACCCGCAGTAGGTTGCCATTGCTTTCTGTGGTAGACTGGTTGCCAGCCAAGGCTAGAGAACCTAATCTGTCCTGTTATTTAGCCCATAACTGAAGGGAAGAGATGGATTAATACCTTTCACAAGGGTATTTGTGCGTAAGTGAATGCAATGAATTCAACTGGAATTCGAACTCGGAACCCTCGATTTGTCATTCCGAGTTGATATCCACTGCACCACAACAACCTATATCCGAACAGATCAATTTTACGAATTATCTAATGCGGCCACTTTCATAGCATATTCAGTGACAAAATATGGGACATGCAGTCTTGCATAGATACATTGAATATCCATGTTCAACCATCCACTGTCATGCAAGACACCCTCCACACAGTCTTGAACTGACAATGAAATCAACATGTCTTATTTCACCTACATTTTTAAGCAGACAGCAACTATATTTGATACATGCATATTCTCAAATGTTCTCTCTCTTGAATGCTTCAGAACATTTACATTTCAACTCTTGAACCTCCAACTTTTACTTTATCCTTGTGTTTGTGTGTGTGTGTATAAGATTTTAAAAAGAAATCACTCGACCGGCCGGTCAAGAGCAAGGGAAAATTTACTTGCTCCAAAATCATTTTACTCAACCAACTCCATTTTCTTAATAGTCGCCTAAGGTAAACATAGCATGAATCGATGATGAAAACAAAAAAATGAAATTTTAATTAAAATTTCAAATGTTACAAAGGATTAAAATTTAAAAAAAAAAATAATAATAAAATTTGATCTTTCCCCTTTATAATAGCATAACTATTTTGATGATAAAACTTTGTTTTTATTAAATTTGAGCCCTTTTAACCTCATGATATGCTGCTTTATTTTGTTGGCAGTTGAGTGGAGGTACCTAAATTCGTAGTTTCTTTCTTTCATTTGACTGCAACCTCCATTTCATAGATGATAAAAAATTAAATCTAATTTTCTCAACAATTTTCTATAAAAAAATTACTTATATAATTTGTTTTTCAGTGCGTGTTTGAAAGAAGTATGTATATTTTTTTTCTTTCTTTCTTTCTTTCTTGTTTATTTTTTCTTTGTGTAAGCCAGGAAGAAATACAGATGGTGAATTAAGCATAATATTTTTTCAAGTTCATAAACCAAAGTCTTAATAAACTATGATTTTATACGAAAGAAGGTTACTTGGATCAATATACACCTGATGAAGGCTGGAGGGCATAACAGCTGAAACATGATGATGACAATAGTCTGCAAGTAAATAGTGTAAATAAAAATAATTCCTCCTCTCAGAAATTCAGCCAGAAATATGTGTTAATTCTTTCAAAACTAGATGATTGTCATTGTTCTATATTTTATCAATAAGCTGTGCATACTGTTGGATTATTGCCTCCTGACAACAATTACAGGTGGTATGATATTGGAAAAGGTCCTTTTTTTTGCTTTGACTTTTGGACTAGCAATACATGTTTCCTTTTATTCCAATAGACATGACACATTTCTTTACTTCAGTGACACAGACTGAAGATTGTATTAAACTGTTCATAAATAACTTGTTTGTTTCTTTATCTTCCGGTAACATGTCTAATTAAGACATTTATTAATTGTTGATTGTTTGAATTCCATGCATTTCTTTTCTTTTGCTTTTTTACCCGGACTCAAATGTGTCTGCCCAAAATTATTTGCACAACAAATCTACAAGGAGGCATGAAATGATAATACTTTTCCAACAATACAAATGTGGTTGGAAAATTGAAAGAAAAAGCAAATAAACAAAAAAACAAACCTGTAGTGGATAAGAAATTAAGAATTAAAATCAACCTTTTTCTTCACTTTTACAAAAATTCACTTGTGAAATCCTGGTTTTTCCCAAATAGAAAAAGTCCAAACCAGATTTCACAAGTAGGTGTTAAATTGATTTTAACCAATGGGAGCTACTTGCAAGACCAAAAAGGACTTTGCAAACTCAGTGTGAAAACCTAGATTACACTAAAAGGACTTCATCAGTGTCAGTGACTCATTCACTCAGATGGAAGCAGGGAGAAAGACAAATTTAAAATGTAACTTCAACTTGACCCAAACATAAGGTCATGTCGCACCTTATTCTCCATTTTTCTCATGTGCCAATTCCTTTTACTTCTTCTTCTCCATCCAAAAACATTCCCATATGCTTCATCTTATACTTGATAACAAACGGACATTTTAAATACTTACATTTCACTTTGCAAATCAATTAAATACATGTTCTCTTCGAACATTACTATTCTTCGTACACATTTATGATAATGTTCAGCAAGCAAAAATTCCACTTATCTTTTCAAATATCTTTAAATGCAGGGATTGTCGGCTATGTTTGGAAGTGGTCTTGTACCAGGCATGGTTGACGCACACTATGGCTACAGACTTACTACTGACACAAAGACTTTGCATCTGCATTGAATTTAGAGAAAAAAAAAGAAAGATGACTGCCCATAAGGTAATATTTAAGAATGTTACTTTCTTGCAAATCTGAGATCTTGCTGGTAACATGCAAATTTCTATTCATTAAAAATAATATCAAAATCACATTACAGAAGAGAACAAAACTATGAAAAAGTGACCATCAAAGACTCAATAAGAAAGACAGTGACATTGAGACTCTCACAAGTGAGCACAAACTACACAAAAAATACAATGTCAATCCATTATCTATTACTGTAGAAAGATTTACACAAATTTTAAATTTCACTATTTAACAACATCAGAAATTTTTGAGGAAGTGATATAATGTGGAGTTAAACTGAAATATAACCCAGCATTATTTCCCTTCCAAAAATTTGTGAATTTAGCTAAATTAAATAGTAAACTTATTTTCTTACGTGTTCCTTAGACATAAACGATTTAAACGTAATCATCAGCTTTTTTTTTTTTTTAATTATATTTACATTTATGTAACAAATTACCAGGAACTTAGCTCACACAGCACAAGGGAAACAATCAGTTAATCAAGAGTTAATTCCCTTGTGCTAAATATTTATGAGATCTTTGAAATTAACTGAACAGCAACAGATTTTGGTTGTCTCATGTAAATTTGAAGTCGGGGTAACCAAGGAAAAGGAATTTCATTTCAATGCTGCTATTTCACAAAATGTGAGGAAAAGAACTGACTAAATTGAAAACAAAAATAAAAAGCAAACATAATTACAATAACAATAAATACTTTTATTTCCAAAATTTAAAGAAAAGAAACTGTTTTTTCACATTTATCACTTAACCTACACTAATTATTACAAGCTTATGAATAACTAAAAAAGTGTGTATACACTTTCTAAAAAGAAGAGTTTGATAAAATAAAAATATTCTAAAATATAATCAAAAATCCCAATTTCTAGTTTATATCTTCATGCTGTTTGTTTTCCTTTAGTGAGAAGCAAGTTCCACTTAAACAACTTCTTCACATAAACTTACTATGTGAAACTGATTCCCGAGAAGGAGCTTTTTCGACCACTACAATGTTATCCTCTTTAAGTCTATGGTTAATTGTTATATATATATATATATATATCTACAACCAGAAAAAATATCTAACTTCTTTTTGCTATTTATGTCACCCCGTAACCACACTTCAAAAAATGTTATTCACTGCAGAATGACTTCACGCATAGTTTGCCAATTTTTCAACCAATTTACTTTCTTTTTGTAATTACTATGTGGAAATTGAGTTCCGAACCCAAACAAATTGCAGAGTATTTGCTCAAAAGAAGTAAATAAGCCAAAATAAGTATCCGACACCTCAAGTTATTCAGCGGTGAATCAGATATGAGAACGGTGGTAAGGGGTGAGATATAGTCTGATTTTTTTCCGGTCGATAACAGTAAAAAAGGTAGGTTTCTTCAATAAACAATTATCGATTTGAGTTCAGCATATACATTTACACATAATTAAGGAAGTTTAGGAAAGATTTGATGGGGTAAAGGCCTTTGGGGAACAAAACAAAAATTTACCTATTGATTTTTGTGGAAGATATACTCTTCGCTATAAATTTAGCTATATCTAATACTTTTGGATTCAGTCTTGGTCACTCCAACTATTAATCAGCACTTAAAGTGCACACATATTGAGAAGACAACCTTAATCAATCTAGATATCGATATGAGGAGGTGCATCAAAATCATTGCTCATTTGATCAATGTTATTCAGGTGGGTTGAACCCTGTGTACATTTGGGGTTTGTGAAGAATGTGGTCATATAGGATACAAATCTTATATCATCCATCAACAAACTAAAACACACAAAGTAAAATTGCACACCCACAAAATTGGATTCAAATGACTAAAACCATTTTGGAAAAAACCCAACTAAGGCAAATTTAGCAAGTCAGTCTGAAAAGCAACATTCTGGATCCTAATTAGATCAGTCATATGAGTACCACACGCGTTACATGCTATGGGCGATCATGTTTCAAAAGAGACATGACTGACTGGGCAGAAGACTATCCCACAGTAGGTTGCCATTGCTTTCTGCAGTAGACTGGTTACCAAACAAAACTATAGAACCCAATCTGTCCTATTATTTAACCCATAACTGGAAGGGAAGATATGGATTAATACCTTTCCCAAGGGTATTTGTGCATAAATGAATGCAAGGAATTCAACTGGATTCAACTAATTGGATAAGAAATAGAAAATTCATATTACACCATCAGCCAAACATTTTTTCAAGAAAGAAGAAGGTGCCTCTGGGAGCTGGTCACAGGACTGAAATCCACTACTTAACCACGTCTGTGACTGATCAAGAGTCAGAAAGGCGCAGAGATCAGAGAGACTAGAGAACCAACAGACAGGTCTGTTGCGGACTCAACCAATACGAAAGAGAAGAAGAAGGAAAGCAAAACAAAACAAGATATTTTCAACTGCCCCTAAAACTTTTTACAGCCAGAAAGGAGAAGGAACACAGATTTTAGTAGTTTAGTAGACTGATTTTTTTTACACACATGCATTCTGCTACTTACTACTATCTCTATTTGACTCTTTTCCCTCTCTCTGGTTATTTCTCACTCACACTCTTTTTCACCTTAAATTGATAAACCCTTTCCTTTTCCACCTACTTAGTGGCAGACACATAAAAAAGAAAGAAACAAACATTGTTCTACTACTCTGTTGAATTATAGACAGCAAAACATAGACACTTTTTTGTTCAACCAACATTCGCTTATATCTAAAAGACATTTTTCTATCAAATAAAATATACAAAAGAAATATACAAATTATTTATTCTGTATATATGTTGTTAAATATACTATTTTCTAATCTTATACAAACATTTCTTATTGCGCTGTCTTTTCTTGAAATTTGTTGTGTATTTTGTGGACAGGATATCTCGCATTAAATTCTCCCTTTTTATCCTGTAAACCCAGTCATAGATCCTTATCACAAACTGGGCTGAAAAATCACCTTATTCATCATGCAACATTTATATTCATTCAAAAGTCCCTACGCCAGATATAATAATACTGCTAACAGGACGACTTGAAGTCTACCTTGTGTCATAAACAATGTCCGTCACTTCTACTCCAACAGTTTCTTGTATTTCCTGCCTGTGAAATGTCTCCCTGTTTACTTGCTTTTCTGATAGCTACAATCTCCAAAAATTTTAATGCAATGTCAATTGTCATCTTCTATCTTCTTGGATCCCATTCATCTATTATCCTTTCTTCAATATTCCCTGTAACCAGTCTTTTCTTTCAATCTAACCCCCTGCACACTAGTAGTAGTCTTGCATTTCTTGGGGTGAAATGCTTTACAAAAAGAAGTCTGGCATAATGTATATGTCTGCCAAACATTGACGATCGCAAAAGCATGAAACCCAGGGTTACAAACTCACATCTATCTATATTAATATGTTTGCTCTATCACTGATATTGAGCGCTTTTAAATAAGTACCACGCATATATAATATGTAAACTATATAATATATATAACAAATTACATATTTATATATATATATATATATAGATATTTATAATTATATACATACACTTTTCACATATCAGCTGAATATATGGATTGAAATTAAGATGAATAGAATAAGTAAAGAACAGGTAGGAAAAAGAACAGAAATCCAACTGCAGAAAAAAAAAAATCAAATTTTTGTCGAAAGAAGTTTACAATAACATTTGACCCGTAGGTTCCAAATGCTCTCGGGAGTATTAGTTACCAAAAATTCATGTCTTCCTGAAACCAGTTCTTTTATTGTCCTATCTCCTCACTAAAGTCTTCTCATTCTCCTTCACTCCCATTAACTTCTTGTGTCTTAGTGGCATTATTGCCTGGCTTTGTTATTTTAATTAAAAAGAAAGATGATCTTACTTGCTCAAATGTGCTGAATCCTTCGATTCCTTTCTGTCCAACAAAATACCAGACATCTCGAAATTTGAGATTCTGTATCATGCTGCTGCCCAAAGAATTGAACAATACCCTGGCATGGTTGCTGAGTCTAAAATATGAAAAGAAATAATATTTTATAATGGGAAAAATAACTGATTGAAAGCTTTGTTTTGTTTTTGATACACAAATTATATTTGCTGAAATTTAAACCTCCACCTATAAAATAGTACATCACTGACAATCCAGTTTTAAACTGAAGATGTTCTGTATATTATCCCTTTCTGAGCTAAAGCTTTTAAAGTGTTGTGAACGCAGGATAGGTCCGGAAGAAAGACACAAACTTGGGTATTAGTGAAATATATATATTTAACGAAAGAACAAATACGAAGAGTATTACATGTCAGTCGAACTACCAAGTATTAGACTGGGGTGACTCAACTCAACTCTGAGAGGCATATTCTTCCTGTATTCATAATAATAGGAAGAGTTCATTATAGTCCAAAAAGAGTAGGTCCCATAACATAAAGGTCAATCCTTCAAATAATTCAAAGAAATACGTGTTCAGGTGGCATGGTAATAACTAATGATGTTATTGTCGGTTGCTTCCATTAATACTGGTAGTCGTAAAAAGGAGATTCGGAGTGAACAGCAGAGAAAATCAAATCGTGCAAAACTGGATACAACTAGTATATAAGGCTGAACCATTTAGTGTGACATACATAGAGATCAATTTAGAGAAAACCAATAATAAGGAAGAAATGCACTGGTGTAGCTGGTTCTTGACATGAACCATCGTGTAAGTTTATTTTTAGAATAATAAAATGTGTGTTGGTTGTGAAGGCTTTATTTTAGGAGATGTCTATCTACAGCAATAAAATAACAAAAACAGAGCCAAACCTTGAGAACACTGTCCAAAAGGAGATGAAGAGAGAAAAGAAAGGGTTGCTGCTTCTTTTTAAGCCTTTCTGTAAGTGATTCCAAATGGATCTGCAGGAGCCAACGTAATATCTATTTCTGGCCAAGAAATTAAGTATAACATGCTGATTTTCCATTAAACTTTTGCAAACGATATTCATCTTTAGCCATTATCCTTAGACACAGACAAAAGGCAACAAAATCAGTGAGTGACCACATGTATTTACAAATAGATTTTTCTTCTTCTTTGTGCCCTGCCCTTTCAGGATGTAGGCGATCTTGGATTTCCACATCTCCCTATCCCTGGTGGCCCTTAGCATGATTTCTCCTGTTACACCATGCAATACTCGTTCTGTCATCCACCTGATCAGGTCCTGTTATCTGCTGCTTTCCTTCTGTCTCTTTTTTCCCTCTATCTGGCCTGTTAGTATCAGGTTCTACAAGCCCTCCTTCCTCATTGCATGTCCCAGGATCTTTAGCTGTCTAAGTGGATTAGAGACAATAAATTGACTGATCCATAGGTATGAAGATGTGCACTCGGACACTAATTTTGTTGGTATAATAGGCAGGTGTTGTCTTAGTGATGGAATTCCAAGAATCAGGGATCAGTGAATTATGCCTGTCCAGCCTGAAGATCAGAAAAGGCTGATCTTTGACAACAGAAACTGAAATGAAATAACCAATGAATTGGATTCGACTGGATGAATGGCTGGCCAAAGGAAGAACTCTCAGTTACACAAAAGACAGTGATGGGTAAACATCACATGTAGATAAATAACATCATTTTGCCTAAAAAGCTAAATTAAATTTAGGGGGGAAAATGTAACATTGTTGGGTTATTTAATGTCAAATTCTGCATGAGGTACCTTGTGAGCATCAAACTCACTACTCAGGAGTAATAAGACTAGTTTTGTGACCCATGCAAAGGTAAATCAGTAAACAATGTTCAAAGAAATACATGTTCAGAAAACATGGTAAGAACAAGTGATGTTATTGTCAGCTGCTTCCATTAATCTTAGTAGTTGTAAAAAGTAGATTTAAAGCGAATATGAGAGAAAATCTAATTGTGCAAAACTGGATACGACCAGTAAATAAGACAAATCCAATCAATGGTTGCATAACATTCCAATTTTAGATAAAATAATGGGAATACATCAAGTATATCTAAATCTAAACTTATTTATAAATGGAACTTTGTCTGTGCGCGTGTCTGTCCGTTACCTATAGACTCCGAAACGGCTGAACCAATTTTCTTGAAAATTTACAGTTGTACTATAAGTATCTGCAAGTGTTCTTAGCAAGGTTTTGTGTCAAGGTATCGCCAATAAATATCGAAAATCAATAATTGAAAAAATCGGGTTATAGAAGGAGTGGTCCGATTTTAATCAAATTTGATACACTCATAGACAAAGACATAAGAAATAAGGCTGCAGTTCTTACAATAGTGCAGAAAATTTGATATCGATACCAGGAAACCAAAATTTGATTTACATCCATTCATTTTTCTTTCAGTCTACTGTTTCGCTTTAACTGGAAACAACTATTGCTTTTTAGTCTTTCGTGCCAACATTAAAAAATCTGAGCTCCAGGACCATGAATTAGTTTTAAAGCTTTCATTACACCTGAGCAATGCCGGGCTATACTGCTAGTATCAAATAAGACTAATCCACCTCCAGGATGAGAGATTTTGGTTAGATATCTTTTCAAGTTAATTTGCTTGAATGTAATCCAGAAAAGATTAACATTAGTAATTATGTTTCTGATTAAGTCATTTCAAAGTACTAAATGAGTTGTTAATATCTTTTATTGAAATCATGAAACAAAAATTACTCATTCATATTAATGAAGTACTGTGTTTAATATATACTATTCAAATTGATTGTTTATTAATGTTTTTTGTATCGTACTTTTATACCAACATTGGAATTTACAACTGTCTTGTAGTAACCTTTAATCGGATTCTTTCTTCATATCTTTTCCACAAGGATTTTGTGACACAATGAGTACTCATATTAAAGGCTAAAAATAAAATTTTCAAAGTGGCCATCTATCAATAAGTGTTAAAAAAACAACTGATTTATTTTCATGGTTCACCAACCCTTTGTAGGTTATTTAAAGCTGAAAGATATTTCAGATTGTAGGAAGTTGCTTACAGTACCTGGAATTCTCAGGTGGCCGCCAACACCATTTTGAGTTTTGTTTAACGGCATATCAACACCTCTGTGGGTTATTTAATGCCAAAATAGATGGGGTTTTATGGTATTTTTTTAATATTCAGTTATAGTGAGATGGTTGATTTAGTCAGATTTTGATGAAAATGTTTTGGTTTTATTTTTTTTTATTTTAGAAAACTGAAAATGTCTGGCTGAGAATTGTTTTCTTTTTCTTCAAAAATGTATTGTTGTTAATATTTTTCATTTCAAAATTTATATTTTTCTATAAAAGTTTATTTTTATATTTTCATAGTGTTTTTACCCCAGTTTTGGGGGTTAACTATTTGCCCATAGCTGGGACCCTTACAGGTGCTACCACTCCGGGTCAGGGTGGACTTGGGAACAACAGCAATTAAGAGGTGGTTCCATGCTCCTCACAACCTCCCAATCAGAGGCCTTGCTGCCAGATGCAGTTTACCGTCATACCCAGGACCCCACCAACACCATCGAAGTACTAACTGGGCTTGACACCTCAGACCGGAATCAGTGTTTTCAGCATGATTTCACTATAGGCAGGAAAAAAAACTAAAGCAGATAAATAAATAGACGGAAATTCCAGCCCTAGCTAGGATGACAAAGTAAATCAGTTCTGATACCAACATTTGGCAGGTTCCAAGCCATCATTGGAGATGTAGAGTATCAGGTTGTCCAGAAAGTTTATGCCATTAAATATTCATTCAACTAAATATGAACCATTTTCTCACACAACCATTTTTTTCTTCAACTTCCATATCCCCAGAATTTTGGTGGATTTTGGCGAAGAATTCATTAAAGTGGTTTCTTGTATTATCTAAAGAATTAAAACTTTTACCAATGAGATTATTTTAGAAGAGTAAATTTTTCAAGGAACAATGTCAGGTGAATATGGCAGATGTGGTAACACATTCTAGCCAGTTTTCAACTAAAGCAGATTCAGTCAGTCAGTTAAGTGTCATATGTGATACACGCTTTGGGCGATCATGTCTTGAAAGAGACACAACTGACTGGGCAGAAGATTATCCCGCAGTAGGTTGCCCTTGCTTTCTATGGTAGACTGGTTGCCAGCCAAAGCTATAAAACCCAATCTGTTCTATTATAACTGGAGGGAAGAGATGGATTAATACCTTTCCCAAGGATATTTGCACATAAGTGAATGCACAGAATTCAACTGGAATTCGAACTTGGCTCCCCAATTTGTCGTTCTGAGCTGATATCCACTGCACCACAATGCAAAGCAGATTAAAAAAGTAAAATCATTTCAGCAATTTCTCCTACCAATAACTAAATTTATTGTAGAGAGTAAACCCAAATGCTTATAAAATATATGACTCTTCATGAAACCGAGATCACTTACTTGATTGCAGCGTCGTCCCATACAGCAACCATGATAATGATTCTTGCTGGCAATGATTCCAAAAACATTTCAAGATCTGTGCTGTCTGTGGCAAGATAATAGAAGAAATATTGATTTAATATTTAAATTAATTATCAAATATATACAAAGAGGAAATAAATTAGTGAAGACCAACATGGCTTTTGTGTTATACAAAAGAAAAAACTTTAAATAAAATGTGTGTATTCATATTTTAGGACACTAAACAGAATATAAGGTTGTCAGCAAAATGTAATATAACAATATGGCCCACCCGAGGAAGTGAGGGAGCGGGGGTGTTCCGGTCGTTGAAAGGAGCGGATGTTTGTTTGACCTTATTTCCGGCAGTAGCGGAAATGGCTGCAGAGGCAAACAGAACAGGTGTCTCTGAGAATTACGTGGGCGTGCGTGGGCGAGGCAAAAATCGGAAGTACCGGTTTGGAGATAAAAAGACCTTGGCGCACGGATTTCACCAGTCGAGTCCAGTCGAGTCCAGTCGAGACGAAGACGAGGACCAGACAGAGAGAGAGAGACACACAACAGATTCGACGACACTCCCATCAACCCCCATTAGAAGCGCGCTCTCAATTCTCTGTCCTTGTGCCACACGGTCCATCGTCATTAATAAAAATAACCATATATTTTTTATATATATGCGTGTTTGTTGTTGTCGCAATATAACAAACCGTTCATTTGGTGCCTAGTGACCTTGCTGTTTTGAGACAACAAAACAGAGACAATCGAAATTCAACGGAATTAAAAACTACCAGATAGAAGACAAAAATAGTAAACAACCGGACGACAGCGACGAAAGGATAGAAAGAAAAAAAAAAAGAAGACGAAAATATAGCAGCCGCTCGACTAGACATCAGCCAAGGTAAGTGACTCATTGATTTGATAGTGTGTGTGTTCTCTGCTCGTGTTTATAATAAGTCCAGTTAAAAAAAAAAAAATGCATACTTTTGCCGATCGGAAACTAGAGTTGAAAAATGGATTGTTCAGTAGAACGGACGAAGCAGAGAGAGTATTACGCCTAGCGCTTAGGTTTGGGGTTGGCGGGAGGATTGGAGTTGAGATATTTACCTATCTGTAAGTACAAAATATCTGAGTTAATGATTTATTTTTGTTGTTAATATTTTACCATATATGTGAAGTGAGTTTACTGGTATGTTGCTTGATTAATCTTACTTTTTAAATGAAATGTAAGATCATGTAAAGGAAGTTTCTTCTACTCTTTAAAGTGGATAATTGGATTAACTTGTTGATAACAATGTTTTCGTTGGGTTGTGCAGTGTTAGGGTTTTTTTTATTTCTTTTCAATGACTGTACATTACAAAATGATTTACATTTCTATGTGTGTGAATTATGCTTTTGTGCAGGTTCCCATCAATTCAACATCCTCTGTGAATTTTCATTTATGTGACTTGGGAAATATCTTTTGAAGATATATTAATTTCTGAAAACTAGTAAATACCTTGGAACAGATAAATATGGAGAGATTTAGTGAAGGATATGAAGAACTCCCGAAGAAGTTGACGATAGGAGTCATTGCTGGCATGGTCGGCGTAATAATAATCCTGGGAATAATAGCCAGGAAGCGGATTTTTAAGTGGGAAAGAAGCAACAGTGCTTCGGAAAAGGAAATTGAGTTATCCGTTGTGAATAGTACTCCGGGGTCAACGGGTGTTCAACACTCAAATGTCTCTGCGTTAAACAGAGAGATGTCAACAAATCAGATATGCTTGGTTTCGAATCCAGAGGAAGTAGTTCGGGGAATAGAAGACATTGTACAAACTAAGGAACTACGAGTCACGGGTCCATTTTTTTTTAGACTAAATTCATATAGATGAAACCTCTAATCCTCCACAAGTAAATTGCATGCGGATTAACGTTGGAATCAGGGTAATTTTCTTCATTTTCTATTGAACATTTCTCGGTCAGACTATGAATGTACGGCAGATAATGGCCATTATTTTTTCTGTGTTCAAACATAGTATGTTTGAAATTAAATTAAATTAAATGAGGTTACAGGTGTAACAATAAACTTGAGCAGAGACACGCATGGTGTTGGTCAAAGGTCATTTACTCAATGTTAGTTTGGAAACTGGGGCGCAATTACCGCCTATAATCATGTGGGTTATGCATCGAGGGTCTACGCTTATGGACAGAGTCGAGAAAGAAAATGAACATTTTTAAGAACTTTGCCCAATTCTGTGAAAATGGATATTAAAAAAAAAAAAAAAAAAAAGAGGAAAAAAAAAGAACAATGAAACATCGAGCTGGTAGAACAATTTTCAAGATGGACACGAACATTGTTGGGTTGCCGATGTAGGCTCCCCTATTTTTTTTTGTTGTTTTGTTTGTTTCGACACATGTTTTATACAATTGTAGGGCTTGTGTGGCATGGGGAGGAGAGTGAGGATGTTGCGCTTAAAATGTTCTTAGGTGAACATTTTGGAAAATGGGTGGGCGAGGAATGTAATATAACAATATGGCCCACCCGAGGAAGTGAGGAAGCGGGGGGTGTTCCGGTCGTTGAAAGGAGCGGATGTTTGTTTGACCTTATTTCCGGCAGTAGCGGAAATGGCTGCAGAGGCAAACAGAACAGGTGTCTCTGAGAATTACGTGGGCGTGCGTGGGCAAGGCAAAAATCGGAAGTACCGGTTTGGAGATAAAAAGACCTTGGCGCACGGATTTCACCAGTCGAGTCCAGTCGAGACGAAGACGAGGACCAGACAGAGAGAGAGACACACAACAGATTCGACGACACTCCCGTCAACCCCCATTAGAAGCGCGCTCTCAATTCTCTGTCCTTGTGCCACACGGTCCATCGTCATTAATAAAAATACAACTCATATTTTTATATACATGCGTGTTTGTTGTCGCTATATAACAAAAAGGGGCAACCCATTATGCAAATTACAAATTGGAAATACGAAAATCAAACAAGTTAAACACTAAATACACTAAATATCCGCGGAATGTTTTAACAGAGGACGGAAAATGCAACACTGAAACTAAGACAAGGAAAGATGCCTTAAAAAAATAAAAAAATAAAAAACGAAGCAAATTATTAAGAAGGAGAAAAATTATTAGAAACAAAGTAAAGTGTACTATCAGTTCATTTATATGATAGCAAATGCTGGAAAAAATCTCCTGATAGATGAAGAGACGTAAATCAACAGAAATATGATTCTACAGAAGGATGCTGAGAATAGCATGAGCCAAAACTTTGAGCAACAGTAAAGTTTTAGAGAAAATGGAAACAAAAAGAACACTTATACTTAACAACAGAAAGAGATAGCTGAAAATTCTTGGGAATTTGATACTCACAGGTTCAAGGCAAGAGGAACAGAGGGAAATAAGAATTTGATACTCACAGGTTCAAGGCAAGAGGAACAGAGGGAAATAAGAATTTGATACTCACAGGTTCAAGGCAAGAGGAACAGAGGGAAATAAGTATACCAAATCAGCTTGAGTAAATAGATGGCAGAAAAAAATCTATGAGAGATAACAAAAAGACAAGATATAGCAAAATTTACAAAGGACAGAAAATCATGGAGATATATAACTGCCCATAAATTGAAGAGATTCGGCACATAGAAAATGAAGAATGCTAGATGCGGACCAAGCAAATAACTCATTCTACTTCATGACTGCAGAATACATGAGACCAAGAAGGTGCAATTGCTAATTTTTGTCTTCATCAGCCATACTGATCGTTGGTTGGTTGTTTTATGTCATATCGACCTCGGCAGGTCATTTATTGCTAACTAAATTTTATTTATTTATCGCAGGTAATACCTTTTTCTTTTCAACAATTTATTGTTGTTTTTATATATGTTTTGTGTCTAGTAATACTTTTTTTCTTTTTTGAATATCAAGATTCATTGGGATTTGTTTTTAAGGGCAGGGTCCCCAAATCCTACCCTGTTATTTAACCCATAACTGGAGGGAAGGGACGGATTAATACCTTTCCCAAGGGTACCAGTGCTTAAGTGAATGCAGGGTATTCAACTGGAATTCGAACTCGGCTCACCGATTTCTCTTTCCAAGCCGATATCCACTGCATCACAACACACATCCGTCACTAAACGCTTACAGCACCTGGTATTTCCAAGCGGTCACCCATCTAAGTACTGACCAGGCTCAACGTTGCTTAACTTCGGTGATCGAGCGAGGACCAGTGTATTCAACGTGATATGGCCGGAAATCCTATACTGATAGCAGGCAAACATGTTCCTCTTCATCTTTATGTGTTAAGTCTTTTCAGGACATAGGCGGACACAGCTCTTGCCAATTTCTCTTTTACATTTCTTTATAAATTTTCTCTCTTTTGTAAAAGGACCTCTAATCTGTGGTGGACTGGAGTAAGAAAGAACTTGTGAATTTCAATTTTTCAAAGATGAAGTTGCTATTAACGACCACAGACAATCGCTCCTATCCACCGTTAACATGGATCAGCCTGGTCTCCCTGAAAGTAAAACACTGCGACTCCTCAAGTTAACTCTCACAACAGACCTAAAGTGGAATGACTATATAGAAGCCATAGCTAAATCTGCTGCTAAGAAAATTGGTTCTCTGTGCAGGGCCAGGAAGTTTTTCCCATCTGAAACAACACTGCACATATACAAATCTACCATCTGCCCGTGCATTGAATACTGCTGCCATATCTGGTCAGGTACTCCTGCTATCCACCTAGGGATCCTTGACAAAATCCAACAGAGAATCTGTCATGTGATCAATCCCAACTTGGCAGCTTGGATACGATCACTTTCTAACCGGCGCAATGTGGCTTCTCTGTGTCTCTTCTATAAATACTTAATTTATATATGTGCAGGATGGTTAATTTATATATGTGCAGGATTGTTTCAGATGAGAAAAAAACTTCTTGGCCCTACACAGAGAACCGACTTTCTTAGCAGTGGATTTAGCTATGGATTCTATATATATATATAGATATATATATATATAAGGACGGAGAACACATAACAGTTCAGTACACTTCTTTTATAATCATGTCATTGCAAGCAAGGTAGGACTGCCACTGGTGTGTGGAGAGTTACAGTAAAAAAAAAAACGAGGTACAGGGGATGTTGAAGAAAGATAAGAGATGGATAGGATTCAAGTAAATAGAAGATGGCAATTGACATTGCATTTAAACTTTTGGAGATTGCTTGCTTCCCTGATAGCTACAAACAGAAGAGAGTTCCACAAATGGGAAGGGAGTTTGTTTGAGTTTTGTTTAACAGCATATCAACCACTGTGGGTTATTTAATGGTTTAAGGTTTGTTTTTTTTTAATGTTTGGTTATAGTGAGAATGTTGATTTAATCAGATTTTAATGAAAATATTTTGTTTTATTTTATTTTATTTTAGAAACTGAAAACATCTTCTAGTTTTGTATTCAAAAATGTTTTGCTGAGAATAATTTTTTTTCCTTCAGAAATGTGTTCTGGTTTCTTCAAAAATGTATATTTTTCTATAAAAGTCTATTTTTATATTTTCATAATGTTTTGACCCCAGTTTGGGGGGGGGGTTAACTATTTGCCCATAATTGGGACCCTAACAGGTGCTACCACCCCGGGTCAGGGTGGACTTAGGAACAACAACAATTAAGAGGTAGTTCCATGCTCCTCACAACCACCCAATCAGAGGCCTTGCTGCCGGATGAAGTTTACCGTCATGCCCAGAACCATGGGAAGTGAGAGAAAAGAAACTGTTAGAGTAGAAGTGTGGGTTACATTTCATTATTCTGACAGTAAAAGGGCGGGACCTAAAACCCAATCATGTCAGTTAGTCAAGTGCTATATGAAGTACACACTCTTGGGCAATAACGTCTCAAAAGAGTGAAAGGGTAGAAGATTTTTCCGCAGTAGGTTATGATTACTTTCTGTGGTAGACTGGTTGTTAACTAAGGTAACAGAACTGAATCTGTCTTGCTATTTACCCCATAGCTGGAGGAAGAAGAAACAGATTAAAACATTTCCCAAGGATATTTGTATGTAAATCAATGCAATGAATTCAACTGGAATTTGAACTCGGCTCTCCGATTTCTTGTTCAGAGCCAATATCCACTGCACCACCCATGCACATCCAGTGCCAATTGAGTAGCATGCCGGTGATTGGGAAACAAAGGAAAAACTCTAACAAAGTTTTTCTGTCTCTGCTTAGATTTTTTTAATGCATTTTTGGCCGTCTCAATGCATTCTTAGATCTCGTTGTACTATCCATCTTCAGTTAGAACTCATAGCCGATATTTAAATTTTTGTACTTCTTTGATTTTAGTATCACCAATTTGTTATTTGCATTTTGGGCTTAGACTTTTGCTGACAACCATGCATTCTATTTTATTCTGTTTCTGAGTGTTTTAATTATCTTCATTTAACTCATTTCCATAAGTTTTTTTGCTCACAACTGCTGTAGCCAGGTATTGAACTCACAACTTAAGGACATATAGCCCAGTGAATAAGTGTTGGTTGGATCTAGTGACTTAACTCTAAGAGTGATGAGTTCAATACCTGGCAACAGCAGTGGTGAACAAAAAACTTAGAGAGTCAAAAGGAGATAGCTAAGACATTTGGAAGTGGCACGACTCACTGATCAAGAACAATCTACAATAATGACAAAATAAAGGATTCAGTTCCAAATTTCAATCACCTGAAGAAGGTTGGAGCATACAATGGTTGAAAAATCATAAATATGGCCACAAATATGAGAACAACAATGTAAATTAAACCTATTTGTACATTAAATAAAAATCACCTTCAATCATATTTCGTTTTTAAATTTTCAGATGATTTCATGAACTAATTGCCATTCCATGTACTTTTAGGAAGATCTTTCAAGGTTTATACTTACCTTCTTTATAAGTGTCAAATGTACTAACATGTTGTACTTTTTTAGTGTCAGGGTGATAGGTGACAATGTTCATACCCCGGCCTGCATGATTGAGTCCTTTAGCCATTATCCTGTAAAAGATAAAAACAATTTTATCAATCAAAAGTTTTTATCTCTTACTTTTTTCATTATATTACTGACAATACCAAGAGGATTTTGAAAAACTGTTTTAGGGAGAATCTGTAACGTGATAGGTCCCAACTTAAAAGCTTGACTCCAGTCACTTTCTCATCGGTGGGATGTGGCTTCCCTTTGCTTCGCTTTTGCTCCGATGAACTTAAGTCCCTGGTGTCCCCCGCCACTAAAATTTACTTGTGCATCCAAACTGGCAAGAAGGTCCCATCCACTTACAGTTAGATTGGCCAAATGCAGCCATCAATTCTACGCCAGCAGCTTCTTTTCTCGCACTTCCCGCCTGTATTCTATATTCTTACTTTCCTGACAGCTACAATCTCCAGGTATTTAAATGCAAGGTCAATATCCATCTCTTATTCACTTGACTCCAGTTCTTTCTACATCACACTGTGTATCATGTTCTATCTTTTTCATTCTCTCTGCCTTAGCAACTGTCTTCACACCTGTGTTTTTGTCCTTCTCTTGCCCTTTTTCTGACACCCACTGTAGCTGGGCTGTCTTTCTCTTCACTCTCTTCTTGCCTAAATTTTGCTCTTATGTAGCCCCCTGCGCATCAGTGGCGGTACCACCTTGCTTAGGGTGAAACGATTGAAAAAGAATTAAAAAATACATTGATTACTTAATAATTACGAAACTATATTTGAAGGTCATTTGCAAGAAGTACCTGAAACTCACAGGCAGTGATCCAGGTAGGTGAGCACAGTTAGCAAACAATGGCAATGTCTGGCACCATGTTATTGAAGAAGGGTCATAAAGGGTGAAAAGAAAAACCACTGAAGGTCAGATGACAATGCAAGAAGTACAGGGAACAATTTCTTTGCTCCACACTGCCTGCCACACCTGTAGAAGAGACCGCCACATTTCAGTTCCAAATTTCAATCACCTGAATTTTGGTGAAACAGAGCTCTACCATTACCTTGTGAGGTAATCACAAAATAAGATGTAAAATAAGATGTCAACTACTACCTATGTGAATGCTGTCTGAAGTTTTTATTTAGAAATTGACGGACAAGGTTATATATTGAACAATTAAGAGTGTGAGACTCACCTTTGCAAGAATGTTTTCAACTGGCGTCTAGACAAAAATAAACAGGGTTGTAACTCAATACATATCCCTCTCAGGAATAATCATACGGTGGATATCGTGCTGATATTTATTGAGCACAATATCCACACTGGAATCATCAGTCAATCAGAGCCTACAGAATAGACTTGCCTGGATAGCAGAATGGAATCTCCCAGGCTGTTATATAAACCACGTACTAATTAGGCCGGTATTAAAAAACTTAAACTGCAGTCGAGTACTGTCTGTTGCTATTTACAAATTCTACAATATGTATCTTTGTTTATATGTTTGAGATGAGACATTGTAATTATTTACACTATTTACATTGTTCAGACTGTTGTTCTCATATTTGGTGCCATATTCACGACCCAAAGATTTGTGAGTTCAATATCTGGTTACAGAAGTGGGGAATAAAAAAGTGGCATGACTCATTGAATGAGAACAATCTATTCCACAGAAGAAAAAGGGTTCAGTTCAAAAGTCCAATCACCTGAAGATGGTCGGAGCATACACTGGCAACAAAGATAATGAAAATAGTCTGAACAATGTAAATAATCTAAAAAGGCTATAAATATTTTTTTAAGGGAATTTAAGATTATTCTTTAAAAAAAAAAATGAGAGAAAAATATACTTACAAGATTTCATCAACACAGATTTGTGGATATTCAACATTATCCTTTCCTGTGAACAGATGAACAGGAAATGTGTCATTTGTACACGCGCTTTTCATTCCACAGAATTCAATTCTTTCCCCATATTTTATTTTATTGCCAACAAGGATTTCAGTAATCATCATCTGAACAGGAGCCAAGGGACCCACTACAAATAAAAATGAATTGTCAATGCCATAAGTTATATACACATGCTATCATACAGCAATACCACATACCAGACACATACACCATTATACAGCAATTATATAAATGCACATTGTCATCATCATACAACAATGACATATACCAGATACTTAGCTCTCTGGTGCCCCCTCTGCATGAAATTATGCAACCTACTAGACTGGCAGTTAGGTCCCACCTTTTACAGTGAAATCAATAAAATATAACTGCAACTTCTACTCTCAGCTTCTTTTCTTGCACTTCTCGTCTGTGGAACTTCCATATACTTGCTTCCATGACAGTTACAATATCTAAGAGTTTAAATGCAATGTCAATCACCATCTTCTATCTCCTTGACTCCCATCCTTTGCCCGTCACCCCTTGCATCTTGTTCTTCTCCCTTTCCTCTCTACTCTCATGCAGCTCTCTTCACACCAGTGTCCCCATCCTTCTCTTGCCCATTCTCTGACACGCCACTGTGATCTGTTCTTCTTTCTCTTTACTCTCCTCTTGCACCAGCAGGTATTATTGCCTTTCTTGGGGTGAAACAAATACAAAAAATATATGGGGTGTGATGGATAAATTGTTGTCTAATTTACACAAAATTGAACATAATGCAGACATCGCCTTTTGGCTCACAGATATATTTACAAAAATTACACAAAAATATCTTGAAATAAGAAAGAGTGAATTTATTTAATAAAATCACTGCTTCCTTCAACCACAGCCTCTAGACAACTTTGGAATCTCCTGCAATTTTTCTCAACAGTTTTCTTGTTTAAGTTGGCGAATGATGCTATAATCCTTGCCTTCATTTCATCTTTGGTGTTCTAAGTAATTTGACAGTTCTCTCGTGCAAATGTGCCCCACACTTAATAATCAAAATGGTTGCCGATTAGGGAGTTGGGCAGCCAGATATAAGAGGGATGTAGTTGCAGAAATTTTCTGACAGCTATTATTGGGTTTTCCTGCTAGTTTAGCATTATGCAGACTCTTGTTGCCAGACATAGGGTCTTCCAGCAGACACCCTCTTATTGTCCCGTCCTTAATGCTTTTTTTTCCACAGATACCCAAAAATAAAAAAATATTACACTTTAAATTTTTTTTAGTGAGAAGCACTTAAAAAAAAACCAAAGAAACAAAACAAGACATATGGCAATTTTCTAAGTGTAGCTTAATATCATGGACCGAGCATGTGGGCAATGATGAGGTCTTGGAAATGATGGAAACAAAAAGTAAATGAATATTGAGCATCAGGAAGGGACAGCAAAAGTTCCTGGGACACGCAATGAGGAAAGAGGGCTTGGAGAACCTGATACTAACAGGCCAGATAGAGGGAAAAAGAGACAGGAGAAAGCAATGGATAACATATTTGAAGGACCTAATCAGGTGGATGATGGAACGAGGACTGCAAGGTGTAACAGAAGGCATGCTCAGAGCCACCAGGGATAGGAAAACGTGGAAAGTCATGATCGCCTATGTCCTGAAAGGACAGGGCACATAGAAGAGAGAGAGCTTAGATGTAGCACATGGCCAAAAGAATGGGGCATCCAGTAAGGATCAAACTCACTACTCAATTGTAATGATTCTAGCGAAACAAGGTTGTTACTCATTACACCACCTCACGGTGCCCCAAAACAAGACATACATATACTTACTTGGCATAGAAAAACAGCCACTCTTTTCTATTACAGGTGCAAAATCTTTTTTATTCTTACGATTCTGAAAAGAAATCAGTTAATATAATTAGAAAAATGTGATATTGTTGCATTTAATTTTGGGCAGAAAATTACCTCCCTTGAATTCATGATTCTCATAGATTTTACATTAAGATATTTTGTAATTATTTAAATTATTGAAGATCTCACTTTTACAGAACTCTTTGTAAGTAAGATGTAAGTAACGTGCATGCATAAGCTTCTAAATATGCTAAGAGAAACTTTTGAAAATAAACACTTGAAATAATTCCTCACACAACTAAACAGCAAATGTATTGTTGGGTATATATTATTATTGTTATTATTATTACTATATACAATTAGGACTTGCTACTTTGATGGTGCCGAATCTTCTAAGTTCAAATGTAAGATGAAAGATCCACTCAAAATGTTTCCTCAAGAACTGTCATTTTGTGGAACAAACCAGGTGTAGCAGATGTTACACCTGGTTTTACACCAGCACATGCACTGAAAACTATTAACAGCACTTACACCTTTTCAACTTCTGAACTTATTCAAAGAAGTTGGATGCATGCATAATTCAAATCTCATATGGCTAGGATTCTTTTATACAGTGCTGGGTTTGAGAATTAATATTATATTTACCCCACCATCGATTCAAGTAGAGCATAAGTCATCGACGTAGGGGATATCACTACTTCTGTAACTTGTTTTTTTACAAGTAGGGGTGTTGATCTTAAAATGTAACATATATAAACCAAAAAATAACAACAAAAACAGATTATTATTCTTTCCTTTTTCTTTTAATAACACTGGGAGATTTTGACAAGGCTTACAAATTCAATAGCATGTCCAGGCTTGAGTCCACGTTGTCCGATTAAGACAAAAGCATCTCTGAATCCAACTTTGTCAATCAAATTGCTGCCAAATGATTTTAACCATTTCCTGCCATCAGCTTTCAAACTGTAAAGAAAGTCAACAAATATGAGCAAGCTATTTTTCATAGATTTAAAAAGAAAAAAAGCATGGTAGGGAAACCTGAAAGTTTTCAATCCAAGAGCAACTAATGAGTTTTCCAAAGAATGAACGATTAATGCATAACATTAATTTACTTGAACAATTAAGAGGGTGAGACTCACTTTTGCAAGGATATTTCCGACTAGCATCCAGTTGGCAGACAAAAATAAACAGGGTTGTAACTCAATACATGTCCCTTTCTTGACCAAAGTCATGGGGATGGATACTGTGCTGATATTTATTGAGCACAATATCCACACTGCAATCATCAGCCAATCAGAGCCAAAAGAATAGACTTTCCTGGATAGCAGAATAGAATCTCCCAGGCTGTTATATAAACCACCTACCAATTAGGCTGAGTACTGTCTGTTGCTATTATATTAACTCTACATACTTACTATTAATTTGAACATGCAGAATCAAATAAATAAAAAAAAACAACATATTCACAGTGCCTATTAGACAACTACAATAAGAATAATATCAGAAACCAATACTTTTTTGCTGAGCACATATTCAGTCAATAGGTTCTGAAATAAATTTTAAAATAAGATGACAAACAATGAGAAGCTAAAGTGTAATGTTTTACCTTAATTCCTATTGGTTAACCACTGTTGTGATAGATAAAGTGATTATCTCCCTTTAGTGAAGATAAGTTACATGGGTCACATAATGACTGCTTAGTGACTTCACTTCATAAGATAACTAGTCAGTCATTCAGTCTGTTTAGAGCAACCAAACGGAGCAGTTGCTTTTTTTAGCCTGGGTCAATGGGCCTGGTCTGAGACTAAATCTGCCTCCTCCAGCAAATGCTACAGTTAACAAGTACATGGTGACATTTCCCTTCGGGAAGATATCTTTCTAAAATATATAAAGAAACTCTGGCTCAAAGTCATCAATTTAGGAAACCCAAGACTTGCTGTTTCCACTTTGTGGAATATATCCTCCCCAGGGACATAGGATATTGGAACTTGGAGTTTTAAACACAGTTTTTTTAGAAGCAAAGACACATTTTCATATTATATGTAAGACCTTTCCTTTTTGTTTTCCCTATACACTATTCACTGTGTAGTTATACGTAATATATTATTCTTGGTATCGGATACATATATATATATATATAGAGTTTTAAAACAATTGACCTCATAGTCTATAATAACCCAACAAGCAATAAACTAAATTCTTTACAAAAAACCAATGTAGTGTACCAATTTACATGCCTATTCAGAGATTGCATCTCTGATACTAATCAAAAACCTAGTACATATATTGGTTTTACTACAACCACGCTCTCCTGTAGACTTACATGTCATCTTTCTGATCAGAGTACTATTAAACAACATTTCTCTGAAAAACATAAACATGTAGGTAATATCAGACAGATTTTGGTCAACAATATGGTGATCCTTACTCATACACACAGTAAGAGGAACCTGCAGATATTGGAGGCCATGTACATCAAATCAAAACAACCAACACTCAATAAAACTTTAAAACAGGAAATAACATATTACATTGCATTTGACTACATGGTTTTATCGCACCCGATAATGTCTAAAACGCGTCACTCCGGAAAAGAAAGCGAGGCCATCAATTTCCGGTGACTCAGCATTTCCAGGGACCAAAACGCTGAAAAATAACAACAAAGCAAAGTATAAACACACACAAACGCTCGCACACAAAAACAATACTCTGAAACTAATCTATATACACATGGGGTGCAAACAAAACCCATGTGTACATTCGAAAGTGGAGAGAGAAATTGTTACTAACCAAACAAGAGATTACTAGCTCGGCAATGTTGCAGACCATAGCCGACAGAACATGGCCGATGTTTCTCAACCAAAAAGAGGAGAGGGACCCGGGGTCGAGCGACGTGCTCCCCCTACCACCAGCGCCTGGCCGACTTTGCCACTCGCCATAGCAGCAGCCGCAACCAAATTCCAGCAGCCCAGCAGCAGCCGCCAGAAGCCAGCAGGAGCAGTCACGCAGTAGCAGCAGCCGTCCCTAGCCCAACCTGCCAACTCCAGCAGCAGCAGCAGCCACATTCTAACAGTCCTTTTTAGGACTCTCTGTTTACATAGATCTAGTCCTTTTAAGGGCTTCCCGTTTCTGTTATGCACAAGTCCTTTTAAGGGCTCTTCAATTACATATGCGATAGCCCTTTTCAGGGCTAACCTGCCACCAAGCAGGCAGAAGCAGCTGACGTACCAGGCAGAAGCAGCAGACGCACCAAGCAGGCAGAAGCAGCTGACGTACCAGGCAGAAGCAGCAGACGCACCAAGCAGCTGATGCACCAAGCAGACGCATCAGGCAGAAGCAGCGGCAGCCACACTCTACAATAGTCCTTTTTAGGACTCTCTGTTACATTGATATAGCCCTTTTAAGGGCTTTCCGTACTGATATGCACAAGTCCTTTTAAGGGCTCTTCATCTACATATGCAATAGCCCTTTTCAGGGCTAACCTACCTGAGCAGCAGAAGCAGTAGACACAGCGGGCGCACCAGGCAGATCCCGGCTACACTCACGACCGTACGTCTAAAGACAGCCGGAGCGGAATTCGCAACGACCAACTTCGCACCAGTACTACCCAGCCAGCTACCGGCTTACCGTCTTGGAACCTAGCGATCCCATCAATCAGCACCAGCGACCGCAACGAAGTTTCTGTAAAACATTATTTTGCCGGCTTAGGCAAATAAAAACTTGGTTGAAACATATAAACCCTCGATTTCGTTGTCCTTGATTTGATCGTATTGCTTTAACTCACAGCGGGGTTAACGGCACCTTTTCTGTCGATAGCCCCGCAACAAGTGGTGACCGCCGACGTTTGATATTTACGATCGATCAAGATGGCAACAGACGAGTGGAACCAGCACGCTCCCATAAACGTAGTGATGCCGCCCTCAAGCCTACCCCCATACAACCACCAAAACACAAGAAATTGGTTTCTTCAACTCGAAGCAATCTTCTCGATACGGAGGATATCGTCGCAACAGACAAAATTTGCCTACGTAGTGCAAGTCCTGCCACCTTCAGTGGTCGACGAAGTGGTAGACATCTTGGAAAATGTACCCGAGCAGGAGCCATATACCTGTTTAAAGAACGCAGTTCTAAAACGTACCGGCCGTACGGACGAGGAGCTACTCCGCGAACTTTTCACCAACGTTACCAAGGGTGACAGAACACCCTCACAACTCCTACGCTTTATGAGGAGCCGACTGGGAAAACATTCGATGGACGAATCTATTCTGCGTGAACTGTGGATGGACAAGCTGCCCACCACTATAACACAGATATTAGCACCGATCGCGGAAAACACGCCACTGGACCAGGTAGCAGACTCCGCCGACCGTATCGCAGCAAAACTGGACCAAGGAGTGTGTGCCATGCGGTACCCAGACGACACACCGACAAAAGATGAGGATCTACGAAAAACGGTAACTGAAATGCAACAGCAGCTACAGGACATCCGTCTACTCCTCAACCGCAAACCAAGAGACCCGAAGCCGATAGCCAACAATTGGCGACGGAGAACACGGAGTACCAGCAGGGATCGACGAACCGACTCCGAATTATGCTGGTACCACCAAAGATTTGGTAATAGGGCAAAACATTGCTCGGCACCCTGCAAACACAGTTCCAGGCCAAATTCGGGAAACGAGAATACCGGCAGGTAGGAGCGGCAGAACCCGCCGGTGAAAACACACAGAGCCGCCTTTTTTACGTTTGGGACCAAAAAAACCGCATTAAATTTTTAGTGGACACAGGCGCAGTCATCAGCGTGATACCCCACAGAGGAAAACATGACCAAAAGGCGGCCCTCTATAAGCTCCAGGCAGCAAACGGTTCAGCGATTGAGACGTATGGCACCAAGACACTGACGCTCAATATTGGCATGCGGCGCGATTTTACCTGGACTTTCACCCAAGCAGACGTAAAAACGCCAATACTTGGAGCAGACTACCTGGCTCACTATGACCTAGCTGTACACATGAATACGAGAACCTTAGCAGATAACACCACAAACATTTCTGTCAAAGGCACCCCCTCTCGACAAAACACCACAGGAATCAGCGTAACAGCCTACCACGGACGAGAATACAGCGAAATCCTGAACAGATATCCAGACATCATTCAGCCACTCGCGGGCACCGGTCCGGAGAAGCACCAAACACAGCATCATATCAAGACCAGCGGACAGCCAACATTTTCCCATCCACGACGCCTCCCTCCTCATAAACTGGAATACGCAAAAAAGGAATTCAACGAGATGTTAAAGGACGGATTCATCCGACCCTCCGACAGCCCATACGCCTCTCCCCTACATCTCGTACCCAAACCAGGAAGCACGGACTTTAGGGTATGCGTCGATTACAGAAGATTAAACGCCACGACCATACCTGATCGCTACCCAGTCCCCCATATACACGATTTCGCCTCAGGATTACAAGGCACACGCGTCTTCTCTAAAATAGACCTAACGAAAGCCTACCACCAAATCCCCATAGCTCCGGAGGACATCCCAAAGACTGCAGTAACCACTCCCTTCGGCCTCTTTGAATACGTCAAGATGCCTTTCGGCCTGAGGAATGCAGCACAAACGTTCCAACGTTTTATTGACGAGGTACTGCGCGGCCTCACGTATGCATATGCTTACATTGACGACATCCTCATAGCCAGTACGGATGCGAAGGTGCACAAACAACATCTAAACGAAGTTTTCCACAGGATAGAACATTACGGACTTCGGCTAAACATTGACAAATGCATTTTCGGAGCATCTGAGGTAAACTTCTTAGGTCATCACATCGACGCATACGGAATCACGCCGTTACCTGAGAAGATCGACGCAATCAAAAATTTTCCCACGCCTACATCCACGAAACAAATCAGGCGATTTGTCGGGATGATAAATTTTTACCGTAGGTTCATCCCCGACTGTTCGACAATTCTTTCCCCTCTGACAAACCTCATAGAACGAAAGAATAAGCAAGTCAGACTAGAAGGAGAATCCTTGCAGGCCTTCGAAACGGCGAAGACAGCACTGAGAAATTTCACTAGACTCTCGTTTATTGAAAATGACCCGGAAACTAGGATCTTTCTCACAACCGACGCTTCCGACGTTGGAATAGGAGCAGTAGTAGAGCAGCAAGTAAACATGGTAAGAAAGCCGATAGCTTTCTTCTCGGCTAAACTTTCCGCAACCCAGAGAAGATATAGTACCTTCTCACGGGAACTCCTGGCCATCTACCTGTCTATCCGTCATTTCCGACATCTCCTGGAGGGCAGACACTTTACGATCTTCACAGATCACAAACCGCTGACCAACGCAATGAATGTCAATGCAGACAAATACACATCCAGGGAAACACGTCACCTGGACTACATTTCTCAGTTTACGACGGACATTCAACACGTAAAAGGGAAATACAATACTGTCGCAGACACATTGTCCAGAACTGATGTCAACTCCATGGATAACACTATCTTGAGCCAGGAGCTGATAGCCGACGAACAAAAGGGTGATACAACAATACCCGACCTCATTAAGGAAACTTCATTGAAACTGCAGGAATTCCCTTGTCCATTTAGCAGTAAAACCCTTTTCTGCGACACCACACTTAATACTCCGAGACCATACATTCCACCACCTCTCAGGAAAACAGTATTTCTCCATTTCCACAATATATCCCATCCGAGCAAGCGAGCAACCGTCAGGCTTATCGCTGATCGATTCGTGTGGCCTAATATGAAGCAAGACATCCGGAATTGGGTCACAACCTGCATACCTTGCCAAAAGTGCAAAACGCACAGGCACACAAAATCCCCAGTTGGAACATTCGCTACACCCGACGCACGTTTCAGTCACATCCACGTGGACCTCGTCGGACCCTCACCAGTGCCAGGGGTACCAATATCTGCTAACAATCATAGACCGTTTCTCGAGGTGGCCGGTAGCGGTACCGATTAAGGACATTTCCGCTACCACAGTCTCCAAAGCTATCCTCGCCAACTGGATCACAAACTTCGGCGTACCCCGAGTTCTCACTACAGATCGGGGACCACAGTTTCAGTCGTCGCTCTTTCGAGAATTCTCCCAACTTCTGGGCGTCAAGCACATCAAAACGACCGCCTACCATCCTTGCGCAAACGGCCTAGTGGAAAGGTTTCACCGATCCTTAAAGGCGTCATTGTCAACCAAATTAGACATACAAAACTGGGTCGACAACCTCCCCATGACCATGCTCTCTTTGAGGAATACCCTCAAAACCGACTTAGGGTGTTCAACAGCAGAGCTCGTGTTCGGCATGCCTCTCTCCTTACCAGGACAATATTTCCACACTCCGCAGACCTTGTGCACAACCTCACCCAGCTCCTTTGCGCAGGAGCTATGCCACAGAATGGCCAAGCTTACATACACTCCCCCACGACAACAAACCACAAGTTCGTACATACCACCGGAACTGGATAGCTGCGATTTCGTCTTCGTCAGAAACGACTCCGTAAAAAAACCTCTCACGCCCAGTTACCAAGGTCCCTTCAAAGTGTTGAAACGTTCGGAGAAAGTTGTCACAATCATGCGCGGCAAGGAAAAACACACAGTCTCCATCGACCGACTCAAACCAGCTCGGCTAGAGGAAACGCCTGTCGACGCAAACTTGCCAATAACGACGGAAGATGTAACCACACCAGAGATACGAACAAAATCAGGTAGGAGAGTCCACTTTCCAGCAAAATTAAAATCGTATGTTTTTTTTTTCTCGTGAATTGATCATGATCAATCCTCTAGGAAGGGGGCCTTATCGCACCCGGCCGGAAGCTACGACCGGCCGCTCAAATGTCTAAAACGCGTCACTCCGGAAAAGAAAGCGAGGCCATCAATTTCCGGTGACTCAGCATTTCCAGGGACCAAAACGCTGAAAAATAACAACAAAGCAAAGTATAAACACACACAAACGCTCGCACACAAAAACAATACTCTGAAACTAATCTATATACACATGGGGTGCAAACAAAACCCATGTGTACATTCGAAAGTGGAGAGAGAAATTGTTACTAACCAAACAAGAGATTACTAGCTCGGCAATGTTGCAGACCATAGCCGACAGAACATGGCCGATGTTTCTCAACCAAAAAGAGGAGAGGGACCCGGGGTCGAGCGACGTGCTCCCCCTACCACCAGCGCCTGGCCGACTTTGCCACTCGCCATAGCAGCAGCCGCAACCAAATTCCAGCAGCCCAGCAGCAGCCGCCAGAAGCCAGCAGGAGCAGTCACGCAGTAGCAGCAGCCGTCCCTAGCCCAACCTGCCAACTCCAGCAGCAGCAGCAGCCACATTCTAACAGTCCTTTTTAGGACTCTCTGTTTACATAGATCTAGTCCTTTTAAGGGCTTCCCGTTTCTGTTATGCACAAGTCCTTTTAAGGGCTCTTCAATTACATATGCGATAGCCCTTTTCAGGGCTAACCTGCCACCAAGCAGGCAGAAGCAGCTGACGTACCAGGCAGAAGCAGCAGACGCACCAAGCAGGCAGAAGCAGCTGAAGCACCAGGCAAGAACAGCAGACGCACCAAGCAGGCAGAAGCAGCTGACGTACCAGGCAGAAGCAGCAGACGCACCAAGCAGCTGACGCACCAAGCAGACGCATCAGGCAGAAGCAGCGGCAGCCACACTCTACAATAGTCCTTTTTAGGACTCTCTGTTACATTGATATAGCCCTTTTAAGGGCTTTCCGTACTGATATGCACAAGTCCTTTTAAGGGCTCTTCATCTACATATGCAATAGCCCTTTTCAGGGCTAACCTACCTGAGCAGCAGAAGCAGTAGACACAGCGGGCGCACCAGGCAGATCCCGGCTACACTCACGACCGTACGTCTAAAGACAGCCGGAGCGGAATTCGCAACGACCAACTTCGCACCAGTACTACCCAGCCAGCTACCGGCTTACCGTCTTGGAACCTAGCGATCCCATCAATCAGCACCAGCGACCGCAACGAAGTTTCTGTAAAACATTATTTTGCCGGCTTAGGCAAATAAAAACTTGGTTGAAACATATAAACCCTCGATTTCGTTGTCCTTGATTTGATCGTATTGCTTTAACTCACAGCGGGGTTAACGGCACCTTTTCTGTCGATAGCCCCGCAACAGTTTTGTTGTCATTTCGCGCTATCCCGCGGTGTGACGTCATAAAACCGCATCGCAAACTTAAGAACTGTGTTTATTATTTTTGGTAACTATTGCCGTTGCCAAAGCGGAGTTTTATGTCAACACAAAATAAAATCGTCAGTGATGGTGGATTTTATAATATTTCCATTTAAACAAACTCTCTGAAGATGGCTCATGTGAGCCGAAAGCTTAGAAGCAAACCAATAAATAATTATCCAAATGTTGGAAAATTTTTGTCTTTATTTTCAACTGAAATTAAAGCAAAAATACAACATTTAGAACGGCTCATGATTAAACATAATAGACATTCATTGTCTCTTATATTTAATAGCATATATATAGAGTTTTGTGTATGTTTTAGTGGTATAAAAGTCTCTCTCAGAACAAAGCATGTTTGTCATTTCTTTTCCTTTCAGCCATTCTGTTCCCTTCCTAAACTACAGCTTTATTATATTCTGAATATAATATTGCACATAATAGGAAACATAAAACGGGAGAATAAATGTTTTTGAATAGCTCCCTCTCCCATTATACCACAATAGAGAAATTCAAAGGGTGTGAAGAGGGAGTCAAAGACCAACTTACCTTGATGACATTTCATCAAAGCTTGCCATTAAAAAAATGGCTTCATCAGGAACATCTCTCTTGAGATAACGTATCAAGGCAAAATCTGAAAAAAAAAAAAAATTTATAAAAAATACAAAAAAAAGCACCCATGAATTAAATAACACAGAAGTAATTGAATTTTTATCTTCTGGTGAAATTTCTAAGTGCTGGACTGATTTTTTTTCTTTGTAGATTATTAAAAACCAAAATATATTTATGATTGCAAGAATAATTCATTACTTTATTTTTTTTGTGCCCTTCCCAATCAGAATACACTGACAATAGGCTTGCTTCTGTCACCCAGTACCTTAAAAAATTCAAACTTAGACAAAGCATTGAACAAAATATATCTACCTTGTAAAACAAATATTTCACAATTGGCCTAACTCCGTTTTAGCTACTCAAGAATGAAAATATTAGGTACTGGAAATAAAGTCATTCTTAGAGACTTCTAAGAAAATGTAACTAAAATTGTACAAAAACTTAAATTTAGAATTTACAAAAAAAAGAAAAAGCAAACAAAATATCTTCCAAATACATACAGGTATGTGGGTACATTAATGTGTGTCATTAAATGATAATAAAAAAAAAACCTTTATTTCAGTGTGCTTAATTTTGTCATGAATATTAATTAGTTTATTTAATGATGCATTTATCTTTTTAGGTTATTTAATATCTAAACTTATTTATAAATGGAACTTTGTCTGTGTGTGTGTGTGTGTGTGTGTGTGTGTGTTTCCGTTACCTATAGACTCCGAAATGGCTGAACCGATTTTCTTGAAAATTTACACAGTTGTACTATAAGCATCTGCGAGTGTTCTTAGCTAGGTTTTGTGTTGAGGTATCCCCGGTAAGGATAGAAAATTGATAATCAAAAAAATCGGGTTATAGAAGGAGTGGTCCGATTTTAATCAAATTTGATACACTCATAGATAAAGACATAAGAAACGATATTCAGAAGTTTCAATGTTGCAGTTCTTACAATAGTGCAGAAAATCGGTTATATATATATATATATATATAAGGCAAGATGTTTGTGTGTGTGTCTGTTTATCTGTCTGTATGTCCTTTATACAAATCCACAATTTTTATCCGATTCTCACCAAACTTCACACAAATATTCGTTAGGCTGAGTCTGAGCTCCAGAACCATAGATTAGTTTTAAAGCTTTCATTACACCCAAGCAACGCCGGGTTATACTGCTAGTTAGATATAAGTGTTCGGGTTAATGCCAGAGTTTAGACACAAACACTGATTAGGTTTATGCTTAAGACCATATGCAAACACTTGGTCTGGTTCATATCTCATTCTGCTGGGATCCACTCTGAGAGTCTTACCCCTTGTGGCTAGTGTAATTGATAATGGTATGGCAGGTGAAATCAGCAAGCCAAGTTCAAGTTCCTGGCTAGTCTGTTCATTTCACTTTTACACAACTGCTTTTATAAAGTATGGGTTAAATAAAAAGGTACACTTGACTTTCTAGTCCAGCGGTCGGCAACCCCGGGCCACAACCAGCCCTCGAGTGAATCTTCTCTGCCCGCTACCTTATACTGGACATGATATAAATATAGGTAAACCAAATGAAAGTGACAGTTGATAGTCTGAATATATTGCGTTGAAACTTAAAAAATTATTTCTTTTTACCTAGAGAATGTTTTTTACTTTTATTTTATTATTTGTAAAGATCACCAAAATTAGCATATAGCCTCACTTTTACTTTTTATGTGAAATTGCTTTCGTGAGCAGGCACTTTTAAATGAACATAAAATAGTGCTCTCAACTGATTTTAATGGATTTCTTTTTCAGTACTGATTTATGAAACGTTTATTTTTAAGATGTAATATTTTTTAACAAAATTCCCGTCAGATATTAAATTATATTGAATCCTTGCTTTCTTCAATCATATAGAAAATTTATTCACATATTTAATAACATGGTTCTTCTCCATGACACTGGAGCCATAGATGTTTGACCCTCCTCCATGACTCTACATAGATTTTTGGCCCTCACTCTCCATAAGGTTGCCGACCCCTGCTCTAGTCTTTGGCTGGCAACAAGTCTAAGAAAGAAAAAAAAAACTCTGAATACCAAATCAGGAAACTGCATTCTCTTTTTGCAGAAAATAGTAATTCAGAGAAAGAGGAAGAAACTAGGGAGTACCATAACCCCTTATGTCCTTAAGAGATGTTATGTTTTGCATTTTTTGGTGCACAGGAGTAGTTGTAGCAGAGCTCTCTGTGTCCTTCATGACAACAGGGATTTTTCTGCCCCTACTTCTCCATTTATTCTCTATTTATACTTGTCTACTAATTTACATATGCTACTACAAGAGACAGGACATTTTTTTCACCCCTCTGCAGAGCAAGTGTCATAAAATTATTTATAGAAAAGGCAGAGGGGAAACTGACTGAAGAAAATTATGTTCATTGCATTTATTACATGAATTTCTATGACAATATCAAGCAGATAAACTCTTTCAAAATTTTTATCAAAAAATGGTACCTAAAACAACTTACCTTCAACGTAAGTATCAAAATATGTTACGCTGGAGACTTTTTTGGTTTTCACTGAAACGGGAAAGGAAAAATGAAAACAATGTACACACATCCGAGAATCAATTCTTTAGATTTTAAATGAAAAAAATGACTGCTAATATTTGAAAGCAAAACATCATGAATTCTTATTTGTATTTAAAAAAAAAAAGTGCATAGATAAAACAAAATTGATTATTTTTGTCTGAATTTTTAAAAATAGTTTCATGGTTATTTGAATGAGTGTTTACCTATTTTCAAAGAAATTTCTTTGACCGGACTTTAACTAAGTTAAAACTTAGTTAACTCACCACCGTTACCTTATTTTTTCTTTCTTCTTCTTCAATTGGAGTAGATAGTCTAAATTATCACCTGGTTCACACTCCACCCAAGTCTATTGAACAGGTGTAAAGGCTCATCCCTTGTTCCCTGTTTAGGATGTGGTTTCCGGCTTTCTCTCCTCTAATCTTTACACTCTTACGTAGCCCCTGGCACATCAGTGGCGTTACCGCCTTGCTTGGGGTGATATGATTAAAAAAAAAATAAAAAAAAATAAGGAGTTTTATATGTTCTGAATCATCAGTAATTTTTTTTTTTTTTTTAATCATTTCACCCCAAGCAAGGCATTCCACTATTGCACTTGGGGCTACATAGGGGAAGATAAATAGAAAGAGTGGTTAGATATAGGAAATGTTAGAAGGTGGGTGATAGATAGTTGGGTGGGTGGGAAGAGTGTTTGAAAGAATGGAAGTGAGTTAGTTTGTTAGGAGATGTCTATTCACCTTACATTTACACTCCTGGAGATTGTAGCCGTCGGGGAAGCAGTTATGTGGAAGAGAAATCCACAGTCAGGAAGTGCGAGAAAAGAAACTGTTGGAGTAGAAGTTGCGGTTGCATTTTATCGGTTTCACTGTAAAAGGGTGGGATCTAGTTGCTAATCTAATATCTCGTGCAAATTCGAACCTAGGGACCACCAGTGATCTAAGTTTATCGGAGCAGAAGCCATGAAAGTATTTATAGAAGAGACACAGGGAAGCCACGTTGTGCCAGTGAGAGAGAGACTGCAGGCAGTCTGCCAAGTCGGTATTGATCACATTAGAGACCCTCTGCTTTACCTTGTTGAGAAGCCCAAGTAGAATAGCAGGGACACCCGACTAGATATGGCAACAGTATTCAATGCACGGGCAGATGGTAGATTTATAAATGTGCAAGATAGATTCAGACGGAAAAAACCTCAGGGCCCTGCACAAAGAACCGACTTTCATATTATTATGAGAACTTTTGTCCTCATTTTTGTTATTTTTATTGAATTCGATAATTGTTGTCCAAATTTCTGGAATGAAGAATCATAATTATTACACTATTTATATGAGAACTATTATCTTCATCTTTGTTGTAGTTATCCCAATCTTTCAGTCACTGTGTGTGACATCCAGCCTTCTTCAGCCGTCTATCAATCTAGGTAAACTACATCTTTAAAGCTTTGGTTTGTGAATTTGGTTATAGTAATAATAATATCCGTCCTTATATTTAGAAGCAAATGTTGGACAATATGAGAGGAAGTTTTGCAGGTTAGTATTTATGAAGGAGGAAGAGTTTATTCTAATGGAGATAGGTCACCCTAACAATAGGACAGAAAATTGTTTTAATTGATTCATTCATTTTCTACAGCTTATCAACCCTTTGCAGGTTATTTAAAGCCAGGAGATATTTTTAGATTGAATAATTGTTTTTGTAGGGGGTGGATAAAAAAATGATCAAATAACACGTCTTATTAATTATTGTATAGCTAACTGGGGAACAGGAGGTGGATTCATATATTTCCCAAGGGCATTTGCATGTAATGTCAATACCCATCTCTCAGCCACTTGACTCTAGTTCTTTCTACATCACCCTGCATATCTTTTCCTTTCTCTCTACCCTTGCAACTGTCATCACACCTGTATTCCCATCCTTCTCTTGCACCTTTCTCTGACATTCAATGTAACTGGTGAGTTTTTCTCTTTACCTTCCTCTTATTTAATCTTTTACTCTTACGTAGCCCCCTGTGCATCAGTGGCATTACTGCCTTGCTTGGGAGTTTAATGATTTCTACTAGATATATGTTTCACCTCTGCGCCTGACAAGTCTTGCAGCTTTGCCCTCTCGGCAACTCCGACCACGCTGTAGTCTCTCTCAGTATTTCTTTCCAATCTCACTCCCCCCAGGAGCCCCCTACCTATAGGACCTCCTACCTCTACCAAAAAGCTGACTGGGATGCCTTTCACGATTTCCTCTGCGACGTCCCCTGGGGAAAAGTGTTCGACCTATCAGTTGATGACTGTGCCTCTGAGGTCTCGTCATGGGTGAAAGCTGGCATTGATGCCTTCATAACCACCAGGAAGTATTGCTTAAAACCTCATTCCTCTCAGTGGTTCTCTCCGGCCTGCTCAGCTGCCATTGCCCACAGGAACCATTAATTCTGTCTATTCCAGAGACAGTCATCTGATCACAATAGGTGCCTGTTCATATCTGCTCGCAATGAGTGCAAGAGAACCCTAAATGACGCCAAACGGTTGTTTGCTGAGAGAATGCGACAGCGCAGAGCTGACTGCAAGTTTGTCTCCAAGGACTATTGGAGGATTTGCAAACGAGTGCTCAACAATAGGAAATCCTCAATACCTCCTTTAATCCATGAGTTTGAGATTCTCATGTCATCTGCGGACAAAGCTGAGTGCTTTGCCCACAGATTCTAATCCAACTCCACATTTGACTCGTCCGGAGTACACCCACCCGACTTCCCTATTAGAACTGAGGCCAAACTGCACGACGTATATATTACCCTGACAGTAGTATCCCGAGTAATTTCAAAACTCGACCCCCATAAGGCGTGTGGAGACGATGGAATCCCTGTGATAGTCCTTAAGAGGTGTGCTCCTGAACTTTCCCCTGTCCTCTCTAAACTATTTAACTACTGCCTTTCTGCTTCCTGCTTTCCTGCATGCTGGAAGTTCTTTTCAGTCGTTCCTGTATTTAAGAATTGTGGTGAACCCTCGGACCCATCCAACTATCGCCCTATCAGTCTTCTACCGATATTCGGGAAAGTATTCGAGGCCATAATCAATGCTGAAATAGTTCATCATCTCACTGCCCACAAACTCTTCTCTGATAGGCAATATGAATTCCGATTTGCCAGGTCCACGGCCGACCTGCTAACAACCGTAACGGAGTACATGCTACAGGCTCGCGTGGTCGCTCTGGACATCTCCAAGGCTTTTGACAGGGTTTGGCACTCTGGCCTCCAATGCAAACTATGGGGTTACGGTATTACCGGTCGCCTGCTTGACCTAATCCAGTCTTTCTTAAATAACTGCAAAATGAAGGTCGTTTTGAATGGGCGTACCTCTTCGTCCTACAGCACGAATGCTGGTGTCCCACAGGGCTCTATCCTGGGCCCGACACTCTTCCTTATTTTCATCAACGACCTCCCTGATGAGATCAAGTCCGAAGTAGGAACCTACGCAGATGACACTACAATATACTCCCGCACCAGTAAGAAACCTGTCGTGGTGAACAGGCATAATCTCGCTGCTGACCTTGAACGAGATCTTGTCAACTTCAATTCATCCAAGACCAAGCTGTTGTCTGTCAACCATTACAGGCAACATCTCCTGCCTCCCATAAGCATGGACCAAGCAATTCTCCCGGAGAGCAATACACTACGCCTCCTCAGACTTACCATGTCCTCAGACCTCAAATGGAACCACTATATTGAATCGATAGCAAAATCTACTGCTAAGAAGGTTGGGTCACAATGTTGATCCAGGATGTTTTTTCTGCCTGAATCCATCCTGTATATATACAAGTCAACCATCCATCCATGCATGGAGTACTGCTGCCATTCTCCTCAGTGTTATTCACAAGATCCAAAGGAGAGTCTGTAACGTGATAGGTACTGATCTGGTGGCTCGACTGCAGCCACTTCCCCATCGTCGAAATGTGGCCTCCCTTTGTCTGTTCTATAAATACTTTCATGGCTTCTGCTCCAACGAACTTAAGTCACTGGTGCCTCCTCAACAGGTGTTTACTTGTGCAACCAGACTGGCAACTAGGTCCCACCCATTCACAGTCAGGTTAGCCAAATGCAGACGACAATTCTACTCCTGCAGCTTCTTCTCTCGCACTTCCCGCCTGTGGAACTCGCTCCCGTATTCTTGCTTTCCTGACAGCTACAACCTCCAGAAATTTAAATGCAAAGTCAATAGTCATCTACTAACCATTGGACTCTAGCTCTCTCCCCACCCCCGTATAAGCTTCCCTTTCTCTCCACCTATGCATCTGTCATTGCACCTGCTTTCTCAGCTTTCTATTGCTCCTTTCTAACCAGTTTGTACTCCTCACTCTTTTCTAATTAATCTTTTTACAGTTATGTAGCCCCCTGCACATCAGTGGCATTTTTGCCTTGCTCGGGGTGAAATGATTAAAAAAAAACTCAATGAGAACTGGAACTCAGCTCTCTAGCTAACATTTCTTTGCTATTACACCACCCACACATCCACCATAGATCCAGGTCAATAGCACCTGATATTCCCAAGCAGTCATCTATCTAGGTACTGACCAGGCTTGATGTTTTTTAACTTGAGTGGTCATACAGGAATTGGAGTTTCAATGTGATATTCTCTTAAACAATTATGGAGAGCCATGATCACCAAGATCCTGAATGAACATAGCATATAGAAAAATATTATCCCTCATGTTGCCCGTTCTGCAATCAAATTGCAGAAGCTTCTTAAGTATGGTTTCCTTTTACCTGTTTTGATTTCAATGTCTTGTGAGTGTCATTTTTTCAAGCCTTCTTTTGTCATTGTCTTTCTGATTCTTTGTAGAAGCATCTTTCCTGGTTTTAGTTTCTTTAAATATTCTTCATTATTCACATGCAGTATTTTTAATCTGCTTTCTCATATGACTACATAACAATTTTCAACACATTGACAAATTATATCCACTGTTACTTTTCTGAGATATTGGATTTAAAAAATAGTAACCAATTAGAAACTTATAAGTTTCTAATTAGTTAATAATTTTTAAATCCAATATCCAATATTAACATTGCATCTCTTTTTTATAGAAACCAATATAGCATTTTTTAAAGAATTATATTCTAATTAATATAACCTAAAAAGATATATTTGTCTCAACGTAAAAAAATGATAAGTTATTCACAGATAAGATTGATGGTAATTTGTTCAGATACAGGAATAAAATAGATATTTTAAAATTACACATAAGTATTAAGAATCATCGTCATCAACATTTAATGTCCATTTTCATGCTAGCATATGTTGGATGGGATTTTCTTGATGGCTCTTTTCTAGGCCACCTAATTTTGTGTAAGGCCAGGCTGTAATCTCAACTTCCTTAAATCATCTTTGATAAGCTGGGTCCATGTCTTACATAACTTGCCTATGCCTCTTTGGTCATTGACCTCAATAAACTTACTATTGCTAACCGGGTTTTCTATGTTCATTCTCTCAACATGCCCAAATCCATCTAAATCTTGTTTGATGCATAATATCTGTTATATTGGCAATCAGTCAGTTAAGTGCCATTAGTGATACATGCTTGGATGATCATGTCTCTTTTGAGACATGATTGACTGAGCAGAAGATTTTACCTACAGTAGATAACCATTACTTTCTGCAGTAGACTGGTTGCCAACCAAGGCTATAGAACCCAATCTGTCCTGTTATTTAACCTATAACTGGAGGGAAGAAATGGATTAATACCTTTCTCAAGGGTATTTGCGGGTAAGTGAATGCAAGGAATTCAACTGGAATTTGAACTCGGCGCTCTGATTTCTAATTTCGAGTCAATATCCACTGCACCACAACACACATTCAGCCTGTTTCTGAACTCAATTGTTGAGTTTTTATCCCTGAGGCTGACATTGCACATTTACTGTACCATATGCATGTCAGTTTGAGCAATTCTGCTAATATCAACTTCATTAAGCAGCCAGGTTTCACTACTGTTGTGTGTTGGAAGTTGTAACAAAAGAAAAGAAAACGATTTACCAAAACACAGAGCTAAATCACAAAGAAATATTTAATTTTCTATAAAAACACAAAATAAAATATGTACAAAGATATAACTGTGGCATAAAGAACAGTAAACATAGAAGTCTGGGTCGACTGGCTGGCGATGTGTTTCTAGGGAAAAGGGAAGGTGAGGGTCAAGTATTTTTAACATGTTAAGGAAGTAATGAAAGTGCTATTACTGGAAATCCACAAATATATGTATGACCGTGGAGGGGACCTTTTATAGTATTCAGATTTTTGCACTGACTTGCAAAGTTTTCAAGTCTTGCAAGTTGCTCCCATTGGTCAAAAATCAATTTAACACCTATTTGTGAAATCTGGTTTTGACTTTTTCTTGAAGCACATGTCAATTTTTTTTTATTTGGGAAAAGCCAGGATTTCACACGTTGTTATTAATTTTGTAAAAGTGAAAAAGATTGATTTTAATTGTTAATTTCTTATCTACTACAATACTAAAATGATCATAAATGAATTGTTTTATGAAATATTGAGAAAAAAAACTGTTGTGTAAATGCCATTTTTGAAAATATGTTATATCCATTCAGGATGTTGGTGATCATGTCTCTCTAGCGCCTAATAAATTTTGTCTTGTTATTTCTACTAAATCTTCTTGCACCATCCATTTACTCAAGCTTGCAAAGTAGGTCATGGTTTATTTTCCTCTGTTCCTCTTGCCTTCACTCTGTCCTGTGAGCATCAAGTTTTCCAAGTCCTCTTTCTTCATTATGAGCCCAAGGATTTTCAACCATCTCTTTCTGATATTTTGAAGAGGCAAAGAGGCTCATCCCTTGTTTCCTGTTTAGGATGTGGTTCCCGGCTTTCTTTTTTCCAATCATTCTATTCTTAAGTAGCCCCATGCGCATCAGTGGCGTCACTGCCTTGCTTGGGGTGATATGATTAAAAAAAAAAGAAAAGAAAAGAAAGTAGTACAGTATAACCCGGATATAAGAGACCCGGATATAAGAGAGATTGTTCTGGTCCCAAATTAGAGCCTGTGGTAATGTACAGTATTGTATATAAAATAGATCAAACCCGGATATAAGAGAACCCTTATATTTGTGTGTGGGGGGACACTCTCTTATATCATGGTTACACTGTAAAAAAAAAAAAAAAAAAAAGAGTGAATGATGATGATGATGGGGACCAAAAAATGCAGTGTGATCTTGCTTGCCAGCAGGACAGTTGTTTTTCTTTCCTTCGTTCTTTGGTGCCTCAAGGAAATGGATTTCAAATTTCCCTTTCTTCGTCCACACAGAGCAGTTGTGACACAAACACCAATTAAACCCTCTTACTTCCTCCTTGTCAGTCCAACTGTCAATCCATAACTTTGACACAAGCAATTCACTGAAACAAATCTTCACTGCCCAGCCGTGCTGATACCTGCTTTTTATGCCATTCAGAGATGAACAAAATCTGCATGTGTGCAAAATATCATCTCATTTTAGACGAGACAGGCACGCATAAATTGTGTCTTCAATAGCGGCCATCTTTCTTTGTTATTATCTTGCAGACATGGCACGTTTGCGCTTGTTTTGAATTCTGAGGTAAGTCATGAGTTTCCTTACATATAAGTGCCCTTTCTGTTTTGATTTTCTCTAAAACTTTGTTGTTGCTCATAAGTTTGGTACATGGAATTCCTGACATACTATTGGGAATTTCCCAATTTTAATAGGTATCAATATTGTGATGCCGGCGAGAAGAAAGGAATACAAACACAGATGAAAATGTTATAAACTTGTATTTACGGAAAAGAGAGAAAAGAAGAAAGACTAGTCTCTTGCAAACAGTCGGGTTTGCGGAACTTATCTGAAAGATGCATCCTTTTAACAGTTTATATTTCCTGTGTCATTATGGCTGGGTTGAAGAAATAGAGCCATTACTTCTGTGCTTCAGTTTCTGTCAAATCCCCTCACGTATCCTGGGTCTACATCTTGTCTGTAAGGTCCAAACAAGCAAAAGAGGAAGGGAATTTTTAAAACTCGCTCACATTGGGAGTTTGTTGAAAATCTAAAAAGGGAGCCCGTGATTGGTTGTTTTTCATCCAATCACGGGGCATCCAGTTGGTGCCTTGTAATAATTTCAATAATACTTCTGTAGAACCACATTTCTCTTGCTTCAAGTCTCTTATTCATCTGTGAAAAGTTTGTCTAGTATTCACTGCCATATAGGAGGACTGATATTATATAAATGTTCAGTACATTTTTGTTTCTAAGGAAAAATTTCTGTTTATACATTTTATCTTGACACAACTTCAGATTTCAGAATCACAATTTCCAAATTCTGTTAAAACACATTCCAGATATTTAAATTGTTGTACTTTGTTTGGAGCCTAACATCACAAAATCTCTTTGTATCAAGATATTGTGGATGTCAATCCTATGGAGAGCAGTTTGCTAGTTTAAAAAAAAGTTTACACTGTATTGTTCAGACTATTGTCCATATGTTTACTGTCATGTTTACAACATTTCAGCCATTGTACACTCTTGCCTTCTTCAGGAAGCTAGGAATTTCGAACTGAACCCTTTATTACAATCACTGAGATATATAATTCTCAATCCATGTGCAATGCTATTTCTTGTAGCCATGTAGTTATCTCTCTTTAACTTAACTAAGTTATTTGTTAACCACTGCTGTAACCTGGTATTCAACTCACAACTCTTTGGGTCAAATCATCGAAACTAACCAACATCCATATCCACTGAGCCATGTGTTATTTAGAACATCAGCATGAGTATTTCTGGGATTTATAAACCTAATGTCTCAGTAATCATTTTTTACCAGAGCTCATATGCACTAATGATTTTCTTTAGTATTCAATATTACGGGTTCCCATATCCAAAACATCATAAACATTGCAGTAATGATGAGGATAACAGTCTGAACAATGTAAATAGTGTAAATGCTACTTGTTTGTTTGTTTATTTGATCCTGTTTAATGGCCTATCAACATCTAAAGGGTCATTTAAGGCCAAAAACGTATTTTTATTTTCAATCACAGTTGTTGGTAACATTTTTATTCAAAAACGTTTTGTTGGTAAATATTTTCATAGCATTTTGACCCTGGTTTGGGAGTTAACTATTTACCCATAGCAGGGACCCTAACAGGTGCTACCACCCTGGGTCAGGGTGGACCGGGGAACAACAGCAATTAAGAGGTGGTTCCACACTCCTCACAACCTCCCAATCAGAGGCTTTGCTGCCGGATGCAGTTTACCATCATATCCAGGACATAAATACTACTTCATCTCAGAAATATGGACAATTGTTAAAAAAGTTTGTATATAAACTTACACCATTTTAGAATGACATGAACAAGCTGAACAAATAAAGGTAAAAAAAAAAACAGAATTAATTTTTGTTTATTTATTTTAATCTTATTAAAAAAATTGAAAGAATCAAAACAAGTCAGCAAAAAGAAAATTACAGCTTACGATGGGTAGATTGTCGCCAGTTTATATTTAAATATTGTGCGTTTGTTTTTGATTTTGTTAACTGCATAGTATAGTAGAATCAGTTGGGTATCATCTGTGATAAAAAGAGTGCATATGACATGTGTAATCATCTATTTTTTTTTAATTATTTTTGTGTAATGTAGACGACAATTATCCATAGCATCCTGTAAAGAAATAAAAATTTAAAAAGCCTAAATTTGTCATTTCTTTAAAGAAAAATATGCAAATTGATTAAAGAAATAAAAAAATTAAGCTTTTTAAATTAACTTGTCTACGAATACGCAAAATGGTTCTTTACAGTTCGCAATTTGACGAAATTAATTCTGTCCATGTTTCTAACAATGAACAAAATTTAGATAATTCAATAAAAAAAAAATAGATTACTCATTTTGTTTCTCTTAATTTAGAAGTTCACAGTTCCAAAGTGGATTTTTTTTAAAGCAGTTAATTGATCAGTGATTTTCACTCATTGATGTTAGTCACTGGTCTCATTCTGAGGGTGGTCACTCACTAAAGGTCAATTAGTAAATCATCCATGCATAGAAAAACGGTCGTTAACAACAGGTGGTCGCTGACAAGAGGGTTGATTATGGTAGGTTCCACTGTACATCATTTCAATAATAAAACAGAAGCTAAAGAATATTCCATGTCCTGCTATAAATTCAGAGAAGGAACAAATTCAATGATCTGACAATCTGTCCGAACTTGACAAACCACCATTATTATTTAGAGGTATGAGAATTTTTTTTTTTTTTAATCATTTCACCCCAAGCAAGGCATTCCACTGCCACTATTACGCTTGGGACTACATAGGGGGAGGTAAATAGGAAGAGTGGTTACATATAGGAAATGTCAGAATGGGGGTGATAGGTAGTTGGGAGGATGGGAAGAGTGTTTGAAAGAATGGAAGTGAGTTAGTTTGTTAGGAGATATCTATTCACCTTACATTTAAACTCCTGGAGATTGTAGCCGTCGGGGGAAGCAGTCATGTGGAAGGGAATTCCACAGTCGGGAAGTGCGAGAAAAGAAACTGTTGGAGTAGAAGTTGCGGTTGCTTTTTATCGGTTTCACTGTAAAAGGGTGGGATCTAGTTGCTAATCTAGTATCTTGTGCAAATTCGAACCTAGGGGTCACCAGTGATCTAAGTTCATCGGAGCAGAAGCCATGAAAGTATTTATAGAAGAGACACAGGGAAGCCACGTCATGCCGGTGAGAGAGAGACTGCAGGCAGTCTTCCAAGTCAGTATTGATCACATTACAGACCCTCTGCTGTACCTTGTTGAGAAGCCCAAGGAGAGTAGCAGGGGCATCCAACCAGATATGGCAACAGTATTCAATGCACGGGTGGATGATAGATTTATAAATATTCAGGATAGATTCAGATTTTAAAAAACTCCGGGCCCTGCACTGAGAACCAACTTTCATAGCAGCAGATAGCTGCAGCTGTTCACAATTATAATACCGATCCATATATTAGTATAAAGACTGTATATGACTGATATATGTTGTGTCTAGTACATATGAAGTAATAATAATTTTAAAAGGACATTCAGTTTTGTATTATTACTTACCATCAATGAAAACTGCATTTATTCCTCGGTGAGTATTTTTGAGTCGAGGACTTATCAACCTGAAAAACCAGGAATATAAGAGGTTTAATATTTGAAATTACTATATTTTTTCTTTTAATTATTTGACAATTATACATTATAAACTTCGAGAAAATACCTTACAGCTCCTTGCTTATCATTAAAGTTTGATCTTCAAAACTTGAAATGCAATGTCAATCATTAACTTTTGTCTCCTTAATTCCCGGGTCTTTTATTGCTATGTTTCTCCTTTTTCTCATATTCTTTAACAATGAAGGGCATTAAGAGCAAGCAATTACTAGTAAAACCTCAAAAAATAGTTGAAAAATTTGAAAATTAAAAACAAATGTGTGTACTCCTGTCAGAGGACCATTGACAAAGAATCCATCCAAGTTGACACCTGATTCAAATCAGTTGTGGAATCTTCCAGATCCTATTTTGAGAATTTTATGGCATTCCTTGTATAATATTGGGTAGTAAATTTGTTTGCTTGTTAAATATAAAATTTACTTAATAAACAGAACAAACTTTTGGCCAACACAATGCATGAACAAAAACAGAGTGGTGAATACAGAGTTAAAATTAACTCTCTTCTCTTTTACAAAAATTCACAATTCCATGGGAAATCCTAATTTTGACGAATAGAAAAAGGATTGACCCCATACTGAAAGAAAAAGACAAAGCCAGATTTTGGGATCCAATGTTAAATTAATTATCTAACCAATGAAAGGAAGTGATTTGCAAAACTGAGAGAAAAGTTAACAGTCCAGTGTGAAAAACTAAATAAAAAGAAAGATGGAAAGAAGGTGAAATCAGTCAGTCAGATGGGTGGAGAGAGACGACATGCTAAAATGTGACAAAAGAAACTGGCTTCATCTTTTTCTTTCTGTACAGGGTCAATCCTTTTCCTAATCTTCAAAATTACGATTTCGAATTTTTGTAAAAGTGAAGAAGAGAAGAGAGTTACTTTTAATTCTGTATCCACCACAATAGATAATTTTTTTTCTGTTCAAGTTAATATATGTTGTGTATTATTTTAATGAAAAAAAAAAAAAAAAAGCATCAAACAGTTTAATGTCAGCTAGCATGAAAAAAATGTCTTGTATATCTCAGACTGCTATAGATTAAAATAATGAAAGAACCTTTCAAAAGGCCAAACAAAATATTAAGAAACAAGGATTGACTAATTTGTTTTTTTTTTTTACAGCTTATCAACTATTTGGGTGTTATTTAAAGTTGAAACATATTTTGTAAGAATAATTTTTTTAATCATTTCACTTCCAAGTAAGGCAACATAGCCACTAAGACAAAGCATTCCCAAGTGTTAGAGAATATGAAACAAAAATAATAATAAAGGAGAGAGAATATTAAAAGAACAATAAATAAGAAAATATATAACAATTGACAGGGCATTTAAATTTTTTAAGATAAAGTTTTACTTAGAAGCAAGAGATTTCTACAAGCAAAAAGTGTGATAGAAAAAAAAGTTAGCATTGAACTTATAGTTACAGCTAGCCATTTCAACTATAAAATGAAATTTTGTGAATGAATGCTTTTACAATTATTTTAAAGTTAATAATTATTTCCAGGTCTAAATAAAACTATTTAATCCATAGCTTGGAAGAAAAGAGATGGATTCATACTTTTCCCTAATTGTATTATCATGCAAATGAATGTAATGAACTCAACCAGAATTCAAATTCAGCTCTCCAATTTCTCATTCTAAGCTACTGTCAATTACCCCAGAAACACATCAGGGGATTGGTGAGGCTGGTGTGAGATTGGCACTGATTTCAAGCAAAGTCACTTTTTTATTCATGTATTATATTCTCTTCTTATCTTCTGTTAAAATCAATTTATATAGATGACTTTATCTATCTTTAAAAACAGTTCCGTAATTTAACAATTCATATGTCAGTGTGAATTTGATAACATAAGTAGGACCAATCAACTTGTAGAGAAGAGTATGTCCTCGTGTCTATTAAAAAGGATAATTTGCCAAGAACATCTTATAAAAAAGGGGCAGTGTGCATTATTTTTCTCAGAGGACAAATCTTTTTTTATGAGGCTCACATTGTCTCATCGGACTATGGGACAATAGCCTAATGAATTTAAACATAAATACTTGAAACTATTTCCATTAACTCAACCAATACTTATGCAAGCTGAAGGATTGGTTGTTGGCATGAAGATATTTATTTCAATATATCATTAATATATATATATATATCATTAATATATGGACATTTTATTCTTCAGATTTTCTTTTTTTAATCAATGTGCACAAGAAACTTTATTTTACTTGACTGAGTTCTGATATGTGAGGAGAGATAACCGGGTGACTTATGTTGTATACTTTTGCTTTTCTCTTTCTTGCTTCTGATTCTTCTTCTTCTATGTGCCCTGTCCCTTCAGGACGTAGGCGATCATGGATCTCCATGTCTCCCTATCCCTTGTGGCTCTTAGTATGTTTGCTCCTGTTGCTCCTGGCAACCCCCGTTCCGTCATCCCCCTGATCAGGCCCTGCAAATATGTTATCCGCTGCCTTCCTCTGTCTCTCCTTCCTTCTATCTGTCCAGTCAGTATCAGGTTCTCCAGGCTCTCTTTCCTCATTGCAAGTCCCAGGAACTTCAGTTGTCTCTTCCTGATGCTCAGCATCAATTTCCTTTTTGTTGCCATTCTTTCTAACACTTCGTCGTTGCTTGTATGCTCAGTCCACGTTGTCTGTAGCATCCTTCTGCTGAACCACATTTCGGCCACTTCCAGTTTTGTCCTCATTTTCGATGATATTGTCCAGCATTCACTGCCGTATTGAAGAACTGACATCACGTAGCAGTCTAGCACTCTTTTCTTCGTTTCTATTGAGATTTTCCTGTGTGTTAGTATTTTGCTCATTTTCTGGAACGTGTCCTTTGCCATGCCAATTCGCCTTTGGATCTCCGTGTCGCACTTTCCATCTCCTGTTAGAACACTTCCTAGGTACTTAAATTCTTGTATTTGTTTGATTTTGTTATCCCCCACCTGTATTTGACATTTTGGGTTGCTTCAGTACATGTCTCAAAAATTTCAGCTGCTTTTTCTGATGTCAAGTTTCAGTCTTCTTCTGGTGTCTAATTCCTTAAAAACTCATCTTGCTCACGGTTTTGTCCATGGAACTCTAAGCATCCTTCTGCAGACCACATTTCAGTTTTTTTTCATCTTCGCTTTGGGCAATCATGTCTGGAAACAGACATGACTGACGGGGTAGGTTGTCATTACTTTCTGCGGTAGACCTGTTTGTCAACCAAGGCTATAGAACCCAATCTGTCCTGTTATTTGATTCATAGCTAGAAGGAGAAGAGATAGATTATATTACATTCTTATATTAAGTATAATTATTTGGGGATCAGTTTATTACTTCATAGAAATAGAAAACAGATCCCCCACTTTATGCCCAGTAGAAATTTTGATTGTTATCAACTATTATATTCAGTTAGTCAGTTAAGTGCTATACGTGATACAGGCTTTGAGCGATCATGTCTCGCAAGAGACATCACTGACTAGGCAGAAGATTATCCCGCAGTAGGTTGCCATTGCTTTCTGCGGTAGACCTGTTTGCCAACCAAGGCTATAGAACCCAATCTGTCCTGTTATTTGATTTATAGCTAGAGGGAGAATAGATAGGTTATATTACATTATTATATTAAGTATAATTAGTGGGGGATCAGTTTATTAGGTCATAAGAATAGGAAGCCTGTCCCCCACATTATGCCCAGTAGAAGTTTTGAATAGTAGACTGTTTGCCAGCCAAGGCTATAGAACCCAATCTGTTCTATTATTTAACCCATAAATGCAGGGAAGAGACGGATTAATACCTTCTCCCAGGGTATTTGCGCGTAAATGAATTCAAGGATTTCAACTTGAATTCGAACTCGGCTCCCCAATTTCTAGTTCCGAGCCGATATTCATTACACCACAACGCAGTTTCTTAACCCTCTAGAGCCATTCGTATCATATTTGATACAGTATTTCCCTATAAGGAAACATTTGGTATTTCACTATAAGGAAACATTTGGTATTCATTGGCTGAGCAGTCAGTACTGCTTTCATTTGAAATTTATAAAATATTTCTCCTAAAAATTTTTTCAGAAAGCTATAAACAAAAATGAAGAAGAAGCGTTCAGTGGAAAGTAAAGAAGAAGTAGAAGAAGAAGAAGAAGAAAAGGAATCCTTTTAATTAGAAAAAAATAAAATGATGAGAAAACATCTAAGAAAAATAAAAGAAAAAAGAAAGAAAGAAAATGAAATCGCTTCTGATTACACTTTGCTAATTACGATTGTTGTTGTTGTTGTTTTCACTTTCCACTCCATTTAATTATGTCTTTTCTTCCATTTCTTCAATGCAGAATAAATTGAAAAAAATATAGAAAAATAAATAAGGAGATAAAAATGAAGAAAATTAGAAAAACAACTTGAGAATAATACATACTCTTCATTGTTAAAACAGATAATCGGACCAGATTTTAAACCATCTCCTGATTTGACATAGAATGAATACTGGCTTCGGGGGCAATCCACAATGCACTTGTCCCCTGCAGAAATGAGAAAAATTTCATGTCATACCAAAAAAATGTGTGTAAAGAAGTAATTATAGAATCACATATACAAAAACTGCCAAAAGCTGATGAGATATTAAGGATCGTGTGTGTGTGTGTGTGTGTGTAACAATCACTCTTTTATACAAGTTTCATTAAAAACAAATGATAAGGTACTACAGTTAAGTTGTTTTCATTTCATTTTTCATGTGTTTTAGTAAATTTCTTCTTTTCTGGAAATAAATTAGGAAGAAACTGTTTGAATGTTTTGTATGTTTGAGCACTTTCAGCTATAATTTTAGCCATTATCAAGGATTATTTTATTTTTACTTATAAAGGATATATGTATTGAATTATATATTTAGAATTAGAGGAATACTGTATTTTCCAAACACAGCATACACACATTATATATATATATATATATATATATATATATATAGACAGAGAGAGAAAGAATGTTTGTACAATTTTTACATAATCTTTGTCTTAAAAAGATTAAATAAAAATTTAACTTATTTAATGAAAGTTATATATATATATATATATATATATATATATGTATGTATGTATATTATTACGGATTTTTCCAAAAGTAATGCTACTAATTCGACCTGCAACATCAGATGCACCTGAAGGTGGCATGGTGGTAGAGAGGCTGAAGCCTCCCACTAATAAAAGAAGAGTTATTTGTAGCAGTGCAGCTAGGAAGTAATCTGATACAATAATATCAATTTGTATATGAAGCAGAGTATGCAATTATATATATATATATTTCATTTTTAAACAAGTTATTTCGCTAACTTGGTTTCTACCATGAGTAGTGTCTGCAGGCAACTTTTAATAACTGATTTTACCTTTTGCCATTTTTCTTTTTAAGAACTCTCTTGTAACGGTGTTTTATTTGAATGTTCACGTGGCAGAGAATTTATGAACGCGCATTGTTTAAATTCAAATGAGTTATGATGTTTGTATGAACCTAAGAGTTATTTTTTAGTGTGGATGCATTTTGTTATAATTTCTGTTCTTTCATTTAACAGTTCGTCTTTATTTGGGTAGGTCATAATTTCTAATTTTTCTTCTTTTCACAGTCTACATATTTGTCCACTGTTGTAAGGCTTGGCTGTTTTTACAATGCTCCACGTTATGTGTGGATCATTTTCATGTTTTGATTTCAATTTCCAGATGTGGTTAGCCAATTTTGTATTGTTTTTTAATTTTTCTTTTTTAAATATAGATCTGTGGTTGAACCACCTGGTCTTAAAGGCGTCTTTGGTTGAGCCCAAATATATTTTGCTTTAGCCTTCTGGGTCATGTACCTCTGCTTTAAAAATTATTTCTTTTGTGTTGCAGAGACCTTGAAGTGGACATTTATTTTTGTCTCTGCAGTTTCATTCTTTGTTGGTGGTTTTGTTTTGTACGATGCTATTTAAGTTTCTGGCGTTTTGTTTTTATGAAACTATCTAAATTATTAGTGCAAGTATAACTTAGTTTGATTGTGCTTCTGTTGAAAATTTTGTTTAATTCTGATTACTTTGGAAAGTGCTTATCTATTACTTTAAAAAATATGTGTCCTATTTTGGTCTTTACTTCTAAATTAAATGGTGGGTTGAACCAGATAATGTTTCATTTTCTATTGTTGTTTTTGATTTGTCTGGTTGAGAATTATATTGTAAAATGTTTTTATGGCCAGAATTTTTTAGTGCATCCTCATATATATTTTTCTTTTCATTAAATGTTGATTTGTTTGACGAATTATTAGATAGTCTGTGTTCTATGTCTTTGTAAATGTGTTTAATTATATTATTTGGATGATTGGACTTTGTATTTATGTATGATAACTTAGTGTTTGTTTTCATGTATGGCGAGACATTTCTATTTTGTAAATTAAGTTCTACATCTAAATATTGTACCACTTTATTATTCAAAAGTTCTACAATATAATTGTATAGAACACTTTTTAATACAAATGTGTACTGGTCTAACCCTATTAGGACCAAAAACTAAGTATTAAACAATCAATATATAAGGGGCATTTTTCAAAGTTTGAAAAATCCACCTGCTGATTGCTCTGAGTTGTGCCATCGACATAGGACAATATTCATATTTATTAATATATATAGCTCTTTTCATACTACATTGAGCAGTGTTTTATTAACATTTGAATAATAATATTATACATATGTATCTCCTCATTTGCATATTTATTAATTCACGTAATTGTGTGTATGGGTGTATATAAGAAAATGCTTGTTAAACATTTATGGAAACCGATCAGTTAACATGAGCAAAGTTTGTTGGTGGTAATGTTTTACAGCAGTGGACATTAACAGGTTAACCTATGAAGATTTTTGGGAAAAATGCATAACCAATAGAGTTTCATAGCTGAAAACCAGCTTTTTTCATCTGTATTGTAGGCTCAGCAAAATTAAATAGAAGGAATTACTTTCAGAGCAACCATAAACATATATACGTAGTGACAAAAACAGTAATGGGTGAGTGAGTTGTGTTTAATGGCATATCAACCTTTGTAGGTTATTTAATGCCAAAAAGTGGGGTTTTAAGTGTTTTTTTTAATGTTTGGTTATAGTGAGAAGGCTAATTTAGTCAGATTTTAATGAAATCTTAGTTTTTGTTCTTTTTTATTTTATAAAACTGAAAATGTCTTCTAGTTCAGTATTCAAAAATATTTTGCTGAGAATAATTTTTTCCTTGTTTGTTAAATTTGTTATGGTAAGAATTTTTCCTTCAAAAATGTATTGTTGGTAATATTTTTCCTTCAAAAATGTATATTTTCCTATAAAAGTATTTTTGTATATCTATTTCTATAAAAGTGTATTTTTCTACTTTCATAGTGTTTTGACCCCAGTTTGTGGGTTAACTATTTGCCCATAGCTGGGACCCTAACAGGTGCTACCACTCTGGGCCAGGGTGGATTGGGGAACAACAGCAATTAAGAGGTGGTTCCATGCTCCTCACAACCTCCCAATCAGAAGCCTTGCTGCCGGATGCAGTTTACCGTCATACTCAGGACTGACAAAAACAGTATATTTACTGGCAAATACCATTGTACTTTCTTTTTTGTTTCTGTTTATTTTTTTTTGAAGTTGGGATTTTGATCAAAACAATAATAACAATTACAAACTAAAGAATACTTTGAGAAAATAAAGTCTCCATTTAGGTTAAAAAATTGTATCCCTTTTGTAGGAGAAACCACTATCTGATCAAACATACCTTAAACTGCTCAGCCACAGAAAGTAAACAGCTTTGTAAGCTTCTATTTTCCTTTTAAGGAGTGCACATCTCTGGATGTGCATTTTGGTACATTGACTTGGAACGAGAAATTGGGGAGCCGAGTTTGAATTCCACCTGAATTACTTGCATTCACTTATGCACAAATACCCTTTGGAAAGGTATTAATCCATCTCTTCCCTCCAATTATGGATTAAATAATAGGATAGACTGGGTTCTATAGCCTTGGTTGGCAACCTGTCTACCACAGTAAGCAATGGCTACCTACTGCAGGATAATCATCTGCCCAGTCAGTCACGTCTCTTTTGACACATGATCACCCAAAGCGTGTATCACGTATGGCACTTAACTGACTGACTGACATTTTCTTATCCTAGTTTTTCTCTAAAGCCTATATATGAGGTGTGATGGATGAATTATCATCTAAATAAATGAAAACAATACTGACATCTAATTTTAACAGATATATTTAGTAAAATTATACAAAAAATATTTTGAAATACTAAGGAATAAATATATTCAATAAAAATCGCCATTAGCTTCAACCATGACTTCCAGATGATTTCGGAATCTCCTGCATTTCTTCACTGCAGAGTCCTGTTGCCAAATATAGGGTCTTCTAGCAGCCATCCTTTTGACTCAAGGCAGCACTACCTCCCCAAGGCACTCGATATAGGCCTTTATGTTGAGTCTGAGGCCCTCATCAAAAATCAGAACAACCAGAGAGAGTTTGCCAAGCTACAGTACCTTCATAATCACCATTAGACTCATCCAACACTTTCCAAATCACTTGCACTGTCCTCTGATGGACACAAAAACACTCAAATGTTCAAATTAGAGCTTCTGGCACAAATGCCAAGCAGTTCGGCATGCTGTTTCTAAATTTCGATTGTTCCAAGCCAATATCCACTGCACCACAATGCACATTCCTAATATGTACTAGTAATAAAATGTGAACTGATTCTCTCTGTAATAAAGTTAAATTATACTAATTACATTTTCAAACTGTCCTCAACGAATTGTATATTTGGCTTCTTATGCAAAACTGAAATAAAAATTTCTGAATCTCAGACTTGATTCTTATGACAATGTTTTCATTTTATAGTTTGTTTTTTTTGGCGGACCTGAAGGAGACTACCACCACCTTTAAGTTTGTTGTTTTTCATTTCTTTTTACTTTTTTCAATGCAATCTTATTGATTACACCCTAAAATTTCCTACTGACAAAAGAAATTTGGAAAAATTTCAATATTTAAACAATTTTAAGTGGCAGCGGGCTCAGTTTTTCATACATTATATAGTAAATCGATCCTCCATTTTGGATCCACTCACTGATACAACATTACCACCACTTTTGAATTGGTTGATTATCAATTTCTTTTTAATTTTTTCAATGCAATCTTATCAATTAAACCCTAAACTTTTCAAGTAACAAAATATTTGTAAAAATTTCAACATTTAAACAATTTTAGTAGGGGGGGGGGCTTAGTTTTTCATACAACCTTATATAGTAAATCGATCCTGTGCAACTGACTTTTTTGCTTGCACATTTTCAACTGAATCCTTTGCGAAATTTTTGAATAAAGCCATTCTTGGAGTTTCTAAGGAAGATGCCACCATAAGAACTGAAGATAACTTGAAATAGACAAAAAAAAAAAAAAAGAAAGAAAAACAACTTATTCCCAAAAAACCCACAACAAAGCAACCCCAAAAGTCATTCCAAAATGAAGGATCGATTTACTATAACATTGTATTTGAAAGGGAGACCCCCTAAAATTGTTTAAATATTGAAAGTTTTTAAAAGATTTTTTTTGATAATCGGAAACTTTATGTAATAATCAATAAGACTGTGCTGAAAAAAAAAAAAAAATTGAAACCAACAAATTTAAAGATGGGTGCAGTCTCCTTCAGGGCCACCATTTTTTTTTTTTTGTATGAGAACACTGCCTAACAAAAAAATAACAATAAAAAATACTAGAGTAACCTAGTAATGGCCTTAACATAAATGTAACTTTCTTCATTTCATTCATGTTGAATTATACAAAACTTGCTCTGATAATAATGTATCCTATTTTATTTCTTGGCAGCAGAGACTGAACCTTCCAACCAATCACCCAGAATTTTTTGTCTTGTTACAAATAGCATCTCTTCTGAAAGTGTGTATAAAGCACAAGTGGAACAAAACTTCAATTGATATTTGCTGAATGTTTACAGAGATCACACAGTGTATACAAGCACAATTAGGTGGAATAAGTTGGTTTCATGATAAATAGGTAGGTATTTCAGATGTGGTAATGCTAGTGTGAAACAAGGAATGTTCTGGTCTGTCCTGAACAGCTCTCAATTGGCAAAATGAAGGATGCTTGAGAAAATGAAGAGCTAATGGTTGTGATGGGATGGAAAAATAGTATCTTGTTGCAGACAAACTAGTTCTGTCTAATGACATTACTGTGTTTCTTACGTCTACTGTATTTTCTGAAATAAATAGGAAGTTTCAGAGTATCTTACGTTTAATCATGATACAAATTAATGTTTTTTTTCTCTACAAAGTTGTGCAAATTCTTTAAAATTACATAGAGAAATTACATTTCCTGGGAACTAGTGAGAATCAAAATCATTATCAAAAACCAGAAAAAAACAGCTTTTTAACTAGCTATGAAGTTTTAATTAGTTATGAAGCAAATTGGAAAATTAGCACTTCCAACACAAAACTCATCCCTTTTGATGATTTGAGAATATATCCTTTTTGCCTTCCCTTAGTGTGGCTGATGATAACCTCCAGAATAGGGACTCATTTTAAGTTTGAAGGTGACAGCAGCTAACAAATACTAGGTGTGTAAACTTGGCATTCAAAGGGCAGTTTTTTTCATTAGACAGTCAAAATTCAAGGTGGCATTTTGAGGAAATCTTTCACAGTCACAAATCCTCTGTTGGAATCTCCCACACACTTTTCCTTCCCAATTTTCAGTGATTCTTTGCTTACTTCAATCTGGTCATACTAAATTTCTTTGTCTTTTGTACTATCCACTTCTAGTTTCCTTGTGTATATTTTCTCAGCCTTTCTTGAAAGCCTCGATTGGAAGTCATGAGTTGTTCAGCACTGCTGTAGCCTGGTATTAGACCCACAACTCTTTGGGTCAAATTACAGGAACTAACCAATTCTTGGATGTGCTAATAACTCAAACAGAGGTGGTGTTCAAGACATCCGTATACTGCAAGTCAACATTCACCAGATAATACCTCAACTTCAACTCCCACCACCCATACAATGTAAAGAAAGACATTGCTGCCTTCAACATCGAGCAAAAGTTATAAGCGGCGACCCAGAGTCATATGAACAGGAAATGGTCAGTATAAGCAGTACCCTACAACAAAACAATTATCCAGGGTACATGGCAACAACCCCGACATACAAGGAAAGGAGGGTGTATGAGGAGAACAACTCTCAGAAAACAGCCTCAGTCTGTCTACTCTATGTGAAGGAGTTACTGAAAAATATACAAAGAACCTGTGATCTATATAACATCAGGATGATCTTCAGAAGTGGTACTACACTTCACAGGTACCACTCTCAAGTAAGACACCTAATAGAGGAGGACATGATTAAGGACTGTGTGTATGCCATTCCATTTAGTTGTGGAAAGAAATATAAAGGAGAGATAGGCCACCCCCTTAAGGTAAGGTTACAAGAACATTGCAAGGCCATAACATGAGGGGAGATAGAAAAATCAGGTGTAGCTGACCACATATGGAGAGAATAATGGGATCACTGCCCCCTATAGGATGAAGTTGAAATAATAGATAGAGAATGCCACTGGTAACTACTTAAATTTAAGGAATCAGCACATATGCTAGGCTTCAAAAATCTCCAAGCTGACCAATCATAGGGATGAAAAAAATATGGGAACCAGTAATACGGAGTGCCAGAAAAAAAATCATTAGTGTCAAAAAATTGCAATATGAGCTCTAGGTAAAAAATACTAGAGAAAAAACATTATCAAAAAATTGCAATATGCACTCTGGTAGAAAAGTGTTACTGGACATTAGGTTTATAAGTCTCAAAAATTCAGTTGTCCTTGTTCTTAAGGACACATGGCCCAGTGGATATAGATGTTGCTTAGTTCCTGTGACTTGACCCAAAGAGTTGTGAGTTCAATACCAGGCTACAGCAGTGGTGAGCAAGTAACTTGTTGCAATTGCTAAACATTAAGTGAGGAGTGATTGTATATTGTTAAAAACTATACTAATCTTTGAGTATTTTATTAAATGGATATATAGATGCAACTCATTTTGAAACATACTTATTGAAAAAAAAAAATTGTCATTTCAAATTAAGATCAAAATAATTTTTTGACTGAGCTTGGAAACAAATCTAGAAACAGGTTAACTAATGACATTATAAGTATGGAGATTAACTAATCTTAATCAAGTCTGCTTATAGAGAGAAATAGGAAGATTGTGTAGTCCAAAACTTCTAAATGTAAGAGATTCTTTTTCTCTAGTCATGGAACATTATTATTGACACTATGTAGAGATTATACAACTACCGTGCTCTATGAAGTAAGTTCAATAAATATAGTTTCTGATATAAAGGTCATATAAAAAATGGTATTTCTTGTGCCAGCAAAAAATATTAAAACTCTCTTTTGACAATCTTTATGCTTTTTTTTTTCCAAAAGTGATGGGAAATTTCATTGAAAAGATAGTGAAAGGGGTGTGTTTTTGATGGGGTGCCTTTCTGTTTTGTACTGGATAATTGCAAAAAAAAAAAAATAGTAGGTGAGTGAATATGTTTGTAAAAGGAATAGAAAAGATTTATAAGTGGTTGTGGTGGTGGAAGGGGTAGTGGAGAGGTTTCTCTGGAAAAGAAAGGATGTTCTCTCTGAATCCACTCACTTTGAGGTCTCGTCACATTCACTGATCCTTTTGAAATGGGGGGAAAAAAGAAGATAGATTAGGAAAATTATTTTAAGACAAAAAGAAAATTTGCATACAACAATGAAAAGAAAAAACAATTTAAAAAATTTTTCATGTAATGATTTAGTAAAATTCTAACAAAAAACACAACAGATCAATATAACAAACCTTAATGTTGTTCCAACTTGAAATAAAAAAGTATTATTTACAATCATACAAGAAAAAGAGAATAAACCATTTTTCCCACTGTAAATGAAACATGTTTTTTATTTAATCTTAAAGAATAACAATGTTGTTAAAAAGAAGTAAAATGATTATTTACACTCTTTACAATGTTCAGACTGCTGTCCTCATCCTTATTTCCACATTCACAATGTTTCAGCTGTTGTACATTGGTCTTCATCAGGCAATATGAATTGGAATTCTAAATTCCAGCTAATATCATCTGTTCAGTTCAAAATTCTAATTAATATCACCTGAAGAAGACTGGAGCATACAATGGCTGAAATATGAATATGGCAATAAACATTAGAAGAATAGTCCAAACAATGTAAATAGTTTAAATAGTTACAATACTTCATCTAAGAAATATAGTTTGTTTGTTTTTGAGGCTTTATGACCTATCAATCCTTATGGGATCATTTTCAGGTCATAACCAGTGATTTGGGGTAAGGTTATTTTATTTTTACAGCATTTTATTTTCACGATTCATTGGGATTTGTTTTTTAAGAGCAGGGATCCCAAGTCTTACCCTTGTTATTTAACCCATAACTGGAGGGAATTGACGGATTAATACCTTTCCCAAGGGTACCAGTGCTTAAGTGAATGCAGGGTATTCAACTGGAATTCGAACTCGGCTCACCGATTTCTCTTTCTGAGCGATATCCACTGCACCACAACGCACATCCGTCACTATACACTTACAGCACCTGGTATTCCCAAGTGGTCACCCATCTAAGTACTGACCAGGCTCAACGTTGCTTAACTTCTGTGATCGAGCGAGAACCAGTGTATTCAATGTGATAGGCCGTAAGCCAAGAAATATAGACAGAAGTAAAATGATACAAATATAATGTTGCAATAGAGAAAAAATAATAATTTTTTAGAATTAATAACAAGTAACATTCATTAGTATTTTTACAATTTACTTCAATTTTATTTTGCTTTTTATGGACTATCAACGCTGAGTGTTATTTAAAGCAAAAAACACATTTTAGATTGGATGAATGATTCTTTTCTTTTTGCTGAGCAAATATAGCATTGACAATTTTTTTACAAACAATAACTTTTTCCAGATACAAGTCCTACTATTTAACCCATAACTGTGGGATGGAAATGGATTCATACCTTTCCTCAAGGTATGTAAGTTAATGTAATGAGATCAACTGGAATTTGAACTTGCTTTCTAATTTCTCAATCCTCTGCTACTATCCACTACACCACCCACACAGGAATTTCAATTAGAAAAAAATTACTTAGTACGAGTAGAAATATGCATTCTAGAATGTTTTGGAATCACCAGCCAACTGTTATAAGCCTAGATAGTGCCATTAACCACTAGACTGTACATACTTATGGATTAGTTGGTTTATTTAAGATAAAAATAAAAGAAAGTTTAAATCTACAATGTGTGCCTAATGTGTGTATTTATGTTGAGTTATGGAAATTATTAGCAATATGTTTGTTAGCCAAAAAAATGGGGTAATCCCACAATTCTCCTAAAATAATGACAGCCTCATTTGTAAAAATAAAATTGTTATTCCTGAAAATTTCCTTCATTGGTTTTTGTAGTGTAGGGATACAGAAGGTGAGTATTTCCTTAACAGGAAAAATTGATTTAAATCCTCAGAGTTCCTTTGAGAGTCATGTGACAAATGCCTGTGTTTATGCTAATCAGTTGCTGATTAGCTTCTGACCAAGGCAGAAGGGGGAGTCAGTAGCATGCCTGCTAAATAAGAACATAAAAGATATTGAAGTAGGGAGCTCCAGAATGTTTATTAAAATGGCCTTGCACCAAACATAACTGAACTCCCCACAATTTACTCCAGATCAGAAGGTTGAAAGAACATAAGCATTTTGTTTTTATGTTTAAGTGGAAATTTATTTACAGAACAGAACAACATTTATTTGCAGGAAAGTATTAACTGAGTAAATGTTCAAAAAGAAAGTGTCGTACAGAGTTAAATGAATCCCGAGTTCGTAGTTGTAGTGAAAAGGGTGTATGCAAAGATTAACAGGGTAGTAATAAAGTCTGTGTTTCTTTCTTTTAGCAAACGGCAAGTAAATGAAAAGGTAGGAAAAACAATAGAGAAAAATTGCACTTTTTTTATATGAATATTTTTTTTTTCACACAGTTTTTTTTTAAAGAACTTTTTTCACACAGTTTTTTTTAAAATTCCTACCACTCACTGTGCACAATGTATGTTTTCTTTTTTTTTTTTTTTTAATCATTTCACCCCAAGCAAGGCATTCCACTGCCACTATTGCGCATGGGGCTACACAGAGAAAGGTAAAGAGGAGTAGTGGTTAGATGTAGGAAATGTTAGAAGTAAAGTGATAGATGGGTAAGGATACCGAGGATGAGGGTTGGGCAGATGGGAAGAGTGTTTGAAAGAATGGGAGTGAATTAGTGTGTTAGGAAGTGTCTATTGACCTTACATTTGAACTCTGGGAGATTGTAGCCTTCGGGGAAGCAATCATGTGGGAGGGAATCCACAGTCAGGAAGTGCAAGAAAAGAAACTGTTGGAGTAGAAGTTGCGGTTGCATTTTATTGGTTTCACTGTAAAAGGGTGGGATCTAGAAGCTAATCTACTTTCTCGTGCAAATCCGTATCTAGGTGGCAGCAGTGATCTAAGTTCATCGGAAAGCCGTGAAAGTATTTATAGAAGAGACACAGGGAAGCCACGTCACACTGATGAGAGAGAGACTGCAGGCAGTCTGCCAAGTCATTATCGATCACATTACAGACCCTCCGCTGTACCTTGTTGAGAAGCCCGAGGAGAATAGCAGGGGCACCCGACCAGATATGGCAGCAGTATTCAATGCACGGGCGGATGGTAGATTTATATGTATGCAGGATAGATTCATACGAAAAAAACTTCCAGGCCCTGCACAGAGAACCAACTTTCATAGCAGCAGATTTAGCAATGGATTCGATATAGTCATTCCATTTGAGGTCCGCTGTAAGTGTGAGACCAAGGTGGTGTAGTATTTTACTCTCTGGGAGGCAAGCCTGGTCAAAATTTCAAATATAACTAAAATCTAACTGTAAATGGAAAAAAAGAAAAATATAGCATATTTTGTCCTCTGATGGACTTGCCTGGATAAAATTCATCAGAGAATAAAACATGTCAGCTCAAATAAGTTTTGAGTTTGAGTTTTGTTTCATGGCATATCAACCTCTGTGGGTTATTTAATGCCAAAATGGTGGGATTTTAAAGTAGTTTTTTTTGTAATGTTCGGTTATAGTGAGAAGGTTGATTTAGTCAGATTTTAATGAAAATTTTTTGTTTTTATTCTTTTTTATTTTAGAAAACTGAAAATGTCTTCTAGTTTTGTATTCAGAAATGTTTTGCTGAGAATTTTTTTTTCTCTCAAAAATGTATATTTTTCTATATAAGTTTATTTTTATTTATATATTTCTATAGAAGTGTATTTTTATACTTTTATCGTGTTGAAATCCTAACAGGTGCTACTACTCCAGGTCAGGGTGGACCTGAGAACAACAGTAATTAAAGAGGTGATTCCATGCTCCTCACAACCCCCCAAGCAGAGGCCTTGCTGCCTGATGCAGTTTAAAATAAATTTTTCTTTTGTTTTTATACATGTATGTATATATTATTTCAAATGATATTTTAATGGATTCTTGTATTTAAAATAGAGCACCCCTTTTTTTTTGTATTTTAAACTGGATTTTTAACATCTAACACTATCACATAATGGGCTGCTGTACGTCTGAGAAAACATTTTCTTTATTCATTTTACATGTTTGCACAGTTCAACTGAAGTTATACACACCGTGTAAAATGAAAATAAAAGATAAGGTGTTTCAAACATAGGTATCCATTAAAGATAAAATTTGAAGTATTAAAAATAAGTCCATTAATTATATATATATATATATATATATATATATATATATATATTTCCTAAACATGTAATGTTAAATATAACAGAATTAATGTCAATTATGTTTAATTATGAGCCATTCTAAACATAGTATTTTGGCTTTAATTTCAGGGGAAAATAAAGACAAAAATTGTCCAACATTTGGATATTTTTTTATTATGCTGGTTCTAAGCTTTCGGATCACATAAGCCATTTTCAGAGAAGTTACAGGGAGGATAACAAAGACATTCACCATCAAAGATGATTTTATCTTGTGTTGACATAAAACATTGCTAAGCAATGATAACAGTCACTGAATAGCAGATGCAGTTTGTAAATTTGTGATGCAGTTCTATGATGTCACACCATGTGAGAGACCAAAATGTTAACAGAACCATATGTCTAAATGCAATGTAATGTGTTATGACCAGAGTGAAATGTGATTTTATTAAGTGTGGGTTGTTTTGATTTAATGTAGATGGCTTCCAATATCTGAAGGTTCTTTTTATTGTGTGTAGGAGTGTGTATTATTGTATTATTGACTAATATTAAGTTCTAATGTAAATTTCCAATATAAATTATATTTATAATTTTTTTTGGCCTTTTTATACTCTCTTGAACAATTATTATTCTTTTATTCATGAATTATTTTACTAATAACTTGTTTTAATTATATTCTGTTTCTCCTCCCTAGTTACTATTTTTCCGTGAAAAATGTCTTCTTGTGTTGACTAATTTTGTGAACAGTTTCATTCTGATGAAGTGTTGAATGAAAGGATTCCTTAAGGAAAAAAAAAAAAATGAAAGAATTGGAGTAGATAGACTAAACTATCACCCGGTTCACACTCCACCCACATCTATTGAACAGGTGAAGAAGCTCATCCCTTGTTTCCTGTGTAGGATGTGGTTTCCGGCTTTCTCTTTTCCAATCTTTTCACTCTTATGTAGCCCCTGCACATCAGTGGCATTACCGCCTTGCTCGGAGTGATATGATTAAAAAAAAAAGTATCTTCATGTTTGTTCAAATCAATATTTATACTCTATAGAATCAAATCTTTGTTTATATATATATATATATATATATATATATTTTGATTGTTTAACTATTTAGTTTCTGATCATAATAAAGATTAGACTAGTGCACATTTGTATTAAAAAGTGTTCATTACAGTTATATTGTAGAACTTTTTAATATTTTCCATTTGTAAACAAGTTATTACACGACCTAGGTTTCTACCATGAGTGGTGTCTTCAGGCGATTTGCAATAACTGATTTTAACATTTATCGTTTTCTTTAAGAATGCTCACGTAACAGTGTTTTTTTTAATGCTCACATGGCAGGGAATATTTGAATGTGCAATTTTTAAAATTACAAAGAATTATGACGTTTTCATCCATGGTTGTATGAACCTAAGAGGCATTTTTTGTCTGGTTACACTTAGTCATAATTTCTGTTTTTTCATTCAACAGTTTGCTTTTGTTTAGAAATAGCATAATCTTGAACTTTTCTTCTTGGCACAGTCTACATATTTTGCCACTGTTGTAAGGCATGGCTGTTTTAACTATATTCCATGTTATGTCTGGGTCTTTTCCATATTTTGATATTAATTTCCACACGTGGCTAGCTAATTTTGTACAGTTTTTTTAATTTTTTATTTTGAACCACCTGGCCTTAAAGGTGTTTTGAAAATGTTGTTTAGTTCTGATCCTTTTTGAAAGTGTCTATCAGTTTAAAAATATTTGTCCTATTTTGGTCTTTACTTCTAAATTAATTGGTGGGTTGAACCAGATAATGTTTTGTTTTCTATTATTGTTTTTTTGTTTGTCTGTTTGGTTGAGAATGGTAAAATGTTTTTATGGCCAGATTTTCTTAGTGCATCTTCATAGATATTTTTCATTTCAACAGAAACACAATGAAGCTAAGTTATAGTTTCACTAGTAATTTAGATAGTTTCATAAAAAGCAAAATGCCAGAAACACAGCAGCGTACAAAACAAGACAACAAATAAAGAATACAACTTCAGGGACAAAAATAAATGGCCACTTCAAGGACTTTGCAACACAAAAGAAATCATTTACAAGGCAAAGGTACATGACTTAAATGGATAAAATAAAATATATTTGGGTTCAACCAAGGACACCTTTGACACCAGGTGGTTCAATCACAGGTCTACTTTTAAAATAGAAAACTTGAAAAACTACAAAATTGGCTAGTCACATGTGGAAATTAAAATCAAAATATGGAAAAGACCCAGACATAATGTAGAGTATAGTAAAAACAGCCAAGCCTTACAATGGTGGCAAAATATGTAGACTGTGACAGGAAAAAAGTTTGAGATTATGCTATTCCCAAACAAAAGCAAACTGTTGAATGGAAGAACAGAAATTATGACTAAGTGTAGCCATACTAAAAAGTACCTCTTAGGTTCATATAACCATGGATGAAAATGCCATAATTCCTTGTATTTCTAAAAATTGTGTGTTCAAAAATTCCCTGCCACGTGAACATTATAAAAAAAAAAAACACTGTTACATGAGCGTTCTTAAAGAAAATGGTAAATGGTAAAATCAGTTATTGCAAATCACCTGAAGACACCACTCATGGTAGAAACCTAGGTCGCGTAATAACTTGTTTACAAATGGAAAATATATAAACACCACTGAGGTTTTATGGTACCTTTATCTGCAGATACTGGAAATGAAGTTTGATATTTTATACTTTATGATTGCCCATAAGCTATGTTGATCACTTTACATATTTGTTTATTTTTTTTCACTAAATTCAGTATTTTATAGAAAAACACAAGCTTTTAAAATAACTTTTCAAATTAATTGAACTTTTGTTTTATTCTAGATTAAATGTAAATATTCTTTACAAATTACTGCAACAGAAAAGATATATAGTGAACATCTTGTTATAAAATAAAAATACATTTTGCATGTTGCTGCAAAAAATTAGAATCTGAAAACATTTTGCCAGATTAGTTAATTAATCCTCACAAATTAAAGTATCTACTACATTGGTCTAATTGAATAGGATGTAATATATAGTTCTTGATCAAAGAAGGAATCATTTTCCATTGAATATATTTCTATGAATTATCAGAGAAATGTTGGGTGGAATAAAGAGTTTATCAGATACTTTCTTGAAAAAAATAGTACACAGATAAGCAGGGCTAGATTTAGGCTATAATATGCCCTTGGGTTAATAGAATTTGAAGACCCTTTCATTACACAGGTTTGCCTCTTATGTCTATAAAAAATATTTGAATATATGGTTCTATTGTCATTTTGCGCTATCACACGGTGTGACGTCATAGAACCGCATTGCATATTTGCGAACTGCATTTGTTATATTTGGTAACTATTGCCGTTGCCTAGTGGAGTTTTATGTCAACACAAAATAAAATCGTCGGTGATGGTGGATGTTATTGTATTACCGTCTTAATAAACCTCTCTGACGATGGCTCAAGTGAGCTGAAAGCTTAGAACCAAATTAATAAAAAATTATCCAAATGTTGGAGAATTTTTGTCTTTATTTTCAACTGTAATTAAAGCCAAAATACGACATTTTGAACAGCTCATGATTAAACATAATAGACATTCATTGCCTCTTATATTTAACAGTATATGTTTAAAAAATATTTTTAGACAATGCTTTTTAGCCCATAATATTGAGCAATTTTGCATTTATTACATGTCTGAATTCAATCAAGCATACAAAGAAGCAAAAATGAAGCAAAGTAGACAAAATTATGGAAAACTAAAAAAAAAAATCTGAATATAAAAAAGATGCAACAAAATCTAAATTTGGTCCCTTCAAATTTAAGACACAATTCAATTAGGGAGGAAATCAAATATTCTTAACTGTTTTAAATTAGTTCAAAGGAGGCCCATTATATCTGAAAATAAACAAATCTCTGTTCTTAATTTTGTTTTTTTTAGCTTCATAAAGGGCCCAAGACTAAAATACTCTTGGGGACTCCTCTAATCTTGGTGTCCCTGAGCTGCAGGCCATACTGAGCAGGTAAAGCAATACAAAAATAAAAAAAAATTACACAAAGGATGGATATAAAAAGGAACTTAAAATTCATTTTAAAATTTACTTAGGATAAAATTCATAAAAAAATCACTTATAAAGCAAAAAGAGGAAAAAACAATTTTATTTCCACTTAAAATAACTTACCAGTCTTGATACCATTTGTTAAAATCCATATAAATATTTGAGAAAATTAAACTTAGTTTTGAGCTAAGAACACATCAAACCAATTTTGAAAAGTACCAAGAAAATTCTGTTATATTCTACAGCTTATTTAAAATAATCTTTTCATCTTTGTTGTCTAAACATTTTATGATGGCATGAGGACAGTAACTAATTTCTGAATTTTTCTGTCAATGTTTTCATAAAACAATGTATTTTAGATCAGTCAAAATTCTTTATGAAAATTTTACAGAATATCAATCAACAAAAGAAATCAGGAAACATCTTGAAAAATACTGAAATGCCTAAGAGTCATTTCTTAAAATCAATGAACATTTTATACATTTTTTTTTTGTTTGGCTTTTGATAACAGGAAGTCATTTATAATATCAAAATTACCTTGCAAAAATTAGTAAAATTCACAGTGCAAATTTTCTTAATTAATCTCAAGGAGAAATTAAATTCCAACAATTTATTCAACCATCTTATGATTAAAACGGACATATTGATTAAAATGAGAGGAAACTGGACAAGGTGAAAAGGTCATCATAAATGGGAACTCAAAACAAGAAAGAGACGAAAAAAATGACGGACATATGAATAAAAAGAGAAGAGAGAAAAATATCAATAAAACCTGTCAGTAATTTTTTTCTATTTTTTAACCATTTGTTGTGTTTTTAATAGACATTTGAGGTGATTATCTCTTTTCTCCACTCTTCATTTTCCTCCCATTTTAATACATATGTGTCTTTTTATTGTGTTAATTAAATTGTCTACCTCAAAGAAGACCTTCAATATGACACTATTTTCATCTCTTAAATGACAAAACCTTTGACATTTTACAACTGGAAAGAATAAAGTCAAAAGATATAGCATATAAATTGAGTTATTCAACAACTAACAACTATTTTTATTAAATAAAATTATTATGCACAATTATACAACAAAAACCTCATAAGCTCTTCTTACCAGAAACAATGACAAGCTTATTAATGTTCAAAAATTAATAAAGTTTTGAAAGGCTGAAAAACAAACAAAAAAAAAACAAACATACAAAAAAAAAATCATGGTGTGTATGATTGTAATTAATATAGCCTCTGTCAATTCTTGATTTCTTTTAAGAGTTTCCAAGAAGTCTTTGAAGATCTAATAACAGAAATAATACAAGTTCTCCATCAAAGCAAAGATGATAATATCTACAATTCTGTAAGCAATAAATTCTGTGGAATTGCAATAAAGGAATCATCTTCTATTCAAAAATTAAAATTAGTAAAAAGAATGTCTGAACATGATGGGAATAAAGAATTAACAGCTTATCCTTGCAAATGAAAGAGGCTTAATAAAAAATATCGAGGTGAGCATTATATACGAAAAGGTCATCATCTCTTAAATTCTTGTTACATCAAACGATAAGCAGTTTTTAAATAAAAGAAGAAATAGAATGCTTTATATTCTAGAGAATACCTACCCAGTAAAAGACTTAAAACATTTTATTTCCAAAAGATAAGCAATTTTACTTTGATCTATAAAAGCTATTGACAGACAATGCAAAATGCTACACAACTAAAAACTATGATATACACAGCAAAAAATGAGACATCTAGCTAACATGCATATTTGAATCATTGGAAAACATGGTTTAAAATATCAATACTGGCTCAGAATGTATAAACAGATAAAAAAAAAACCATTACTTGCAACACACAAAAAGGGAGAGAGAGACATTATAAACAAAAAAAAAGTGGGGCATTACTGTTTCAGGATGTAAGCAACATGCAACCTTGAATAGAGTTTAACAAGATTTTTCTTAAATTTGTTATATTTTTTAGCAATATTTTTGTATTTCATCAGACTACTGTTCTCATCTAGGTTGATATGGATATTATTGACAACATTTTCACCAAGAACCCTATGGTTGTGGGGGTACTCCTGAATTATTAATATTAGATGATGTCAGGTGTTTATTGATTGGCTCTAAGATGTGATATATGTTTATTATTGTTATATTGTGTCCCTCTGATGTCAGTTATTGTTCATTCCTATTGAATTAGTGCCTCATTTTCTGGTCTGAGTCATTGATTCATTTTCTACAGATTATCAAAGGGGAAAATGTGGAGTAATGGTTAGTGGATCAGTATCAGAGAGCAGAGTTTGAATCCCAGTTGAGCTTATCACATTCACTTATGAACTAAAACTTTTGGGAAAGGTATGAAGCCATCTCTTTTTCCCACCCAGCTATGAGTAAAATAGCATAACAGACTGGCACCTATAACATTGAATGGAAAGCAGTCTAAAACTCTGAATTCACTCCATCCTTGTAGATTCTGTCTCTTTAGGCAAAAGCAGAAGAAGGTAATTTCGAAAACAAATCTACCTTGCATGTCAGCTGAAAGAAAGAAACTGCCCATCACTTACTTTAAGCCACAACAGAAAATAATGGACTCTCTAGGTTCAAACAAACAGAAGACATGCTTTCAGACCAGCTGACCATGGATATATAATTCACAGCACTTTAGACAAGATAATCAACTTTTTGTAAGTTATTTAAACCCATAAAATATTTTTAGATAAAAAGATTTTTTTTTAAATGAAGATTTAATGATACATATCTGACTAAACCATAACAGGAAGGAGAAAAGGTGGATTCATGTCTTTTCCAAAAGTATTTGCACATAAGTGATCATAATGAACACAACTGGAAATGGAACACAGCACCCTGATTAACAATTTTGTAACATTATAGATACAACTACCTAAACATCCAAATTTACTGCACCTGGTATTCCCAAGCAGTCACATATCTAGTTACTGATCAGGCTTGATGCTGTTTAACATTATTAATCATATGGGAATCAATGTTTCAATGTGATGTAATTTTAAACCCAACAATCGAATACATGGCCACTAGGTGACAACAACATATGAATAACCAACTCCTACAGGGTAGGATGGTTAAATTGCTGTCTAAATTATAGAAAAATTAAAATTACACTGATATCTCATTTTAACAAATATATTTACAAAAAATACACAAAATATCTTGAAATGCTAAAAAGTATATTTATTCTATAAAATCACCATTTGCTTCAACCGCAGCCTCAAGAAGGCTTTAGAATCTCCAGAAAATATTCTGGACAGTCTCCTTGTTTAAGTTGGTGATCACTGCCATAATCCTTGTCTTCAATTTCATCTTTAGTATTACAAGAACTTTTATTGGTCTCTTGCTCAACTGTCACTAAAATACAATAATCAAGAAGTTTTTTTTTTAATCATATCACCCTGAGCAAGGCAGTAACGCCACTGTGTGCAGGGGGCTACATAAGAGTGAAGAGATTTGAAAGGAGAAAACCGGAAACCACATCCTAAACAGGGAACAAGGGATGAGCATCTTCACCTGTTCAATAGACGTGGGTGGAGTGTGAACTGGGTGATAGTTTAGTCTATCTACTCCAATTAAGACTGGAAAAGAGTAAAAGATTGGAAAAGAGAAAACCGGAAACCACATCCTAAACAGGGAACAAGGGATGAGCCTCTTCACCTGTTCAATGGACGTGGGTGGAGTGTGAACTGGGTGATAGTTTAGTCTATAGACTGGAGAGTGAGGTGGCCAGGTGTAAGTGGTGATGATAGTCATGTGTGGGTTCCCCTGCTTGTATGGGACAGTGCAATGCTCTGTTGACAGAAATAGGGCCTTCCAGCAGCCACCTCTTGACTTACGGCAGGACTGTACCTCCTCAAGGCACTTGATGTAGGCCTCCAGGTTGAGCCTGAGGCTCTCACCAACAAATTTAGTTCTTTTCTTATCAGAACAATCAGAGTAAGTTTTCCAAATTGCTGTACGTTCGTAATCACCATTAGACTCATCCAACTCTTTTGGAATCCTCTGCACTGTCTTCAGATTGATATCTAAATGCACTGAAATATTTGTATTGGAACATCCACCACAAATACCAAACAGTATAGCATGACTTTTCCAAATTTCTGATGGAGTTGTGTCATGATACATTTTTTCTCACAGATGGTACCCAACTAACATTACTATATTGTGCAGTTAACACAATAAAAAACAAACAACACACATGTAGGAATTAAAAATATAAAATGTCAACAATTTTCCTATCATACCTGATAGATAGATAGATAGATAGATAGATAGATAGATAGATAGATAGATAGATAAGAACGGACAGAGAAAGACAAGATAGATAGATAGATGAGAACGGACAGAGAAAGACTAGATAGATAGATAGATGAGAACGGACAGAGAAAGACTAGATAGATAGATAGATGAGAACGGACAGAGAAAGACTAGATAGATAGATAGATGAGAACGGACAGAGAAAGACTAGATAGATAGATAGATGAGAACGGACAGAGAAAGACTAGATAGATAGATAGATGAGAACGGACAGAGAAAGACTAGATAGATAGATAGATGAGAACGGACAGAGAAAGACTAGATAGATAGATAGATGAGAACGGACAGAGAAAGACTAGATAGATAGATAGATGAGAACGGACAGAGAAAGACTAGATAGATAGATAGATGAGAACGGACAGAGAAAGACTAGATAGATAGATAGATGAGAACGGACAGAGAAAGACTAGATAGATAGATAGATGAGAACGGACAGAGAAAGACTAGATAGATAGATAGATGAGAACGGACAGAGAAAGACTAGATAGATAGATAGATGAGAACGGACAGAGAAAGACTAGATAGATAGATAGATGAGAACGGACAGAGAAAGACTAGATAGATAGAAAGATGAGAACGGACAGAGAAAGACTAGATAGATAGATAGATGAGAACGGACAGAGAAAGACTAGATAGATAGATAGATGAGAACGGACAGAGAAAGAAAAGATAGATAGATAGATAGATAGATAAGAACGAACAGAGAAAGACAAGATAGATAGATAGATAGATAAGAACGGACAGAGAAAGACAAAATAGATAGATAGATAGATAGATAGATAGATAGATAAGAATGGACAGAGAAAGACAAGATAGATAGATAGATAGATAAGAACGGACAGAGAAAGACAAGATAGATAGATAGATAGATAGATAGATAGATAGATAGATAAGAACGGACAGAGAAAGACAAGATAGATAGATAAGAACGGACAGAGAAAGACAAGATAGATAGATAGATAAGAACGGACAGAGAAAGACAAGATAGATAGATATATAGATAGATAGATAAGAACGGACAGAGAAAGACTAGATAGATAGATAGATGAGAAAGGACAGAGAAAGACAAGATAGATAGATAGATGAGAAAGGACAGAGAAAGACAAGATAGATAGATAGATGAGAAAGGACAGAGAAAGACAAAGATAGATAGATAGATAAGAATGAACGGACAGAGAAAGACAAGATAGATAGATAGATAGATAGATAAGAACGGACAGAGAAAGGATAGATAGATAGATAGATAGATAGATAGATAGATAAGAACAGACAGAGAAAGACAAGATAGATAAGAACGGACAGAGAAAGACAAGATAGATAGATAGATAGATAAGAACAGACAAAGATAGATAGATAGATAGATAAGAACAGACAGAGAAAGACAAGATAGATAGATAGATAGATAAGAACAGACAGAGAAAGACAAGATAGATAGATAGATAGATAAGAATGGACAGAGAAAGACAAGATAGATAGATAAGAACGGACAGAGAAAGACAGATAAGAATGGACAGAGAAAGACAGATAGATAGATAGATAGATAAGAATGGACAGAGAAAGACAAGATAGATAGATAAGAACGGACAGAGAAAGACAAGATAGATAGATAGATAAGAACGGACAGAGAAAGACATGATAGATAGATAGATAGATAAGAACAGACAGAGAAAGACAAGATAGATAGATAGATAGATAAGAACAGACAGAGAAAGACAAGATAGATAGATAGATAGATAAGAACGGACAGAGAAAGACAAGATAGATAGATAGATAAGAATGGACAGAGAAAGACAGATAGATAGATAGATAGATAAGAATGGACAGAGAAAGACAAGATAGATAGATAGATAGATAAGAACAGATAGAGAAAGACAAGATAGATAGATAAGAACGGACAGAGAAAGACAAGATAGATAGATAGATAAGAACCTACAGAGAAAGGCATGATAGATAGATAGATAGATAGATAAGAACGGACAGAGAAAAACAAGATGGATAGATAGATAAGAACGGACAGAGAAAGACAAGATAGATAGATAGATAAGAACGGACAGAGAAAGGATAGATAGATAGATAAGAACGGATAGAGAAAGGATAGATAGATAGATAAGAACGGATAGATAGATAGATATACATTTTATATTCGCAGTCATTTCTCAAGATTAATGAGAGAAATTCTTACCTTAATCACAGACATAACTATGAAGTGACCACATTTTATAAGCTGGGATTTGCAATCAGCTCCATTTGCAATACATTTGACCATTAGACAATTAGCACCTTCATTCAAATATGGTAATCAGGATTTATTTTAACTTCCATTACAAACTGTTAGATGAATGTGTGTGTAACAGGTTAAACACTAGAATCAATGCTGACATTAGAAAATTAAATATTAAATCTAAACAAAGAAAAGAAAATAATAGAATTGTAAACCACGTGACATATTTCAATCTAGTAAAATGGATTTTAGCTGCAACAGATTCATGAAGACATATGCAATGACCTACAAATAAATGCATTATGATAAAAAAAACTTATTACTTGGTGGGGAATACTCATAATTGTGCAAGCTAAAAATTACATAATTTTCAAAAAATAATGGTCATCAGTCATATTGGATATATAAAGTTCAAATTCCAGTTGAATTTCTTACATTCACTTATGTACAGATACCTTTGGGAAAGGTATTAATCTGTCTCTTCTCTCCTGTTATGGGTTAAATAATAAGACAGATTGGGTTCTGTAGCCTTGGCTGGAAACCAGTCTGCCACAGAAAGCAATGGCAACCTACTGCAGGATAATCTTCTGCCCAGTCAGTCATGTCTCTTTTGAGACATAACCGCCCAAAACATGTACCATGTATGTTTGTTAACTAACTGAAAGTGACCGTGTAGCTTAGGGTCCCAAAATGCTACTTGAATTAAAAAGGAAAGCAATTTACTAAGGCAAAAGTGTATAGAAAGTGCTTTAATTGCTAGATTATCCATAGTAAATTTGTGTCCCAGTTCATTCAGCATTTCATCTTTTGTTATAGATCTTCAATTATCCCAATGTCAGATACTTAATAACAAGAATGATAAAATATACAACTATATACCCAAACCTGTTTAAAATAAAACACTTAATAACCAAGGGGGTTGCAGTCTAGAGAGTTCGGAGGCCAGATGTAAGGGGTGATGTGATTGCAGAAATAGTTTGACAGCCACGATTGGGCTCTTCTGCATGTGTGGCATGGTGCAAAATCCTGTTGCCAGAGATAAGGTTTTCTAGCAGCAACCTTCTTGATCCAGATCAGCATTACCTCCTCATGGCACTTGACGTGTGTTCTGTGTTGAGCCTGAGGCCCTCACCAACAAATTTGGGAATTTTCTCGTCAGAACAATCAGAGTGAGTTTTATGAGCTGCTGTAATATCATAATCACCATTAGACTCATCCAACTCTTTCTGAATCCTTTGTACTGTCCTTACACAAACATTCTGAAATTTTTGTTTTGGTACTTCTGGCACAAATACCAAGCAGTACAGCATGTCGGTTCCAAATTTCTGGCATAGCGAATTGCATCATGGTGTTTTTTATTCACAGACGGAGACTAACTGACCCTGCTATACTCTGCAGCTGACAAACTCAAAAACAATGTGCAAGTGCAAAATTAAAAATATAAAATGGCAAAAATTTACTCATACTGACGTAATTTAGCAACCGTCTTAGATCTTAGATGTTTTATGGAGCAAATGTAAACAATCTGCTCCATTGGCCAAAAAGTGCAAAAAGGGAAATTGCTGAATTTAAACTCAAAAAGTATGTGTTGACCTGGCTTCCCTGTAGATATGTGTCTCTAGAAAGTTTGAATGGCGTAGCTTAAAAAAATGTAGGCATGCATAGGGAACAGTCACACACAGACTCACAGATTGCTATTTATATATATATATATAGAGATATTAAAAGATTCTATGTCAAAAGTTTTAGCTATAATAATATCTATATCAAACAAGATGAGCATGAGTTTTGTTTAATGACATATCAACCTCAGCTACAAAAAAGGTTGGTTTCTAGGCTATTTTTTTAAATGTTCAGTTAGAGTGAGAAGGTTGATTTAGTCAGATTTTGATAAAAATGAATTTTTTTTTCATAGAATACACAAGATATCTTCTAGTTCTGCATTTATGAAAAGGCCCTTTAAGTTGCTTGTCTGGAAGGAGACAGATGTATTGCTGGTATTTTTTTTTATTTACAGAAAAAAAAAAATCTGATAATATTTTTTCTTCAATTTTCTTCCAAAATGTATGGCTAGTAATATTTTTTCTCCAAAAGGTATTGCTGGAATTTTAACTATAAAAGTATATTTTATACTTTTATAATGTTTTAACCCCAGTATAGGAGTGGGGGGTAACTATTTGACAATAACTGAGATCCTAACAGGTGCTACAACCCTGGATTAGAGAGAACCTGGAAACAACAGTGATTAAGAGGCGGTTCCGTGCTCCTGAAAACCATCCAATCAGAAGCCTTACTGCTGGATACAGTTTATCATCATACCCAGAACCCAAACAAGATGAGGACAATAGTTTAAAATAGTAAAAAAGTAACAATTATCTATGTCAGGAATGAAATAATAAATTGTTTTTAGTTTTGAAACAGGAAAGATGGTGATTCTGAAAAACTGAAAGATGAAAAAAAAATGCTATGAAATCCTAACCCAAACTTTATTCACAATATTAACTTTACATTTTACTACACAAATATATTTGCATATATATATATATATATATATATATATATATATATATATAAGTGGTACATACTTTCTATTTTTACAACAGTAGTTGATTGATTGTTTGCCATTCATATTACGGTATGCAATAAGAGACAAAAGATATCTAACCATTCATTCAGGGTTTGGGTGAGTGAGTGAGTTTTGCTTAACATCAACCTCTGTGGGTTATTTAATGCCAAAACAATGGGGTTTTAGGGTATTTTTTTTATTTTCAGTTATAGTGAGAAGGTTAATTTAGTCAGATTTTAATGAAAATTTTGTTTTTATTCTTTTTTATTTTAGAAAACTGAAAATGTATTTTAGTTTTGTATTCAAAAATGTTTTGCTGAGAATAATTTTTTTTTCCTTCAGAAATGTGTTCTGGTTTCTTCAAAAATGTATATTTTTCTATAAAAGTCTATTTTTATGTATATATTTTTATAAAAGTCTATTTTTATATTTTCATAATGTTTTGACCCTAGTTGGGGGGGGGGGTTAACTATTTGCCGATAGCTGCGACCCTAACAGGTCAGGGTGGAAATGGGAACAACAGCAATTAAGAGGTAGTTTCATGCTCCTCACAACCTCCCAATCAGAGGCCTTGCTGCTGGATGCAGTTTACCATCATGCTCAGGACCTCAGGGATTAGGTAATTATTAAGGAAGTTGCAAAACAAAAATAAAAGAAGCTATTTATGAAAATAATCTGAAAGAGTAATTATTATATATAAATATATATATATATACATTACCAACCAGGTGAGGAAATTAAAAGAAAAAACAGCCAAGAACTTATGCAACTTGGAGCATTTTAAAAATGACCACATGGACCAGGCTTGCCTCCCAGAGAGTAAAACACTACGCCTCCTTGGTCTCACACTTACAGCTACAGTGGACATCAAATGGAATGACTATATTGAATCCATTACTAAATCCGCTGCTATGAAAGTCGGTTCTCTGTGCAGGGCCCGGAAGGTTTTTCCATCTGAATCTATCTTGCACATTTATAAATCTACCATCCGCCCGTGCATTGAATACTGCTGCCATATCTGGTCAGTACAGCGGAGGGTCTGTAACGTGATCGATACCAACTTGGCAGACCACCTGCAGTCTCTCTCTCACCAGTGCGACATGGCTTCCCTGTGTCTCTTCTATAAATACTTTCACGGCTTCTGCTCCAATGAACTTAGATCACTGCTGCCCCTTAGATACGAATTTGCACGAGAAACTAGATTATCAACTAGATCCCACCCTTTTACAGTGAAACCGATAAAATGCAACTGCAACTTCTACTCCAACAGTTTCTTTTCTCGCAATTCCCGACTGTGAAATTGCCTTCCACATGGTTGCTTCCCCGACGCCTACAATCTCTCGGAGTTCAAATGTAAGGTGAATAGACACTTCCTAACACACTAACTTGCTCCCATTCTTTCAAACACTCTTCCCATCTGCCAAACCCTCATCCTCGGTATCCCTACCCATTTATCAACTTCCTTCTGACATTTCCTATACCTAACCACTCCTCCTCTTTACCTTTCTCTATGTAGCCCCATGCACAATAGTTGCAATGGAATGCCTTGCTTGGGGTGAAATGATAAAAAAAAAACCCAAAAAAAACCCTCCAATGGTAGTGATGTATGCATATTGTGCCAAGAAGAGAAATCTGCCATAGTATGATTTCCAGAATGAGAAAGGTTGCTAAATAAAAGGTCCGAAGTAATGTCTGAATGTAAGCACCTCAAAAAATATATTTTAAGATTATAGAACCCGGATGAACATGTTTACAATCTTTGACCAGCACCTCTCTTATTTTAAAGTTCCTGTTATATGTTTAAAAAAATGTTAGAGGATCAGTTAATATAGAATATCTGAAGATACTGAAAGGTTTAAACCAAAGTAGTGTAACAAGCTGACCTTCCAAATTAGAATATATATTTTTTAATCCACCATAATTTTATTACTTAAAAATACTTACTCTGTGGGAAAAAAGGAAAAATAAGAAAAGGAAAATATTATTTTATGTAAATTGCGCTGTGGCTTGATTCATTGTTTTGCCGAAGTTAGGAGACTAACTTAGAGGTTACATCAAGAGAATTAACAAGGCAGGGATATGTGCACACAGTGAAAAGAGAAAAGGATGTCATCTTGGATCTGTTTTTTTATTACTTTCTATGTGCATGTTCCTCTGACTACTTCTCTACACACAATCATCACATTGCAGAGAATAAACAGAGTGTGTACATTTTTGCACACATCCGCTGATAAGAAGGTTGGTTCTTTGTGCAGGGCCTGGAATTTTTCCCATCTGAAACAATCCTGCACATATACAAATCTACCATCTGTACATGCATTGAATACTGCTGCCATATCTGGTCGGGTGCTCCTGCTATCTACCTAGGAGTACTTGATAAGATTCAACAGAAAACCTGTAATGTGATCGATCCTGACTTAGCAGCTCGGATACAATCACTTTCTCACCAGAACAATGTGGCTTCCCTGTGTCTCTTCTACAAATACTTTCACAGCTTCTGCTCAGATGAACTTTGCTCACTGGTGCCCCCTATATATAAATTTACTAAAGCCACAAGATTAGCAACTAGGTCCCACCCTTTAACTGTGAAAACAATAAATTGTAAACACAAATTCTATTCCAGCTGCTTCTTTTCTTGCACTTCCCACCTGTGGAATTCCCTTCCATTTACTTGTTTACTCAACAGCTACAATCTCCAAGAATACAAATGTAAAGTCAATAGTTATCTCCTATCTCACTAACTTGCATCCTCACTCTCATGCTCCTTTCTTCATCCACTCCACTCTCATCAATATTCTCAAAATCTTACCCTCTTCCTGACAGCCCCTGAAACCTGTCACTCTTTCTCATAATTTTCCCCCTATATAACCTTCTGCTCAACAGTTGCAGTAAAATGCCTTGCTTAAGGCAACATGATTAAAAAAATATGTTTATCATCATTATATTTCAAACCAATCATCGATTTGCAGGTTATACAGCCTACGTCGCTCTGGTATACATAGCTGGTATGCCACATATATCGAATTTGAATGCATAAGAAACTGATATAGAACAATGTGATTTCATGCTACCACAACCATCAATGACTCCCTAAAGGGTCCTATCTATGTTTTTCAGGAACTTTCCAAAGATACTGCATGCTAGGATCACCTTCTTCAGACTAATAACATCAAAAAAGTAACCTTTCGGTCAAATTTCTGGTGAGAATTGAACCTGGATTTCCAGTTCAGAAAGTGAACATTCTAACCACTTGGTCATGTGCCCATATATTTCTGTATATCAAAGCAATATTGGGTAATTGAATGACAAAACAGAAACAAATTCTATATAAAATGTTTAGTCTTTTAAAACTCCGTTTAAACAGATAGTATGATCTGGAGTCTGGATGAAAGTAGTGATATCCCCTATTATAATATTTACATTATTTGGACTATTGTCCTCATCTTTGTTGCCATTTATACAATGTTTCAGCCATGGTACACCCCGGCCTTCTTCAGGTGCTAGGAATTTCGAACTGAACCCTTTATTACAATCACCAGGTTATACAAACTCATTCCTTATATAGTAGTGCTGTAGTGCATCTTTTGGTAGTCATGAGTTATCTCCCTCTAACCCTGTAAGTTACTTGTTCACCACTGCTATAGCCTGTTATTGAACTCACAACTCTTTGGGCCAAGTCACAGGAACTAACCAATATCTATATCCACTAGTCTGAATAATGTAAATACTGCAAATAATACCTCATCTCAGAAATACAGACAAATACTCCTACTACAAATTCATCATATTTCAGCAAGTGAAATTAGTAATTACCAAACATTTTCAATATCATGATTCATGACTTAAAACTGTAAAAGGCATTAAATGTATATTGCTGAACAGATATTGATTATGTAAGATTATCACATCATTAAAATTATTTAATTTAAAAATATAACTTCAATAAAAACGAGCATAATAAAAAGGGTCAAGGGAAAACTAAAGCAACAGTTGTTGGCAATATAAAAAGAACACCATGAGAAGAAATGAAATAGTCTGTAACATGTCAGCTCATTTTATAGTACTGTTTTATGCTAGCCATTTTTATTAAACCTGTTTTTATTTCGTTAATTAAATATTCTATCACTAAGATCTTTAAATATCAATATACAAAAATCTTTTGATGGGTTTTATGCATTAGCAGAAAAAAAAAAACAAATGTAGATTATAATACGAAAGCAATTTTTTTCTTAGAAATTGCTAAGAGTTACAGCTTTCAAATATATCTTTATTTTAATACACAAATATTAAAATAGAAAGACTGGAATGAATGACAATGCAAGCCAGTAATTTGCTGTATTAAAAATATTTCACATCTTTGGACAACAATGAAAAAATTTGATATTGATGGCAAAAGTAGCCTTTATAGTAAACATTAAAAAGGATCGTTTTCTTTATTTTTTATTTTGCCTGTTGGAATTTTGACATTGGACCTGTGATTCTGATTTTTGACTATTTTTGTCTCACAAATCCAAAAGGCATTATTTTCTTGCCTATTGGATATGTGAGACTGGATTTGCAATGCAGTCTTTTTTCACTGCCTTTGTTGTTTGAAACATTTGTTAACAGACACAATGTACAGTGCTGAAAATTATGATGGCAAAAGAGGAATTGATTGAGAATCTCAAACTGACAGCAGATAATTTAAATAAGATGACCTCATCTACGATTGTGCTACATCTGCATTCAATGAGCAATGTATGCTTATCAAAATATTGTGATACAGTCACATAACTATTTTAGTTAGGTTTATTCAATTTGTTTTCTTCCAGGACTGTGGGTTTGGTGATCAAAATTGAAAAATTCTTCTTTGTTTAAATACTTTTGAACTAGTATCCAGGTAAATTAAATTTGCTGTTATATTTGCCTCCAGAGGTTGGCAGTTTGTTCTTGACTTTGAAGATGAAAGATCTGGCCACTTAGCTGTCCATTACAAAAAGTGTGTGTGTGTGTGAGAGAAAGAGAGAGAGTGGAGGGATGGTCTTAATAATCACAGGGGAATTAAAATTTTTCTTCATATACAATAAACAGTTTAGGGAGAGGAATAAAATTTGGGCCAGAAAAATCATTTAAAGAGACCGAAAATCAAAAGTTAATGAACAGGATGGTTTTAATAAACTTTGGGAAAACTTCCTACAAAAAATTAATAAAAAAAATTAAATTGAAAAAATGACCCCTTTTACCTCAGAATATGATCTCAAAGTTGCTGAGGTTGACCTTATTTCCTGTGTTAGACAAAAAGTGGCATATTAATGCTTTTTATACCTATGACAGGGAAATGATTATGATAAAATTTGATGTATATAATTAACATTATATCAAGTCTTCCTTCATTTATCAGCTGCAAAAGGTGTGTTCTCAAATATTTGGCCCACCCTGCAAACATTTACATAATGTATACACATACACAGATACAGACAAAATTATCTCTTTCAACAATAATTCAATGATCTTTCATTTTACTTGGGATAAGACAATTAAATTTAGCTTTGAAAGTTCACAATTGTTTTCAAACTGATTTAAATATGTTATTAAATAAAGTTGTCTCATTTTAAAAGATTGAAAGATTTTCAAGACTCTCTTTTGATCAATCTAAATGTCTAAGATTCAAGATTAATTGCAAAATAATTATGATTTCAAATGAATCAGCAGATACAACAACAGCAACAACAAATATAAAAGGAAATTAAATGAACAGCGGAAATTCCCACTAAAGCAATAAAAAAACAGATGATTTCATGATTGCAAAATAATCAGCTCATTCCCTTCTAAATCCAGCCAGACAACAACAAATCTACAATATTCTAACTGCATAGCATATTTAGAAGAAGCTAACAGGTCATGTGAACATTACATGGCACATTTTCATTGGCTGTTCATTCAATCTGTGCATTTATTTGTTTTTTTGTTTTTTTTGAGTAGGGCTGATGCTTTGAAATTGCCTGCAGTGTTATACCAATGTATCTACCTGAGATTTTTAATGAAAAGATTTTTTAAAAAAACGATGACACAATGAAATGCTGAAAATAAAACAATCATGCACTTCTATTGAGTTAAACCTTACCAGCCAGATGTACAGGAGCTTTGGGACAAATAAGAAAAATGAGACAAAAGTCGATATCAAACAAAATGGCATGGAAAAAATATATAGTCAATGAACCCAAAGACAAATGACAAAGAAAAAAAAAAACAACAACTCATGAATTAATATGTATTCTTCATGGGATGAAAGTAATATTTTTCTCAAAGATCTCTTTTCATAACATGACATTTATATTACCTAATTTGTCTTTCTTTAGGAGATGAAACAGTTTTAACAGTAGTTAATACAATGTTTGCCTGTACTTATACTGAGGTAGCAATCTTTTGCAAAAAATATGTTTACTTGAAAGCTGAATAATCATTTTTTGTCTTTATTTACCAGATTCTGCACAAGTAAACACAGGTCAGTGGTTAGTGTATGCAAGAATATGTTCAAGAGGTTTTGTCGAAGCTCTTTTGGCTATTAAATTCTAAAACCATTTTTTAAGTTAATCATATCTACATACAAACTATAAAAAAAGAAAATTCAGATAACTCTATAGGTGATGGAGATAATTGTTGGTTTTAATGGACATAGGAATGACTGTATAAACTTTGCCTCCTCCCCAAATTTATAGAGAACTCATACAAATGCTTGGATTTCTTCTTATTCAATAATAAATCTGACATATTTTTGTTCTTTCTTCTCTTCTGCAGATGTGAGATGTGGTGCAGTGGATATCAGCTTGGAATGACAAATCAGGGAGCTGAGTTCAAATTCCAGTTGAATTCCTTGCATTCACTTATGCACAAATACCCTTGGGAAAGGTATTAATCTGTCTCTTTCCTCCAGTTATGGGTTAAATAACAGAACAGACTGGGTTCTATAGCCTTGGCTGGCAACCAGTCTATCATAGAAAGCAATGGCAACCTATTGCGGAATAATCTACTAAGTCAGTCATGTCTCAAAAGAAACATGATCGCCCAAAAGTGTATCACGTATGGCACTTAACTGACTGACTGAATATAATAGTTGGAAACATGATTAAGGCTTCTACTGGTCATAAAGTGGGGATCGGTTTTTATTGTTATGAAGTAATAAACTGATCCCCCAATAATTATTACATAATAATATAATACATCTCTTCTCCCATTAGCTATGAGTCAAATAGCAGGACAGATTGGGTTCTATAGCCTTGGCTGGCAATCAGTCACCGCAGAAAGCAATGGCAACCCACTACAGGATAATCCTTTACCCAGTCAGTCATGTCTCTTTCGAGAGATGATCACCAAATAGTCTATCACATGTGGCGCTTAACTGACTGACTGAATACAGTAGTTGGAATCGTAATTAAGGCTTCTGCTGGTCATAAAGTAGAGAATCGGTTTTCTATTATTATGAAGTAATAAATTGATACCCCACTAATTTCTACTTAAAATATAATACATCTCTAGCTTTAAGTCAAGTAACAGAACAGATTGGGTTTTATAGCCTTGGCTGGCAACCAGTCAACTGCAGAATGCAATGGCAACCTACTGCGGGATAATCTTCTACCCAGTCAGTCATGTCTCTCTTGAGACATGATAGCCCAAAGTATGTATTACATATGGCACTTAACTGACTGACTTCTTTTAAAGTTAGAACAGTGATCAATTGTCTGTATCCCTTTTCTATGTTTTTAACACCATGTTTACTTTGTGAACTTTTTGCTTACTTTCATATTGCAGATATTTTTTTGGCTGTGCTTTTTTTCTTTTCTTATTGTTTATTGCAAACCTCGTCAATTTTGTTTGAAGGGCATTTCTGCAAGTTACATTTAACCATGGTGACTGCGTAATGCATGTAATTGTTTGCCTCGAAACAAAGTTTGGATTCAATAAGAATCAGGGAAAATTTTTTTAGATAAAAACTGTACTATGCCATGAAAGCTGACATTGTGTTGCTCAATTTTTGGACAAGAATTAGAACTGAAATTGCTTAAATGGTTGTCTAAATTTCTTTCTTGCTTGTGACTAATAAAAAAAAAAAAAGAAAAACTTTTCAATTTAATTTAAATGCAACATCAATCACCATCTTCTGTCATACTGAATCCTTTTCTGTTATTGCTCTTTCTCCTCACTAAAACCTTCTCATTCTCTTTAATTTCCATTCCTGTTAATCAGATTGCTGACTTTCCTCATCTGTTTTCAATGGCAGCATATTGTAGATTATGACGTGTTTAACATCTTTGCTAATTCCTAAATATTTTGCCACGGATTGCTTTTTCATTAACAACTCCAGAAGTTCATGACTAAAGTCCGATGAATGCCCACATATAAGTTCTTCTTCCAACGACAATTCTTTTTCTTCTATGTGCCAGATCTCTTCAGGATCTCAGCAATCAGGGCCTTCTATATTTCCCTATCTCTAGCAGCTCTTAAGAAGTTACCCCTCCAAAACCTCGCTCTAACAAACCATTTACTCAAGCCCATCAAGTATTTTACATATTGCTTTCCCCTGCCTCTCTTTCCCTCTAGCTAACCTGTGAGTATCAGATTCTCCAAGCCCTTCTTCCTCATTACGTGTCACATGATTAGCCAGAATAAAACTGTACAAACTAATGTTTTACTTACTGGTCAGTTGGGATTGCTTGACACTACATATTGTTCTAGATTCTCTATAGTATTATTCCCTTGTTTCAACTCTTAGAACATTATGTGATGTAAATACACTTTTAATTCCTTGATTAGTGGAATTAGAAATTTATTCTTTCACTGTATAAGGCTGCTAGTGCTGTTCAAAAAACTAAGGTTTGTTTGTTTATTCCAAATTTATTCTTAACTGCTATGTATATTCGTATATGCTATGTATATAACTGCTATGTATAATTCGGAGTTAGGATGATACACTCATCAGTACAATTAATTTCCAAAAACAAAAATTACTTATGACAACTTGTCAATGGACAAATTTATTAGGTTAGACCAACAGTTTGTAGCATTTTTATGTGAATTTCAAAGACAAGATTGACGTATTTCCATACAGATTAATTCAACTACATATTTGCCATTTTGTTTTATTAGCTTTTGTTGTATTTGAAGCAGCTTCATGATTCAATCCTCCCAGTACTTAGCATCTTTCTGGATGATGATGCAGTCTAAGATGTTTTTATGGGCTTCAAGAGAACTAAAGTTAAGAAAATTTTGGAAGGATCAAAATATTGGAATATTTAAGGTGCAAGGTTTTGAATTTAATAAGAGCAGTTTAAAAAAATTAAAAAACTGATGTTGGTAATATTGTTTATTGCTTAAGGTGCAAAGTTTTAAGTTTAATAAGAGCGGTCAAAAAAAACTGATGTTGGCAATATTGTTTATTGCTTAAGGTGCAAAGTTTTGAGTTTAATAAGAGCGGTTAAAAAAAACTGATGTTGGCAATATTGCTTATTGTTTAAGGTGGAAGATTTTGAGTTTAATAAGAGCAGTTAAAAAAAAATAAAAAACTGACGTTGGCAATATTGTTTATTGCTCAAAATACACAGAATCATAATAAGAAATTTATATTCATAGAGAAAAATGTCATTAGAATTATACTATATCAAAAGTAATTAAAATGAAGGATAAAAATGAATAAAATTTCAGTTAAAGTCTAATTGTGCTAATTATGTGGAGTGATTAAATATCTAAGAATTATTTTTTTTACACCAATTTATCTATCAGTTCCCATGGATTACACTAATCAAAAAGAAATTTTGAAATAGTGTTGAGACACCAAACATTTTTTTAGCTAATTTGAGGGTACTGAATCTGAAAATTACCTTATTTTTTTTTGGTTGGTTACCGTTTTTGCCAAACAGAAATGCCTCATTTAAAAAAAACCCAAAAAACAAAAAAAAAAAACACGTTTTTCATTTGTTTCACTATTTATGATACTGACCGATGACAATATTTCTCATAGAAACCTCTCAATTCATATTTAAATCAACAAATATTTGTCTGCTTCTTGAAAAATATTATTTTTCAATAACAATCAAACCCTATGTCTTTAAAAATAACATAACTGAATATACTGTTGTGGGATCTCCACTATTTCCATGATAATGGACTCGACTTGATTATGCATATACTTCTGCCATAGAGAGAACAGTGACTGATCCGTAAGTTACCGAGAGATACCAAAGTTACATAGAGAATACAGCGTCAGTAATCATAGTAGCTCTGAGCTCCACTCAGATAGAACAATATTACATGGATATTCTATTTCCCGCATGGTTTCATTTCAAAGACTTGTATATATATATATATATATATATATATATATATATATATATATATATATATTCCTTACTAATCGTACTCCTGGATTAGTAACCTGCATTCAAGTTTGTATATTTGCGTTCAATATAACCTATTTTTCTATCTCAAATATCTGTTTTATTGTTCATTATTTTGTGTGATTCCTCACCCAGATCCACAATATATACTAAGACCAACAATTATTTTCATCAAATCATTTAATAAACTAACAGAAATAAAACCTTTGTGAACATAAGAAATATGGTAAAAATTTTCTCTTCCTTGATTGTCTGTCATCTTTAATGTTATTTAAGATCCTTTTTGATACTCCAGCAGAGTCAGCTATTGTTCATTTGTCCCACCATCCCTGATAGCACTCTTCCATCATTTTGATATTCTGATGGAATTGTTCTCCTGGCTCATCACTAATATCACCACAATTATCCACAAATTTATCAAGATGGCTATGTAAAAAAATGAACGATAATACTCATATTTGTGTATTACTGAAAAAGTTTGTCAGTTAATTTGAATTTTGGTGATAAATTGGAACATTTGGTACTTCTATTTAAAAAATGTTGACTCAAAAACACTTGCTTTCTTATGAAAATAGTTTATTTTTATTTCAGGTGGCTGACATTCATAAAGAGGACAAATTTCCACAGAATTTATCCCTCGCCCACAATGGAAGGACATGAGCTGCAAGTGTAACTGGACTGTTATCCTGCGACTGTTCGCAACAAACAGAAAATAACTCTTGGATCATGGAATGTTAGAATTTCTAACAACTGTAGACAGCTGGAAAACATGAAGCAGGAGATTTCTAGATTGAATATTAACATTCTAGGCATACGTGAAACAAGGCGGCTAAACAACAAAGACTTCTTCATTGACAAGCACAGAATTATATATGTGTTACCGATATAGATAGCTACACACACACCTATGCACATATATTGAGATTGGTCTCCTCCTGGTAACAAGGAGATGGTCACATTGGAATCTAAAGTCAGTTTTGGGATAGCAGGTCAAGACTGGTTGACCTAGACACCCTTAGTAACAAATGACTAGACAGGAAATAGACAGAGGCTAGACATGAGGTCGTGAAGCAGCAGGAGTTAGAATCAGCACCTAAAACAAGTCACTTGGAAAGCAGAGATTGAAAATTAGTTGCAGATCAGATCTTGGGTTAGCAAGTCACGATTGTTGAGTGCTGATAACTTATGAATGAAAAGGAAAACGCATTTGAGATAATGGCATAATTTGACCAATTCATTTTAAGCAACTCTGGATAAGAAAAATGAACTTATAAATTCTTATTTGTTAAAAGAAGACAACGCCAAATCATTTATCAAGGAAGAAGGAGAGATAGTGACGAAGAGAAGATAAGAGAAAAAACTGTAATGTTATTTGTATGCTAATTCTTATTTGTTAAAAGAAGAGAAAGAAGGTGAAGCAGAATTGTTTATCAAGAAAAAGAAAGAGTGACACAGAGAAGATAACATGTGAACAAAGAGATATTGAAGAGAAAAAAGGCAGAATTGTTTGAGTGCAGAAAATACAACACTTATTTGAAGAAAGAAATAAAAAAGGGTGCACATATTTCAGAATATTTGTATGCTGAAAATAAGACAGTCAACTGAAAGAAAATAGAGACAGTCACAGATGCATACATTTCAAAAGAACCATGATTGTGTCTGAAGTTATATAAAGAAGGAGGAAGAAAGAAAAGAAAAGACAGTAAAATAAGAGAGAAGGAACTGACATAAAGATGTTATTATATTGTTAGGCCATTGTTAGAATACTCATACACTTCCACAAATACTATGTTACCACAAATATCATACCACATGTGCTCATAATTATATGGTTCTCTCCATTTTATTTTGTGTTAATCTCTTGCATTCGTGCTCGCCTGTATTCATTCATTTTTTTTTTTTTTAAATCATTTCACCCCGGGCAAGGCGTAAATACTTCCTGGTGGGTATGAAGGCATCAATGCCAACTTTCACCCATGATGAGACCTCAGATGCACAGTCATCAACTGGGAGATCGAACACTTTCCCCCAAGGGATGTCGCAGAGGAAATCGCGAAATGCATTTTTGTTGATATTTGTCATAAATTGCTATTTTGACTGAGTTGGCTATCTGAATATAAGTTTTGAGGTTCAGGTCATTGGACACTCTTATTCATACTCATATATATATATTTTTTTTTTTAATACTTTCTTACTTATTAAAACTTTATATCAATAATCATTTTGCCTTGTTGTTCATCCTTGAATTGTTGGTCAGCGGGGTGTGTCGATATTGAAACAGACCCGAGAAGATTACAGTTCGATTATATCAATCGAACAGTGATCTCATTTTTTTATTTTGTTTATCATTGTCCATTTGTCATGATCTAGGAGAGATAACTCATATCTGTCCATAGATATGGAAATGTAAATATTCCCAAATCAATGTGTAATCATCTTAATGGTTATTGTTGAGGCAGGCATATAAATGAAAAAAAGGAGTCGGCATTATACTAGATAAAGACCCAAGAAAATGCCAGAGGAGGGAAAATGTGACACGGATATCCAAAGACACACTGACATTAGCCAAAGATGCATTTCAGATGCTAGCCCGAGTACTGAAAGACAAGAAAATCTCATTAGGAACAAAGAAAAGAGTGCTGGGTTGCGATGTGATATCTGTCCTTCTGTATGAAAGTGAATGCTGGACGATCTCATCAAAGATGAAGGAGAGGCTTGAGGCAGCAGAAATGTCATTTTACAAAAGGATGCTAAGGATAACATGGATGGAGCACGTGTGCAACAATAAGGTGTTGGAAAGGATGCAAGAAAGAAAAAACGAGAGAGAGAGAGAATAAAAAATTGGGCACAGTAAGTGTTAAAGAAAGGATAAAAGTTTCGGGGCAATAGAAGATGGCAATTGATGTTGCATTTAAACTTTTGGAGATTTGAGCTATTAGGGAAGCAAGTAAAGAGTAGGAAGTTCTACAGGCCTGAAGTGTGAGAAAAGAAACTATTATAGTAGAAGAGGCGGTTACATCTAAGTATTTCAATGGTAAGAGGATGAGGCCAATCTAGTAGCACACGGAAATTTATGTGATCTGGCCACCAAGAAAAAAATACTCGTCAGAGCATGGAAATATTTGTTGAAAAGATAGAAGCCACATCACATCAATGAGAAAGTGACTGGGGTTGTCATTTTCTCTAGTGTTACAGGAATCAAGTACTGAGGCTGCCAGAAGAACTTATTAGAAAATCTAAACATTCATTCTTTTGAAGTTTGTCCCCAGCTCTTGATACCTCACTGATGTATGAAAGAGGTACTGTGCACATCCACTCTATCTGTGTGCATTTTGTCATATTTTTTTAATAATGTTTCATTACACTGGAATGGTTTTGAAGAAAGTTAGTGATGACAGAAAATTAAGTGGAAATTTGTGAGAACCACAGTTGACATGAAAAAGCAAATGAAGCAAGGCAAGAGAAAGTGTGTCTGATCTAAAGGCAAATTTTCTGATTTTTTTTTTTTAATCATTTCACCCCAAGCAAGGCAGTGCTGCCACTGATGCACAAGGGGCTACATAGGAGTAAAAGTTTAGGCAGGAGGAGAGTGAAGAGAAAGACAAACCAGTTAGAGGGGGTGTCAGATAAAGGGCAAGAGAAGGATAGGAACACAGTGGTAAAGACTGTTGTGAAGGTAGAGAGAAAGGAAAAGAAAAAGATATACAGGGTGATGTAGAAAGAACTGGAGTCAAGTGGTTAAGAGATGGGTATTGACATTGCATTTAAATTCCTGGAGGTTGTAGCCATCAGGAAAGCAAGTATATGGAAGGAAGTTCCGCAGGCAGGAAGTGCGAGAAAAGAAGCTACTAGAGTAGAAATGTCAGCTGAATTTGGTTGATGTAACTGTAAATGAGTGGGACTTTGTTGGCAGTCTGGTTGCATGAGTAAATTGTTGAGTCGGGGGCACCAGTGACTTAAGTTTGTCGGAGCAGAAGCCATAAAAATATTTTTAGAATAGACAGAGGGAAACCACATCTCGTCGGTGAGAAAGTGGCTGGAGTCGAGCTGCCAAGTCAGGACCTATCATATTACTGATTCTCCTTTGGAGCCTGTTGAGAACACTGAGATGAACAGCAAGAGCACCTGATCATATATGACTGCAGTATTCTATGCACAGAGGGATGGTTGACTTGTATATGTACAAGATGGATTCAGGCAGAAAAAAACTTCCTGGCCCAACACAGTGACCCAACCTTCCTAGCAGTGGATTTAGCTATTGATTCAATGTAATGATTCCACTTGAGGTTAGAAGATAGGGTAAGGCTGAGGAGGCACATGATATTACTTTCAGCAACACTCTCTTGATTCCAACTTGGGTGGGGGGCAGGAGAGGTGTCCTGTGATGGTTGACAGATAGCAGTTTCTTTTTAAAAGCATTGAAATTTACAAGCCACTTCTTACCTAAGCCCACCACTGAGTATAGATACTTCTCAAGATCAGCAGTGAGGTTATGTTTGTTGGCCCCACCGGGTTTCTTAAAATCAATCATGTGCATGATACCGTGGAACAAATATGTGATCAAAATAGGAGATATCACAAAAAGACAGAAAGTGTTAACTAAACAACGATAACAATCTCTTGAGGAAGTGAGAAAATTTTTTCTGATTTGGATTAAACAATAATTTGTGAAAAGGCAAGGCATTTAATTCTGAGATGAAAAAAAAATGTTTTAGCTTTCGAACAAGTCAGTTTTTGAATGACATTTTGGAATGAAGTGTCTACATGTTCTTGTCTTGAAAAATTACCTTTTTGTCCTCAGACCTCTTTCTCACAGATGAAACAGCACAAGCTTCTTGCTGCTTCATCGTTATTTTCATGGAGAGTTTTCAGATAAACTACATTCCTTAGTCCCACCATTCATAACATTCATCACAGCTAAGACTACACACATTGTATTGAACCACCCTTAATCCCTTCATTTTCCTTTGGTGAGATGTTCAACAAGGGCAGCACTGCTTTGTTACAAGAGGTTGCTTCAATCTTAACCTGTTCAGATCTATATTTAATTTACATCTTTCACACATATCCATATAGATTGTGTCTCTTACTCTATAACCTGCTACCTTGAGTAGCTCTTGGGCTTTAAACTTTATTGAAAGATGCAGATAAGGACTATTATCCATTAAAAAAACAGATGACCAACCAGCCATATGACTGAATCCTGTCCCGGAAATGCAAATAAAAATACAAATAGTTTCGGAACAGTGAAGGAATGGTGGTAGTGGGTTTTTTGTTCAATTGAGTGTATAGTGGCATGAGGGATTGGTCTGGGAACTGCTGCTACTATGGTGTAGGGGGTAAGTATAATAACTGTGACCTCTCCCGTATTCCTTCTCAGCCTACAGCCATGTGCGACACAAAAAATGGACCTGTCTAATTTTCTCTGTATAACTCCACTCTGTTAATAATAATTTAAATGTTCTATGTTCACTGAACATTAAATGTTCATCCTTTGATAATGGCTTATGTAAGCCGAAAGCTCAGACCTGATAAAAAAAATCAACAATTATTGCAATTTCTTGTCGTCTTTCCATGACAACACCATCAAGCTAATCAGATCATACGAACGGATCTTACACAAAATAGACAGAACTTGTCTATATTATTCAATGAAACCTGTATTAATATATATATATATATATATATATATATATATATATATATATAATGACTGTCTACTTGTTTTTTGAGCACATCTATCTGCTAGTCCAGCTAGCCAATCCCTGTAGCAGATGCCTTATCTGGCACATTTGTGTTCGTTCAACACCTACAAAGTCCACTGATGATTTGAAGTGTCTGGAGCTGGTTAATTTTTCTTTTGCTCGGCCTTGTGTCAGACTTAACCAAACTCCCTACAGCTTACAAGTTTTATGTTGAATAATATTCATCAGAAGGGTTTTCATCATCAGATGGTTGGTTGTCAGCAGTTGGAATGTGTGGATTAGTGTAGAAGAGTGGAATAATAAAATATACCCTTTTTTGTTTTTTTAATCATATCACCTCAAGCAAGGCGAAAACGCCACTGATGCGCAAGGGGCTACGTAAGAGTGAAAAGATTAGAAAAGAGAAAAACCAGAAACCACATCCTAAACAGGAAACAAGGGATGAGCCTCTTCACCTGTTCAATAGATGTGGGTGGAGTGTGAACCGGGCGATAGTTTAGTCTATCTACTCCAATTGAAAAAAAAATAAAAACTTTGAATGTTAAAGTAGAAATTTATTAAAAGGAATAACAAGAGTTGTCGAAATTAATGTTCAATTATAAACCTTAGTAAGAAGTTATCAGACAAAATGTTTGAAGCAGTAATTGTTGAGAGAGATAAGGAGAAAAAGAACAAGGTGTGACCTGACCTTATCTCAAGGTTAATTTGAAGCTGCCATTACATGCTTGTTGTGTGTCAGCAACCTGCCTCCTCTGTTTGACCCCTGTGACTGATTAGGGGCCATCCTTAATATTCAATCCAGTGGCTCAGAGAAAAGATTTTTTCTTTAGCTGTGGAAAAACCATTTCTCTGCATATTTTGAACTTTAAGATTTGATGACCAATCAGGATCCAGAGTTTAGCTACAGGTCCTTAAAAGGGATTTGATATTTATATATTTTTGGTTTCCCTCCGGAACTTCTGTGTGGAGCCCAGGTGTGCAAAGACCATTTTTGGTCATTTGCTTTCTGGACCTCTGAGGGCAAACATCCACTCCTTCACTTGCTTGGTATCACCACAGATTTATACTAGAACTATACTGGGCAGATCATAATTATAATTTTTGAGAGTGAGAGAGAGCACTTAATTTGGCATGATCAACACTTACAAGAACACTAGTAGGTTCAAAACTTTGATCCCAATAACTAGTTCTCTCTACCCAATTTCATTGTCAAGGCTTGAGTTAAGCCACAATTAGTTTTATTGTCATTATCCAAAGAAGCTGCTGACTGAGACTGCTTTCCCAGACTGATAACATCAAGAAATCACCTGATGACCATGATGAGATTCAAATCCAGATATCATGTTTGGAAAGTACACATTATAAGACAGAGAATGGATCAATAAGTCTGTAATTTGAGATATGTTCTTTATCCTAAATATGAATCTGAAATTTTTACTATGTAATGATTAATGTATGAGTAATATCCACCAATGAATGGTGGACTATATATATATATATATATATGCTCTCACATGCTGATTGAGCACTCTAGAAGAATGGTAGGCTTTGAAAAAACAGTAGCGAGTTTAGCATCTATGCATCGTTCATTCAGTAATGAATTAGAACACTCTCACTACTGGTGTATGTTTATATGGTATATCACACCCCAAAAGTCTGCCTTCTTCTGAAGAGTGCCCATAGCTCAGAGGTAGAATTACCAATATATATATAAAATCCTTTGTAAAATAAAAATGGAAGCTGATGATGGTTCGCCTGAAATAGGCCTACACTTCCGATTCACCATGAAATAACATGTCTGCCTTCACTTTTCTTATATATATATATATTTTTTTTCTTCTTAAATCCGTATCACCCTGAGTAAGGCAGTAAAAACAGGAGCATTTACAGGGTGTGGAAGACTTCGAAACAGGAACATTAATAATGAGTAGGAAGAGAAGAAAATAATCAAGACAGTAAATAGCGATCAGTATTCCATTTAGTATTTCATGAATGTTTGTAGTCGTGCAGTGGATATCAACTTGAAATGACAAATCGGGGAGCCGAGTTCAAATTCCAGTTAAATTTCTTGCATTCACTTGCACACAAATACCCTTGGGAAAGGTATTAATCCATCTCTTTCCTCCAGTTATTGGTTAAATAACAGGACAGATTGGGTTCTATAGCCATGGCTGGCAACCAGTCTGCTGCAGAAAGCAATGGCAACCTACTGTGGGATAATCTTCTGCCCAGTCAATCATGTCTCTTCTTATACATGATGGCCTAAAGCGTGTATCACATATGGTACTTAACTGATTTCACTTAAACTTTTTGCAGATTAAAGTGAACTGAAAAAGCATGGAGACGGGAGTGAGTTACACAACCAAGAAGTTTGAGAAATGAAACTGTTGAGCTGCTACATCTAGCCAGCTCACCTGTAAATTGATGAGATCTCCATATCAGTCTAGTACTTCACTAAAATTCATCAAGTTGATGTTCCAGAGCAAAGACCTCATCTGAACAATTATCATGAAAACATTCATAAAGGCAGGGAGGGCCAACCTTACAGAGGTGAGCAAGTGACTGAAGCTGAACCACCAGATCAGGACCTTTAAGAATGTTAATTCTTTTGGCGATCTTATCAAGGAGATCTAGGTAAATAGCAGGAGCACTGGACCGTATATGATAGAAATATTCCGGCATTGGATGAATGGTAGACTTATAGATATTAAAAATTGATTCTGGAGAGAAAAATTGTTTTTCATGACAGTTAATCAGCGTTCTTCACAGCTGACCTAGCAATGAACTCCCTCTGACCTCTTCATCCCTGGTTATCTTCCCCTTTTAAGGAAGGATTCCACTGTCCACATGCATGGGCTGGGTGTCTATGTCAGTGAACACCTTCCCATAGCTAGGGTGACTTCACTCGAATCTACTGACCACCAATACATATGTCTCCGCCTGTCTCTCCTCAGTTTGGTTAGTTACCTATTCTTTCTTTACCGTTCTCCCTCCTCTCCTGACTGCTCCCTACTAGATAGCATTGCTGACGACATAGATAAGGCTATTTCCTATCACCCATTCGCCTACATATTTGTATTTGGAGACCTCAATGCCCATCACTCTGAGTGGCTTGAAAATGCCATTACTGATCCAGCGGGCATTCATGCCATGAACTTTGCTATTTCCCAATCCCTTACGCAAGTGGTGGACTTCCCCACTTGCTTCCCAAGCACTCCCTCGGGTCATTCCTCACTGCTAGATATGTGTTTCACCTCTGCGCCTGACAAGTCTCGCAGCTTTGCCCACTCGGCAACTTCGACCACGCTGTAGTCTCTCTCAATATTTCTTTCCAATCTCTCTCCCCCCAGTAGCCCCCTACCTATACGACCTCCTACCTCTACCAAAAAGCTGACTGGGATGCCTTTCGCGATTTCCTCTGCGACGTCCCTTGGGGAAAAGTGTTCGACCTATCAGTTGATGACTGTGCCTCTGAGGTCTCGTCATGGGTGAAAGCTGGCATTGAAGCCTTCATACCCACCAGGAAGTATTGCTTAAAACCTCATTCCTCTCCGTGGTTCTCTCCGGCCTGCTCAGCTGCCATTGCCCACAGGAACCATTACTTCCGTCTATTCCAGAGACAGCCAACTGATCACAATAGGCGCCTGTTCATATCTGCTCACAATGAGTGCAAGAGAACCCTAAATGACGCCAAACAGTTGTTTGCTGAGAGAATGCGACAGCACATAGCTGACCGCAAGTTTGACTCCAAGGACTATTGGAGGATTTGTAAACGAGTGCTCAACAATAGGAAATCCTCAATGCCTCCTTTAATCCATGGATTTGAGGTTCTCACGTCATATGCGGACAAAGCTGAGTGCTTTACCCACAGATTCTCATCCAACTCCACATTCGACTCGTCCGGAGTACACCCACCCGACTTCCCTATTAGAACTGAGGCCAAACTGCACGACGTATATATTACCCCGACAGTAGTATCCAGAGTAATTTCAAAACTCGACCCCCATAAGACGTGTGGAGATGATGGAATCCTGGTGATAGTCCTTAAGAGGTGTGCTCCTGAACTTTCCCCTGTCCTCTCTAAATTATTTAACTACTGCATTTCTGCTTCCTGCTTTCCTGCATGCTGGAAGTTCTCTTCAGTCGTTCCTGTATTTAAGAATTGTGGTGAACCCTCGGACCCTTCAACTATCGCCCTATCAGTCTTCTACCGATATTCGGGAAAGTATTCGAGGCTATAATCAATGCTGAAATAGTTCATCATCTCACCACCCACAAACTGTTCTCCGACAGGCAATATGGATTCCGCTTTGCCAGGTCCACGGCCGACCTGCTAACAACCGTAACGGAGTACATACTACAGGCCCTTGATGAGTCTGACGAGGCTTGCGCGGTTGCTCTGGACATCTCCATGGCTTTCGACAGGGTTTGGTACTCTTGTTATATAGCGACAAATAACAAACACGGGTGTATATAAAAATATATGACTTGTGTTTTTATTAACGAACGCTGGACCGTGTCGCCTAGTGGACAGAGAGTTGAGGGAGCGCTTTTCTAATGTTGACAGGGGTTTTTTCTTGATCACGCGACGCCTACGCGACGCCTACGTAAATTCTCAGAGACACCTGTTCTGTCTGCCTCTTGCGGCCATTTCCGCTACTGCCGGAAATAAGGTCAAACAACCATCCGTTCCTTTCAACGGCCGGAAAACGCCCACGCTTCATCGGCCTTCTTGGGTGCGGCCAGATTATTATATTACACTCTGGCCTCCTATGCAAACTACATGGTTATGGTATTACTGGTCGCCTGCTTGACCTAATCCAATCTTTCTTAAATCACCGCAAAATGAAGGTCGTTCTGAACGGGCATGCCTCTTCGTCCTACAGCACGAATGCTGGTATCCCACAGGGCTCTATCCTGGGCCCGACGCTCTTCCTTATTTTCATCAACGACCTCCCAGATGAGATTAAGTCCCAAGTAGGCATCTATGCAGATGACACTACAATATACTCCCGCACCAGTAAGAAACCTGTCGTGGCGGACAGACATAATCTCGCTGCTGACCTTGAACGGGATCTACACTCTGTGGTGAACTGGGGCAAGAAGTGGCTTGTCAACTTCAATTCATCTAAGACCAAGCTGTTGTCTGTCAACCATTACAGGCAACCTCTCCTGCCTCCCATAAACATGGACCAAGCGATTCTCCCGGAGAGTAATACACTACGTCTCCTCGGACTTACCCTGTTCTCAGACCTCAAATGGAACCACTATATTGAATCCATAGCAAAATCTACTGCTAAGAAGATTGGGTCACTATGTCGATCCAGGATGTTTTTTCCACCTGAATCCATCCTACATATATACAAGTCAACCATCTGTCCGTGCATGGAGTGCCCCTGCCATTCTCCTCAGTGTTCTTGACAGGCTCCAAAGGAGAGTCTGTAATGTGATGGGTACTGATCTGGGGGCTTGACTGCAGCCACTTTCTCATTGTCGAAATGTGGCCTCCCTTTGTCTGTTCTATAAATACTTTCATGGCTTCTGCTCAGATGAACTTAAGTCACTGATGCCTCCTCAACAGGTGTTTACTCGTGCAACCAGACTGGCAACTGGGTCCCACCCATTCACAGTCAGGTTAGCCAAATGCAGACGACAATTCTACTCCTGCAGCTTCTTCTCTCGCACTTCCCACTTGTGGAACTCGCTCCCGTATTCTTGCTTTCCTGATGGCTACAACCTCCAGAAATTTAAATGCAAAGTCAATACTCATCTACTAACCACTGGCTCTCTCCCCACCCCCGTATAACCTTCCCTTTCTCTCTACCTATGTATCTGTCATCGCACCTGCTTTCTCAGCTTTCTATTGTTCCTTTCTAACTAGTTTGTACTCCTCACTCTTTTCTAAGTAATCTTTTTACATTTATGTAGCCCCCTGCACATCAGTGGCATTTCCGCCTTGCTCGGGGTGAAATGATTAAAAAAAAAAATTAGTCTTTTCACTACATATCAGCTGAGAACATTAGCCTGAGACAGTGCGACAAATCACTTTCTTGGAGATTAGCATCAGCCATACTGAGAGAAAGCACATTCAGATGATTAATGCAGATAAACTCAATATTGGACGTGTTAAAATTAGCAAGCCATCTTTTGCCCCAGTTAAAAATGGTCTTGAGGTTATTTTGGATATCATCTAACATTTTGACCAGATCAACAATTTTACTATTGAAGTATGAGTAAATGGTTGTGTTATCAGCTAAGATGCCAAGTTGAGAGCTGATATCATCAGGAAGGTCATTAATGAAAATCAAAAACGTAAGACTAAGGATGGAGCCCTGGAGAACACCTGTACTAGTAAGAAAGGATCTAGATGAATGGACATTTAGAATAACTTTCATTTCACAATTTGATAGGAAAGATTCAGTCAGTCAGTTAAGTGCCATACGTGATACACGCTTGGGCGATCATGTCTCTTTCGAGACATGACTGACTGGGCAGAAGATTATCCCGCAGTAGGTTGCCAGTGCTTTCTGCGGTTGACTGATTGCTGACCAAGGCTATAGTACTCAATCTGTCCTGTTATTTAACCCATAACTGGAAGATTAATACCTTTCCCAAGGGATATTTGCACATAAGTGAATGCAATGAATTCAGCTGGAATTTGAACTCGGCTCCCCGATTCCTCGTTCCGTGCCGATATCCACTGAACCACAACGCACATTAGCTAATAAATATGTCCAGTCCATATATATATATATATATATATATATATATAAATGCATGTTTCATTAAATAATATAGACAAGTTTTGTCTATTTATTCTATGTAAATTGTTTTTCATATTCTCTAAGCTTAATAGCATTATCATTAAATGAAGAAAGAAAATTACAATATTGATACATAAGTTTTTAATAATCCAATCTAAGCTTTCGGCTTACATAAGTCATTTTCAAAGATGTCAAATTACATTATATATAATAACCACGGACAAATGACAAGGACAAACTGTTTTATATATATATATATATATATATATATATATATATATATAAATCTGCATACCAGCCTGTTTTTCTGTATCACAGCTCATCAGTGTGGCTAGATTAACCTGTTTGCTTCAAGCTGGGACTGAAACCTGACTGACTTGTCAGCAGTTGGAGATCCACACACTATGCTACGAATGCACGTCAGAAAAGGAGAGATTTCATACTGTGTAATGTTTTTACAAAATGTAAATACACCAGCAGTAAAGAGTCTTCAATCCTGTAACCAAATCGAGATTTTTCAACACGACAACCGGAGAAAATTGTGTAAAGTCATAAATGACTACAGTTTATGAAATTTCTCTTTCTTCACAGTGATCAATTGGTTGCAATAGCATATAAAATTCTGTTTAAACATCATTTTTAATGAATACCCATATTCGAGAAGATACTCAGTCTTTTTGTTTTATTATTAAACAATATATTTGTATATATCTACCGGCCTGAATAATCGAGAAATCTTGTTCGGAAAATATACCTCCACTGGCAGGATTTGAACCTGCATACTCTACATCTAGGGAAACTGTCAGTTGATCTGACATGTCTTAGACTGCTTGACCATGAATAACAAAATATGAAAGTAAATCCATTTTGTCAAATAAAATTATCTTTGTTTACATTAGAATACAGAAACAAAGCAGATATGAATATTATGAAGAATAAAAAAAACTATGTGCTGATAAGGCACATAGTTTTTGAGCTTTGTCTAACAGCAAATTTCTTCATGCTTGAGTGGTCTAAGACAGATCAGATCAATTGACAGTTTGTCCAAGGCTGAGGGAACAGAGGTTCAACTCCTGATGAAGGATGCATATTTTCCTAACCAGATTTCTCAATCAATTAGCCTGGGCAGATACATATAAATAGTCTACGGCTATAACGTGTTGTATGCACCAGTTCCCATCCGATCACTGAAGTTAAGCAACATCGAGCCTGGCCAGTACTTAAATGAATGACCATTTGGGAATACCAGGTGCTGTAAACATAAGAACCAAGAATGGTCCACCGGTCCTCCAGGTTTTGGGTGTTGGGTGCAGGGC